>QGSO01000172.1:414580-1014580 GCA_011037825.1 Carya cathayensis
TTATTGATTTATTTATAAATCGTTTTTTAACAAATCATGTTTTGATTCAAATTCAAATATTTTAATTTTATATTATATTTATATTTAATTTACGAATCGTATAAGATATTTCTACTCATAATTTATATGCTCCACAAGTATGGTACTGAGACAGAAATGAGTTGGAGCCACGTATTTTTTGTTGACTTTACTCTCTCTTTCTGTGACTGTTTCTGTGGCCCTGTGGATGTGTGTGATTAAATAGGCTATTTACTGGGAATTATGATTGAGTAATCGTGCAGGAGAGGGTTTGTATGAATAGTAGTAGGTGGTTTTTGGCCTTTGGGTTGTGTACATGTGTCTGTTTGTGGGAGGATGAAATCTCTTCTAGAATTCGCCAAGGCAAGTGGAGTGATAATTTCTATAAAAATAAAATTTTGTTACGTCGTATACTGTGTTCTAATATTGATGTCTTTAAATTTTAAAATTTAAATAGATATTATTTTTAATAAAATTTACTTATTAATCAATCACATTAAATTAATACATATATTAATGCGTAATTATACTTATAATTAGATTTTTTTCAAATAATAAACACAGACCTTTCCAACCAAATCATAACTGATCAACAGCCACAAATTGTTTATTATTTCTTCTTTCTTGTAGGCCAAGAAACTTAGGAAATTGTTTATACATTCATTATTTTTTTCTTCTTCTTCTATTTTATTTATAAAAAAAAAAAGCTAAAAATAAAGATCTTTTGGGGCCGGCCCTTGTCTATGATTCAACGCCATAGTTGTTCCTATGTCTTCTCCAAATCTTGCAGAGAGAGTTAAAATTCAAGTGGCTCAATCTTTCTTGCAGATATAGACAAATATTTTAGTTAAAAGGAGTTATGCTCTACGTACTCGTTACACTCTTGACTCTCCGAACTCTCTATTTTTCTCTATTCTCCCGCATACTTATTAGAGTATTACTAATTTTGGTATTGGAGGCTTCCTCGGCCACCACAAGGGCTACCTCCTTTCAATCTTTTCTCTATTTTCGTAGGCCACCAGACCGAAGACCTATACTGTTGAGAGCCCGGCCAAAAGACATACGAAACACGACGTTAACACATTAATTTGAACTGACAAAAGCAGACAATGCTTTTCTACTAATTGTATTTCATTTCTCACCAATAAAGGGGGTTCTTAATCCCACGATGCGTCTGTCATAGTCATGTGAATTATTTTTTATAGCTAGGTATACAAAATCATAAAAATTACAAGTTAAATAATTAAAATATGTAAATAATCATTTAAAAGCATAAAGTTATCCGATTCAAGTCTATAGCTCTCGGCATCAACGATATCTAGTCCACTAGACATTAAACTTAGCCAGTTATGTGTGCAAATAAGAGCCTCCATGGTGGTCAGAGCCAATGAATTTCGATAAGCATCCAATACACACGACCTTCAGTGTTTAACACTGACTCAGAGGCAACCATAGTTATAGGAATGGATAGCACATCTTAGGCTATTCGGGAAAAGATTGGGTACTTCACATTCCACCAAGTTAATATATGAATTGCATAACTAGGTGCCTCAACATCCCAGGCTGTATAAGCTTGTTTTTAGAATATTGACCAATTTAGAGGTAGAGGCTACAATATTCAAAGTTTGAGTGCATTCTACAATGATCAAAGTTGAATCATGATGTCTACCAGACTACCATATATATGGCTAAGCTTAATTTGTAATGTAAATATATTGGTATCTGACCTTAGTTGTTCTCTAAATATTCATGTGCTAGACTTTATGGAAGATGATAAACAAATTTTCTAACATGATCAATTTGAACAAACAAAAGCTCATAGCCACAAATTTGGAAAATTCTGGATCTTGGATATGATATCTATATTCAGGTATATTTATTAATAGATTTTACCAATTTTTTCTAATTCATGCAAGGATATAATAGATTTACAACATTTTCTCTATATAAACAATAAAATGGTACAATTGGACCTAAACCTATGAATGAATAAGCATGAATTCCCTGCTATAGAGTTAATACTTAAAGTTATAGCAAAAATGGATCTTACAAGAAAATGGGTGGAAAACCCTAAAAATTTCAATATGGCTAACTTCAATTCTAATATTTGTGTGCTTACTTATTTGCAAATCAAATTTCAACATGCATGGCCATTATATTTGGTATCGGAATTGTGAGAAAAATGGTAAAAATTTTCAAACCCTAAAAATCGAAATTCCACAATAGGGCAACAAAATTAGGTAGCCCTCAAACAACGAAATCACAAATATCATTAAATTAGATTTACAGTAAAGTCATGGCAACAAAACTTCAAAAATTTAGGAACCCTAAATTTCGAATTCAACACAAATTAAAAATCAAATACCAATTGTGAATCAAACAAATGGAGGTGATAATATACTTATGGCGTCGCAAAGTTGACAGGAAGAAGTCTATGATGGGGTTGGGATTGCAACGACAGCACAACAACGGCAAACGGTGCGGCATGGTGTAGGGAAAGAGAAAAATAGAGAGAGGAGACTCGCGAAAAGTTAGGTGGAGAAAGGAGGTCCTGTATTTTGGACTCCTGCACACATTGTTTCTAAAATGAAATGACATCGTTTAGTTAGCTTTGTTAAAAAAAAAACCTTAGATGTAAAACGAAGCCATCCGACATGAAATTTCAAAAGAACTCTAATTTCGGCTTCAAATTCGACTAAAAGGTCTGTTGGGTCCGACAGAGTATTTGCACAGCCTACTTGTTTGGGAGATGTGCGCTGGTGTTTGGGCCATTTTTCTGTCTCACTGTACTTGTGGAGCATACAAATAAAATGTGTGAATAAAAAACTCACCCAAAAAAAGTCCAAGAAAAAATAAATCAATATTTGACCATAAAGTAGAATTAAAAACTGGATTTGATTTTTGAAGTACACACGTGGTGACGGTGTCACGTATTTTTTTATGGAGTGAGTTTTTTATGGACCCTTTTATTTGTATCAAGGGTCGCCAATTATATTTTTGAATTATGTTTCTGTCATGTTATCAATATTCATTTATATAAATCAATCTAAACCTAATCTATTAAATTAAATGTATTAAACTTTTAAATCTTAATATAATCTATTTAGATAACGGGTCGTGTCGTATCACCTATTTTGATTTGTTAATAATTAATTAAAAATATATTAATATGACACGGCTTAGTTAAATTAATTTGTTTCAAATAAATGAGTTGAACTAAAATGCATAACTCACTTGACGTGATCAACACAATTTTACATAAAAATTAAAATCTATATTTATTAATAACTACAACATCTTAAAAAATATATATTAATATTTTTTAAATTTTAATATATAATAAAATCAATATTACAAATCATATAATAACAAATATTAGCGTAGATATAAAATTACAATCCCTCTGCACTTGGAGCATACAAACAGAAAGGTGCATAAAAACCTCACCCAAAATAAGTCCAAGAAAAATAAAAGAATTCAGTATTTGACCGTACAGTATAATTAAAAACTGCAGTTGATTTTCAAAGTACGCACGCGGGCACGGTGTCACGTATTTTTTTATGGACTGCTTTTGTAAATTTTTTATGGACCCTTTTATTTGTATCAAGGGTCGCCAATTATATTTTAAATTATGTTTATGTCACGTTAACTCATCAATATTTGATTATAAAAGTTAATCCGAACCTAATTCATTAAATTAAACATATTAAATTTTTAAATTTTAATATAATCTATTTAGATAATGGGTTGTATCGTATCACCTGTTTTGATTCGTTAATAATTAATTAAAAATATATTATTGCGACACGACTCATTTAAATTCATTTGTTTTATATATAATCACTTGACGTGATCAACATAATTTTACATAAAAATTAAAATATATATTTATTAATAACTACAACATCTTAAAAAATACATATCAATATTTTTCAAATTTTAACATATAATAAAATCAATATTACAAATCATACAATAACAAATATGAGCATATGTATAAAAATTACAATCTCAATAAGAAAAATAATAAAAATATAATCATACTGAAAAATATCAATATTACAACTTAATAATAATAAAATTTTAATTTTAAAATAAATTCTTAATAGGTGAAAATAAGTTAATTTTAAATTAAGCAAGTTAACCCGTTATTGATTTATTTATAAATCGTTTTTTAACAAATCATGTTTTGATTCAAATTCAAATCTTTTAATTTTATATTATATTTATATTTAATTGACGATTCGTATAAGATATTTCTGCTCATAATTTATATGCTCCACAAGTATGGTGCTGAGACAGAAATGAGTTGGAGCCACGTATTTTTTGTTGACTTTACTCTCTCTTTCTGTGACTGTTTCTGTGGCCCTGTGGGTGTGCCGTGTGTGTGATTAAATAGGCTATTTCCTGGGAATTATGATTTAGGAATCGTGGAGGAGAGGTTGTACGAATAGTAAGTAGTAGGTGGGCTTTGGCTTTTGTGTCTTGTGCATGTGTCTGTTTGTGGGAGGATGAAATCTCTTCTAGAATCCACAAGGCAAGTGGAGTGATAATTTGTATAAAAATAGAGTTTTGTTAAGCATAAATAAAATTATATATTAATTTATATATTAATATTAATTTTTTTTAATTTAAAATTTAAATTAATATTATTTTTAATAAAATTTATTTTTTAATTAATCATATTAAATTAATACACATATTAATACATAATTATACTTATAACTAATATTTTTCAAATAATAAATACAGACCTTTCCAACTAAATCATAACTGATCAACAGCCACAACTTATTTATTATTTCTTCTTTCTTGTAGGCCAAGAAACTGAGGAAATTGTTTATACATTCATTCTCTCTTTCTTCTTCTTTTATTTTATTTATATTAAAAAAAAACAAAAAAGGTCTTTTGGGGCCCTTGTCTATGATTCAACGCCATGGTTGTTCCTCTGTCTGTCTAAATCTTGCAGAGAGAGTTAAAATTCAAGTGGCACAATCTTTCTTGCAGATATGGATGGACATATATTTTATTTTGTTTTATTTTTGGGGCTCATAAAAAAAATACATCTTTTTACTAGAAGTTGCCAAAGAATTGTGCTCTTGCGTTTCAAAATTTTCTTACCTTTGTTTTTTTTTTCCCGGAAAAATCAAATGGAGACTTTTAGAAACTCGAATGTTGAATTTTCAGGCTTCCGTTCACATTCGTGAACAAAACATGCTTGAATTAGACTTTGTATTCTAAATGTATGTATATATGTTAATAGATTGTAGACACAATTTATATGTGAGAAATACTTTAATTACAGAAGAATTATATAAAAATAAATTTATAAATTAATGTATTTTAATTTGATAAGTTATATTATAAAATTACTTTAAAAAATTTGAAAAATTAGATCAATTTATGATTTTATTTTTATATAATTAAACAGTTATTTATAATCTATTATTTATGTTATAAAGTGTTGCGTCTAGAAAACGTAAAGGAAGTCTTAAATCTCAGTCCGTCCTGCAAGTAGCTCGATCTTGATGGTAACAACAATGTACTGTTTTCAGCAGTGGCTTCAACACTGCTATTTTTATGTATATATATTCTACCTCACTTGATAACTACAATTCGCTTGAACATAAATGCAGAATGACAAACAATACGTGGCACAGATTCGTTCTAATCCTCTTTTGTTTTTACTCAATCCAAAAAAAAAAACAAAAGACTCGTTCTAATCCTCTGACCAATGTAAATTTCCTTTGAACAGTGTAGTCTTGCTTACATGCACCATCCAGCTTTTCCATGGAAGGAATAGGAATAATCCCTAATAGCACAAATATATTGTACAAGAATGGCCTATTTTAAAGATGTAAAAAAAAAAAAATTAATAAACCGGTAAATTGGGTCGGACCGATCCAAACTGGTAGGATCGGTTCGGTACTAATTTTATTTTTCTTAAAACTGATCAAAATCGGTCCGGTTTCGCTTTTTCTTTTTCTAAAACTAGACCGAACCAGTTTATATATATTTTTTATTTTTTTATATTGTATATAATATTTATATATAATATATAACTATATATAAAATAGTTTTATATTATATGATCAATTATTAATTAATATAATATTAAATTTTAAAATCTTATATTATTTTCTTTATTATATTAATAGTTATATTAATACTATATCACTATAGTGTAACCTTTTTCTTGAGCTTTTCATCGTTTTTTTTTTTTTCAAAAGTTGGCCCTTTTGTTTTCCTGTTTTCATAGCAAGGGCACTACCACGAGGGGCTATATCATAAATACAGGATAATATGGCAGCAAAGTTATGGCCCTATTTATAGTGTAATAGAGGAAATACAAAATATTCTGACCTGGAATGAATATATCCCATGGAAGGAATAAGGTAAATGGCTATAAATAGTTCAACCCTGTAAAATATCATTTGTCCTAAAAATTTAAGGGGATGGGAACATTCCAAGAAAATTATAGCAAGGAAGATTCTGTATACTCAAATGTGTATTGAAATTGTACAGAAATAACCTGTCTATAACGGAATAAGGCTTTCATATATATACATATACTTATCATGGCTTCTTTTAGAAACAGCCAAACACCTCAGATTAACCATTTATTAATAGAGACAAAAGTAATCCTTTTGCAGACAAAAAGGCAAGCCAACATCTTCTTAATTGCTTGTAAATAATGGTTATGATGCAAGGCAACTTGTTTATATATTATGATATCTTACTTCAAGAAGGTTGAAGAAACGGGGAAGCTTCTCTAATCACTCATTTTAATAAACGTTATGGACTTTGATGGGTCAACTCGCTGTCAGCCAACGATTAGGATTGAAACGCGGGAAGAAAAAAACAAAAGAAAGAATATATGGCCATAGCTGCAGAGTTTAGCAAAACTCTATGAACACAAACACTTGAAATAGAAAAAAGTACTTGAAAGTTAAAAGTGATGATGTCTTTAGAATTTTGGAGGAATTGATTAGGCTGCCAAAAAGGAAAGAAAAAAAAAATGGCTGCAGAGTCTCTAGTGAGCTTTCTGCTTGACAAGCTTGCTAGCTTTGTTGAAAATGAGATTCCAATCTTGAGGGGGGATCGGGCAGAAGCTGTGTTTCTGAGAGGAGAATTAGAGCGCATGAGGGCTTTCCTGAAGATTGCAGATGCGTTGGAAGAAAGTGATGAGGAGCTCAAAGTGTGGCTCAAGCAATTTAGAGAGATTGTTTATGAAACAGAAGATGCCCTTGATGAATACAGACTTATTCAAGCACATCAATGTCACGGGCCTGGACTCTATGGTTATCTCCACAAATTTTCATGTTGTATCAAAAGCATGAAGGCTCGTTCTCGTATTATTTCAGAATTACATAGCATCAACTCCAGAATCAAAAATATTTCCGAGGTTCATGAGAGGCTGCTTCCCAAATTCACTAGAGCTGAACAAGGTTCAGGCAGCACATGTGCCGGAAATACATGGGAGTATCGTCGAGGGGATGCTCTTCTTCTCGACAAGGCTGATTTAGTAGGGATAGACGAGCGTAAGCAGCAGCTGGTGGAGTGGCTGGTAAAGGGTGGTTATGGACGTGAAGTGGTTGCTGTGGCAGCAATGGGTGGAATGGGGAAAACTACCTTGGCAAAGCAAGTATATGATGATCCAGAAGTGAAGAAACACTTTAAAAGACGTGCATGGATCACTGTTTCTCAATCTTTCCAGATGGAAGAACTCCTTAGAGACATGATCCGTCAAATCTTCAGTGTAGTCAGCAGACCAGTTCCAGAAGGTTTAGACAGCATGAACAAAGACCGGCTGAGAAGAACAATCAAGGATTTGCTCCAGAAAAGGAGGTACTTGATTGTTTTGGACGATGTATGGCGCTTGTGTACATGGGATGCTCTCAAACATGCCATGCCTAACAATAACTGTGGCAGCCGGGTAATCCTCACCACACGTAATACTGATGTGGCCTCCTCCTCTGGGGTCGAATCCGTAGGTAAGGTCTATAACTTGAAGCCCTTGAGCCCAGAAGAATCTTGGCAACTTTTCAGCAGGAAGACCTTTCAAGGGAATGAATGCCCTATTTATCTCAAGGAAATCTGTCAATCTACTTTAAGAAAGTGTGAGGGACTTCCCCTTGCAATTGTGGCAATCAGTGGTGTTTTGGCTACAAAAAACAAGCGCAGGATTGATGAGTGGGATATGGTTGGCCGCAGTCTTGGGGCTGAAATTGATGGAAATGATAAACTACAGGATCTGAAGAAAGTACTTTCACTCAGTTTCAATGATTTGCCACCCTACCTGAGATCTTGTTTTCTATACTTGAGCATATTTCCAGAGGACTATTATATTGAGCAAATGAGAGTAATACGATTATGGATAGCAGAGGGATTCATTGAAGCCAAAGAAGGGAAAACACTGGAAGAAGTTGCAGAGGACTACCTCAATGAACTGTTGAATAGAGGCTTACTTCAAGTGGCAGCCACAACCACCGACGGAAGGGTCAAACTGTATCGCGTCCATGACCTGCTGCGGGAGATCATTGTGTCAAAGGCTAGAGATCAGAACTTCACCTCCATAGCTAAGGACCAGAACATGACAAGACCTGATAAGGTTAGACGCCTTTCTATACATAATTCATTGCAAAATCTACAAGAAAACAGGTCTGTTTCTCGTCTACGTTCTTTGTTCATCTTTCGGGTGGTAGAAAAGCTGTACATACAAGGATTGTTTCCTGGAGGTTTTAAGCTGCTAAATGTGTTGGATTTGCAAAATGCTCGTATAAACAAGTTTCCAATTGATGTTGTCAACCTCTACTACTTGAAATATCTAAGCTTGAGACGTACCAAGGTTAAAACCATTCCAAACCTCATAGGGAAGCTCCAGAACCTAGAGACTTTGGATCTTAAACATTCTCGAGTCACTGAATTGCCTGTTGGGATCTTGAAGCTCCAACGACTGCGGCATCTCCTTGTATATCATTTTGAACATGAATCTTATGAATATTTTCACTCGAGATATGGTTTTAAGGTCAAAGGAAATATTGGGGCTCAAGGAAATATTGGGGCTCTGAGATCCCTACAGAAGCTGTGTTTCATAGAAGCAGACGAAGGCGGTGACACTATAATGCTAGAGCTGGGGAAACTGTATCAACTAAGGAGGCTAGGCATTGTAAAGCTGAGAAAAGAAGACGGGAAGTCTCTGTGTTCATCCCTTACAAAGCTGACTAACCTTCGTGCATTGTCTTTAACTTCAATAGAGGAGGACGAGATTCTTGATTTGCAGCACCTTTCTTCTCCACCTCCATTGATTCAGCGGGTCTATTTGCGAGGACGTTTGGAAACATTACCTCACTGGATACCATCACTCCATGGTCTGGTCAGATTGTCCTTGAAATGGAGTAGATTAATGGATGATCCACTTGTGCTCCTCCAAAAATTACCCAATCTGGTTCACCTCGAATTACTTCAAGCTTTTGAGGGAGACACGTTGTATTTTAGGACTGGGGGGTTCAAGAAGCTCAAGGTTTTAGGCCTTGATGAATTCAGTGAACTTAGATGCATGCAAGTGGAGGCCGGAGCAATGCCTCGTGTTGAAAAGCTAATTATCCAGCGCTGTGAATTGCTGAAGAGGGTGCCAATAGGCATTGAATATCTCACCAACTTGAAAGTTCTTGAATTTTTTGACATGCCTGAAGAATTCATACAGACCCTTCGCCCAGATGAAAAACAAAGTGATTATTGGAAAGTTGCTCACATCCCAGAAGTCTATTCTACCTACTGGAGAGAAGGTGGATGGGAGGTCAATCCTTTGGATCTGGGTGATGGAGAACATTTTCCCCGGCCCGGTACTATCACTATGAGGGACGAGGAACTTCAATCACGCTGGAAGTGACGCATTCACAGGCGTGGGCTCGATATTTCATCATCTCACTCGTAAATGACAGTTTGTATATGTGTAACTTCTCACTGCAGTTGGATCATAGGTGATATCTATATATATGGTTCTGCTGTGGTTCACGAGGTCTATGATGCTCAGAGCGCGCCTGCAATAAACCAGGTTGTGAATATGATGGGGGATCAGAATTTGTAAATGATTGTGTATAGTCATTGTATATAAATAAGCTGCTTGGAGTACTCTTGCAAAAGAGCCACTAGGTTTTGAGTGGTGAATTGCACATTGTAAATATGTAATGATGACTTTAAGTACTCCAGCAGTATTTGGAATCATGTAAAAATTGTCTGTAAATGGATCATGTAAAAATTGTAACTACTCTTTTATCAATGGATCAGAGATAACCTCTGGTTGTCTGTAAATGCTTACCTGTTTTCTAAGATTACATTTTCCTTCGACACTACGCATATTCTCCGATCCCCATTCAGTTTATTTTACCTTTACACGTTTGTGGCGTATAACATCTCCACCACACTCTTCATGGAGAACATACCACTTAATCCTCTATCCAACTCTTCCATCACCCACATCAAGCTGTTCTCCTCAGCTTCAACATTTTTTCCTCCATGCCCAATGGCAATTCCCTTCGAAACTGAATCCCCAAAAGTTTTTATTTTTAGCCAAGTTCTTAACCAGTTTTACTAGATAGACAGCTCCTCATCAGTGCCACCTGTTTAAGCATCTTGGCTTGATTCTAGATTTCCATGTGACACATAATTCTACTATCACAATCACACAAAACTCAGCCTCCAAATGCTTTATGGACACTTAAAGCTATAACTATCAACTTGGTAAACCAAAATCTGTATTTTTTGACTTGCCATGATTTTATTTGAAAGAGAGAGAAAAAAAAATAAAAAATAAAAATAAAAAGAATCATGCAAATCAAATTTGGTTGATATCACTATAAAGTGTGTGTTCTCCATACCAGCTTGCAAGTAGAATGACTTATTTGGAAAACTTATTGGCTCCAACTAATTGGGAAAATAGGAGTTTCAGGATATCCCTTGTTTCATCATAACAACAGTGGCCAAGAAGATAAAAAGCACATTACCTAGTGTTTAAGGATGCAAACGGTCCAAAACTAGAAAGAAGAATACAGAGCGTATATATTCCCTTATGGCAGTAGGGAAAAGATTGGAGTTTTAACCCCAAAACGCAGCAAAATTCTTCTCCAAAAGGTAGCTATCGCGCTCAGTTGGAATCTTACATTTTTTTAGACAAATTTTTTTTTTAAGAATTTTTATAAAAGTATAAATTAAGATTTTAATAAACAGGGATTCAAGATTGTAACAAACCTATAATTTGTGTTTGGATGGATGAAAAATTATTATTATTATTATTTTTATCGGTAAACAAATTTTTATTGATAAAAAGAGTAGGCAAAAACTCAAGTATACGGGATATATATACAAGAGCAATGCCTAAGCATGCTAGTTTAGTGATACAAATAATTCATGGAAGTTCATGCCATGAAAATCAATTAAAATTGGCCAATGAAGTAGAGTATTAAAAAAAATTCTAAGCTTATCCATTGACAGCTCTTGGTCTTCAAAGCTTCTTTTATTCATCTCCTTCCAAATGCACTACTATTGATATATTGGTACCATCCTCCATATAGATGCAATTTGAGAGTTATCTCGAATGCCTCTCCAAGAAGCTAGGAGGTCGCTTACCCTTAATGGCATCCCCCAAGCTAATCCCAACCGAGCAAAAACTTCATTATACAAAATTATGACAATCTCACAATGAAGTAATTGAGGGTCACTGGACTCTCCGCTCTTCTTGCACAGACAACACTAATCCATGACTATGATTCAATGTTTCCTCAAATTGTCTAGAGTATGAATCTTCCCCAAAGAAGCCATCCATACAAAAAGTGCTACCTTTAGAGGTGCCTTTGTCTTCCAAATCCTCTTCCATGGGAATGGATTTGTGTTGTGCGTGGTCATGGTTTGGTAAAAAGAGCGGACTGTGAATATCCCTTTCTTATAAGAGCACCAAGAGATCTTGTCTTCAACTCCCCCCAACAAACGGGTGGAGTACACAAGGTCAAAGAACGTTGTAAAAAAATCAATTTCTCAATCTTGTGCATCCTTGAGACATGTAACATTCCATTGGTGAGATCATTGGAGATGATTAATAGATCCGCAATGGGGGCTTCTTTCATTTGTTTTTTTTTTTTTTTCAGAAGTAAAAGATATTTGTATTAATATAAATAGGTATAGCCCAAGTCACAAGGGGTATACAAGAGTTTACATCTAGCTAAGAGGGAGAGATAAAAACAAGAAAATTATGAAAATTTAGGTCATTACAATTTACAACACTTGCCCAAATGAACAAAGTTTTAACAAAGAACACTATAATCTCCTTGTTTGCTCCTTATCTTCAAAAGTCCCGATCATTTTGTTCCTTTCATAGGCACCAAAGAGTACATATAAGAATCATCTTCCACATGGCTGAAATTTGTGGAATCCTGTCCAAAATTCTTCCAACTAGCCAAGAGCTCAATCACTGTAGCAAGCATAACCCAGGCTAACTCCAATCTTCTAAAGACATCATCCCATAGTGATCTAGCGGCCTCACAATGCAGTAGAAGATGATCCATAATCTCACCATTCTTTCTACACATACAACACCAATCCACAACAATCACCCGACGTTTTTGTAGATTATCCATATTCAAGATCTTGCCAATGAAGCTATCCAAGCAAAAAAGTTCGCCTTAAACTTCTTTCATTCTTCCATTTTTACTAAGCCGTAAAGTGCCCCATCGCCACATCATACATCATGCTAAAATTTGACCTGCAATCTGTTACCCACAATAAAGTGAGTATTTGTTGCATATGTGTCCCAACCACTCACCTAGAACACCATCCTCCCCATGTTGCCCCATGCTTCAAGCGATAAAACGAATTCCCATAACCATTTGCCAAGCATGGCTTTGTTGAAAGATGTCAAGTTCCGAATTCCCAAATCTCGTTTAATGGGAGAGCAAATTGTGGCCCAATTCACCAAGTGAAATTTAAACGCATCGTTTATCCTCCAAAAGAAATCATGTTGGAGTTTCTCCATACAATGGGCCACCTTAGCAAGGAGAGGAAATAAGTTGGCAAATTGGAAACATTACTTTTGATTAGGGCCACCCTACTCCCTTTGGATATATACATCCTCTTCCAACTAGCTAATTTCATCTCCATTTTTTTTTTTAGAATACCATCCCAAATAGATTTCGATTTGAACATAACACCCAATAGGAAGCCAAGATATTTCATGGGTAGCTGAGATATCTTACAATCCAAAATGGACGTCATACTTTCCACATTAGGAACATTTCCCACTGACACTATTTCTAATTTGACCAAGTTCACCTTCAACACTAATGCAGCTTCAAAGCATAATAGGAGAGTCCTCATAGCTCAAATTTGATCATGTATGGCCCCACAAAAGATTAAGGTATCATTGGCGAGTAATAAATGAGATATGTTGAGCGAACCAATGATTGCCTCCCCCACTAAGGATCCAGATTAGAACCCACCCTCCACGACACCTGAAATCATCTTACTAAAAGCTTTTATCTTAAAAACAAACAGTAGTGGAGATAGAAGATCACCTTGTCTCAATACTCGTAAGCTTTTAAAGAAGCCTTTCGGCGTGCCATTCACCAATATAGAGAAATAAGCCGTAAAGATACTGTGATAGATCCATGTACACCATTTCATACCAAAGCCACATCTCTCGAGCATGTAAAGTAAAAATCTCCAGTCGACACGACTATAGGCTTTTTCCATATCCAACTTACACAAAAGCCCCTGCTCTCCCGACTTGAGTCGAGTATTGAAACATTAATTGGAAAGAAGTACCGAGTCGAGGATTTGCCTACATTTGAAACAGGCATTTTGATGCTTCAATATTAATTTCTCCAACACCTTGCTTAACCTATTCGCCAATACTTTGGTTAGAATTTTGTATAACCCGCCCACCAAGCTGATGGGACAATAATCTTTTACCTCTACAACACCAAGCTTTTTTTGTGTGAGTTATAAAAATTGTATTTAGGCTTTTTCTTTAAAACCTTCCATTTTCATGAAATTCATGGAAGACCTCCATGATGTCTTCTTTAAGCACTCCCCAGCATGTTTGAAAAAATCCATAGATAATGCCACCCCACTTGATTACAACAACACAAATTCTGAATAATGCATAGGGGGATAAATGCAAATTTTGTTTCTTGCAAACATACAATGTCTACCTTTCATTTATAAAGTTGATTTCTAACTTCAATGCATTTTTCCTTCTCATTCAGCTCTCTTATCTTCCAAGAAACAATTTTTGGTTTCATAAAACCTCCATTGCCCTTCCCTTCGATCTTCCACAATTGGAGCTTTTCTCTCTTGCTCCATCATTTATTGTCCAATCAAGTCTTTTAAGTTCTCTTGCTCTTTTCTTAACTGATGTGAGCTTCCCACTAATGCAGAATGAGTCTTTCCAGCATCTATAGCTGCAAGGAGAGCTGTGAGTTGATCCTCAAAACCATCACACAAAATCCACACACAGTGTTGAATCTCCTTTGTGTAAAACCCAATCTGTGGGGACATCAGTCGCCGGCTCGCCTTCCTCCATCAATCGATCTGTGGTGAACCCATTCAGTGCTTGGCGGCCACTAGTGAGTTTTGTGTAGCTTCGAAGGAAGACCTAAGCTCGAAAGTGGAGTTGCCAACATTTTTTTCCTACCATCACTGGCTCTAGTGCTCTGCGTGGGCTTTCTACTTAACCTTCTCAGCCAAGACTTTCTTGTTTCCCCCAAGCCCATATGTGAACCCAATGGTTTAGAGACATATCAAGCCACTTCTGCGCATTGGCCCAGGCCCATATCCTAGTTAATTCTATTTATTAAACTAGTGAGCCTTTCCCTTAAATCTATCAATTCCTCCTTTATGCCAAGTATGGAAGTCTCCTCTACAGCACGCCCCCTTGAATAGAGAGCCACCACCCCTTCTTATGTAAACACTCTTGACTAGCAGCGCATCAATAACTTCTCTCGTCTTCAATATTTTGATATTGCCCTCTAATTCTTGGTTCGACCCAGCTCTTCACGGTATTGCTTTTGTTCTACTAGCATCACCTCTAGTGGCTGGAGAATAGCCCACAACTACTTCTGCGTATGTCTTAACAGCAGTTGCACCGCATGTGGCTATCTTTAGAGGTCATTGGATGAGACTCAACACACCCGTATTTCTTCCCTATGAATTTACCCACGCAACCACACTCCAACTTTGTCTTTCAACTTCTTTGGGTATGATGATTATACTTGTCCTGCCACCACCTCTATACTTTACTATGGTCAAATATCTTCCATAAGCATTAGAGGACCGCCGTGCAATATAAGCACTACTATTGAAGCTAGAAGTTTTGATAAATCCCTTATTACAGTCCGATCGAGAGCATTCTTCCAAAGTCTACACAATCCAAATCACTATTGTATAACTTATTACTAACTCTTTAGTCACCTTCCTTTCCCTCTCTATGATGCGTAATGCTCGACTTTTTGCATGTGAATCTTGAATAACTTTGTCTCTATATGGACGGCCTTCATGTACCACATCCTTAACAATTACACCTCCTAATATCTTGGATGAAATATATAAGGCAAATGAAAAGAAATACAAGAAAGTTGGTCAACTTTGAGGGTGACCCTGCCTCCAAGAGAGAGAGAGAGAGAGAGACTTGATTATTTTTATCAATCTTCCAAAATGCCCCTTGTTATATTTGTACACATACTTGAACTTAACTAGTACTAACTACATAGGTAAATTCATGGGCCTAAAACTACTAAATTCCACAAGCCCAACAACCCAGCCATTGGGTTTGTTACATTGCCATCCCCTTGAGAAGTTACTTGACATAAGTTGGATCCCTTTCCAATCTTCAAAACTCTTTCCCCTATCGAAAGGCCAATGGGTTGATTATGCATATAACAAAGATTAAGCCGCAAAATGTACATATGGATCACATTTAATTCACCTCAAAAAGTTACTTTTTATCTTCATTGATAATTCTGTCTTGAGCATCCAAACATCTTAGGTTTTAGAATTCACCATTCCAACTATAACCACATATAACACAATGGATTTTCTGAGGAAGAGTTGCACAATATTTTTCAAATGATCAAGTATTTTACCTATTCACAAGATAAGAAATAAGAGTAAATACAAAATACTAAAGAGAAAAGGCAAGACCTGTCACCCATACATCATCTAATTGTATTAGCCGGGAACCAGACTGTTATTGCTATTTTCTAAACGGAATACTTCCCCTAAACACGTCTTTACAATGTTGAGGAACTTACATGCTACAATCAGCAACCGCAGCGAAACACAGAATTTTGGAGGCACTTTGCTTTCGTGGCTATCTTTCTAATGCCTGTTTCATTGTGAGAGGATCTAAACCTACCAGGAGATGTGTGGATTCCGTCCATTATATTGATCTTAGGGTCCTCAGGAATTGCCTTGGGCAGTGATAATGATAATGCTTGCTGCATACCCCAAATTGAGAGTGGCCTCATATATTTGAGAGATCGAAAATGTCCGTCAATTGTCCACCCCTCTGGAGTCTGGAACCAATATCTGCATGTGGCAGAAAGGAAAATGTCTCAATAACCAAATTAGATACACACACACACCCATCAGAAAAGATAGGACAGCCCTGATATATGCAGTTCCAAACTGTGTGGTCTTTGTATCTCACACGAGATACTAATAGGTGTAGATTTTGTTATGTTGATAAATTTCAAATGGTCATTTGGTTGAGGACAGGGCACATGCAACCAAAGACAATCAACCCAGGTTTGTAAAATTTTCCATCTCCAGGTCAGCTAAAGTAACACAACACAAAATTTGAAAATCCCTGTTTTATATATCATTGTTATCGGCAAGACATGATATATACTTATTGTTCGTCTCATACCGTGAGTGATCCTTGATATACTTGATACAGTCCAATGCAGCAATCTCAATACAAATACCTAAAGCATATATATGGAACTCACCCATATCCATCTTCTGACCAGCCTGCAATAAAAATACCTTCAGCAGTTTTAAATGCCTCCTCCTCCATTCCAGCCAGGATCATTGTAGCTGCCACAGCATAGGTTATACCAGACCATATTTCACGTGATTGCATGCAAGACTCATCTACCTTTCCAGTGGGATGCATCCCATTTACAGCACCCATTCTGCCTCCTTTAACTTTCATTACATTGAAATCATAGATTTTCTGAAGGGCATTTCTGATTTTAAAGCCATCAAAAAGTGAAGGCAGCCCTGAGGATGCTGTATACCATTGCCCTGCCAGTTGATCTGCTTGTATGGATTTACTGTTGCTACTTGACCCACTGTCATAGTTAAAATAAGAACCATTCCATAATTTTTTCTCAAAAGATGGTTTGGCTTTCAAAAATTTGCTTTTGCACCTTTCACCAAAACTGTTGTCCCCAATTTCAATAGCCATTGCAGCTGCAGCTTGGAGTGCAGCAAGCCACAGGCACCCACAATAAGCACTTACACCATGAACTATCCAAGTATCATATGTTTGATCTGGGAACCCATCATTCTCAATGAGGCCATCATCGTCCCGATCAAACTGTTCCATGTATTCCATGGCAGCACGAACTGCTGGCCAAACATCAACTCCAAATGACATATCCCTTGTTGCAGCGAAGTCTCTATACACTTGAAGCACAAACTTTGAGTTCAGATCCTTCCATTTGCTTGTATCATGAATATTATATGCATTCAGTTCATTCCATGGATCATGTGTTCCCAGATCATGAGGAACCGCTCCTCTAACCTTACGTATTCCACATTTGCCCTCTGCCAGAAACTTTACTTTCCTAACATCCTCAGATACGACAGCCTTCGCAAAATCGCGCTGAATGTTGAGTTCAATCTTGGGAAACAGCTCAAGAAGTGCAAATGAAGCATAGAAGTGAACATCATATGTGCACCACATGATGTACTCCACTCCTTCCAAGTACAGAAACCTTCCAACATCATCATTTTTATTTGTGTCTTGTCTGCAGTCCACCTTGGTTTCAGTTACTTTGATATCTGCATTTTCTACTTCTACTAATTGATGGTGATCATTTCTCATGTTTGGAGTTGACAACGGAGATTCTGTACAAAAATATCAAAGCATTCTCACTGTTATTTCTAACCTTTCTGACGAAGTTGTAGCCCCAAACAAAAGAGATTGTCAATATTATCCTCTTTAGGGAACCAAACTTCACTTGTAAAATATCAAGATGTAAAAGATGGCACAGATGAGTACCAATCCAAACTGTTCCACCAGCAACTAAAAAGTACAGCTCATTAAATAATGTGAATTTGTACCTGCCAATAGTGGACATAGCATTATGTATCTCCAACAAAAGACTCAAGAAAATCCAGAAAAAATAGCATATGTGCCAAAATCACCAATTGCTAGAGCAAATTACTGGGCATGGATTTCACAACCCATAAAAGCTCAACACAATGGTATTCGTGTGTTTTTAAGACCAATATCTATTAGATGACCAGTTGTGGAGTGTTTATCGAGAATAGGCTTGACACCAAGGGTCCCTTGTAGCTCACCAGGCCCATGAATGGTTCCTCATAGAGACCCACACAAGTTTTGGAATTATAAATGAATTGGAGGGATTAAATTCATATATAAGGCCAGCCCTTCAGTATATGCAATCTAGACAAGAACTCTGAATAACTTCAAAAGATGGGGGTAATTACATTGCAACCCCCAAACTACCACCCATTTACAATGTGCACAATAAACTACCAGTAGTTCGAGGGTATAAAGTCTAATTTTAACATCTAAGCTTGCTTTGAAAGAAGTGAATATCCAACTTATCAGACTTAAAAGGCTACTACTGATGGGCCTTGTGAATCTTTTCACATATTTAATACACCAGGTGAAATCTTTGTTAGAATATGATATTAGTATGACTTCAAACATCTAAGCCTACTTTGAGAGAATTGAATGTCCAACACATAGGCCTTAAAGGCTTCTGCGGATGGGCCTTGTGAGGGTTTTCATATATTTAAGATACCAAGTGAAATTTTTGTTAGAATATGATATTAGTTTGACTAAGTATTACCATTCTGGTAGCCTTTCGTCATTCAGGATAGGACTTTGCCAATTCTCTATCTCTTCTTCCCACCGCTTATAATCTGTTCAAGATTCCAAGTAATATCATGGAATAAGATGCATTACATTCTCATACATACAAAACCCATTTGAAGCTTATAACAAAAACAAAAAGCACAAACTACAATATACCAGTAGCTTGGGACTAAAAACACAGCACACGATGGCCTAATAAATTGGACACTGGCTTCAACAGAATATGAAACAAACCTAAACGAAAATATACATACTAGTTAGTGCATCATGCACCAAGTCCACAGCAGCTCTTTCAGATGTGCCATAAAATTTTGTGTACCTCCTACAACCAATAAGGCAAAAATGAAAAAAAAAAAAAAAAAAAAAATAGTAGAGAAAACGAGGAAGATGCTCAGGAAACAATTATTGTGACATATATATTGCCACATCAAAAGACAACAAGACAATCTCCAACCATTACATAAAACTGCAATGGAGAGCAGGAATACACACCTTTTGATTTTTAACCGTCAAGGACTTGTCACATGTTGTAAATTCATATTCTCAGACAAAAGATGAAAGCATCTATTCCTAAACCTTTTACTCAAAAGATTACGAAAAGGATCAAAAGCAACTTCTGGAAATTACTACGGCAATAATAATGCTACCTAGACATGTTTGTAAATTCAGATTCCGGTGAAGGGTTTCAAGTGTAACTTAAACAAACAAAGTTCAAACAAACATGTACATGCAGACTAGGACAGAGGAGCATCAAACCTATGATATGAGCTGCCCTTCAAGAATTTTACTTTTGGAGATGACCATGCAAGAGCAAATGCGACGGTGCACTTCCCATGAGCTTCCACCCATGTCGAGGCTGAAACTGCAGCACACACTGTCTCTCCAGGTGAGGAGGGAATGCTTGGTCCAGTACCAAAGTTTGCTTGATCAAACTGCCCATCCTAAAGATACAAGCAAGAGAGTTAAGAGTTAATTATTGTTAGCACCAGAGCCTTTTTGTCGATATTCAGTCACAAACTTGAAAGTTGAAAGGAAGCCGAGACTTCTACAACCACAGAAACTCTATTACAAACAAAATTCAAAAGTAATTGAATATGACCACCATCAACCAGTCTGAAGCTCTACATAGCAAAAAAAAAAACCAGAAAACTATATGCGACTCCTTATGCAAAAGAAGGCTCAAAGCAAAGTAGAAACCTCCCCCCAACAAGAAAAAAGGTAATAAGTTTTTGGTAAGTAAAAAAAAAAAAAGCAAATAACTACCTCAACCATTCCACCCCACATGTCCTTCGCTGTAATGCGACTTCCTTCAGACAGCCCAAAAGATGGAAGAACAGTCACACTCACATTCTGAGATTCACAGGCAGCTATTGCAAAAGTAACAGGAGGATTCCCTCTTGCAGTCCTGAAATATTGACCCAATCCTATGAAACAATTGAAAGCTAGTTGTGGAGTAAACAAATTCATTTAACAAAAAACATACTTTGTGAATGACCTGAAAGAAACTAACTTTCAAATCTTCTGTCTAATAAAAACATTTCTCCTCAGGCTTTAAAGGCTTCTCCTTTTACTTATAAATAATTAATATTTCTCCTCATGTGTAACAAATGAACAGTGAAAATGTTAAATTAAAAAGAAACAAAATTGAAATAATTCAAAATGCTAAGCTGGTTAAGTAAGAACTCGAATGAAAAAAAAAAATAACATGAACAAGAAGGAAACATTGTCTGCATAAAACAATGCAGGAAACTTGGATCTTTCAACATGTTAACCAAATACTGACATATAGAAAAAAGTAATATGAACAAGAAGGCAATTAAGCAACTATCTCACTCACTCTCTCTCTAACCCTTTGTGTTCTGCAGATATAGAAGCTTGATTGTTGAGATTTAAAACTTCCAAGAGTAGGCACGTTTTTTTAATAGCACATATAATAAAATACAACTAATTCAATTTTGTCCTAGATATTAAGATAATTTCAGTTGATTCATTAAAATTCTAGCCCAAATGTCTAACAAAATACTCGATATGGGATAATAATTTATATATGGATTCATATTTTGGAACAAAAGACACCCATATGAATTAAAAATAAATAAATATCCGTCCGAAGTGCCTTAACCTGCTAGATATGGAAAACTTAGCTTATAGGCAGTTAAATCAGGAGCCTTTACTGATAAAAAAATAAATAAAAATCAGGAGCTTATATAAGGCATGTGCCTTAAATTCGTGACATTTTAAATTGATGAGAACCAAATTTTGCATGTTCCAATCATTTTCTGACTTGCTTCATTGAGAGAAGCTTTTAGAATGCAAAGTGGCATAATACATTAGCCCATGATCTCATCAGGTGTGTGCAATGAATATGACAGAAAAAGGCAAATACTGGGTAGAACTACTATGGATGCTTTCATATCATCTCATTATGCTAATGCATTCCTAATATTTCATTGAAATGTTTCAGCTATCTAACTTAGGTTGTTACATAACTATCTATTTTTCTTGCTTTACTGGTTTGAGTTAGGTTTTCCCAAATAATTTTAGTACAAATACCAAAGCAGCAAAGTGCAAACAGCATTTCATTTTTGAATTAGGCATATTTTCTAAGAGATAGGGTGCTGTAGAGTAGTGGCACGTGTGAAATTAAGTTTTTCTCACTTGTATATGGATATTCAGACAAGAAATAGCATACATATTCCAGTTTTTACTTTCTGGACTTCATTCCAATCAATCGGAAGAAATGCTCATATTTTAGCTAAAAACAGAATTAACCCACTACCAAAACAGGAGTGAGTGAGATAAATGTTTGGCGTCCAAATTTTTAGTGAATCCATAGTCTTTGAAGCCCCAGCACTTACACACACACACATATATCTTTCTTACCATCAGTTCTCAATCTCTTTTGATTTGGTTTGTTACTGACAAACTGAAATACAAAGGAAGGTATTCCTTTGTGCCTCCCTCTCTCTACTGTTTTCTCTGTTGCTCTTCTGGCTGGGGGCGTGTCCTTTTTTACTTTTGTGTATGGGTGTGTGAGTGGGTGGGTGGGTGGGTGGGTGTGACGGGGGTTTAAATACCTTGTAAACATTGAAATGGCCAAGAGAACTTATGCAAACCAACCATCATATACATATATATTAAGGTAAAATGACTTGCTTGTGATGTAGAAGTACGCCAGAGACTCCATCTTCGCCTCTATCAAAAGAAAGAGAAGAAAGTTAAATCATATAGATAAAATGCTGGGCATAAAAGGCAACAAACAAAAATTATCCCATATACTAACATAAACGGTTCATTCACATGATCTCCTGAGAAATGGGAGATTCCACCAATTGAATTCTGCACAAGAGGAAACAATGACTGAATATCCATGAAACCATGCTATATCTTTCAATTGCTTGGAATAAAGGTAATACAACCCTGACAGGAAAAAGTAATCTCACCGCCCATGTAAATAGAAGGCTGACTTTAGCCCTTTCTCGACCAGTGTTAACCAACTACAACATAAATAAGTACCAGTATCAAAAAGCAGATCATCAAAATCATCAAAAAAGTTACTTACCAGAAAAGACACGAAATTGGAATATCCCCCAAAAATGAGTCACAGAGGTCACCATTCATCAAACTACAGAATTTTGGTTCCTTTACCTACCAGTGGCTGAATGAGTGACGGGATTTAATTAAACCACTACCACATAAGGTTTTTGGCTATATCTACAGTTTACTAAGATGAGTGACAGGATTTAGCTATAATTCTTATGACAAAAGCTGTAATGCAAACAGTACACATTTTTCTTTTATTGGCAAGATACACGGGCACCAGTTGATCTTGAGACAATGACCTCAACCTCATCTTGTTCTTACAAGGTTGAAGATGTCATTTGAGCTAGAGCCTCATTTACAGATGCAACAGGCTGAAGGCAAAGTGAAGTTCAATTTATTGAAACACATTATATGTGCATATTTGAAATACTGGAGAACCAGCCATGAGTTAGTGGTTCTGTTTATGATTGAGGCACACACGAGCCCTTTCAAATGGGATCCCTCCCTTCAAAAAGCACATCTGGTTAGAGCACAAGAAGCCACTCCACATCAGTAAACATGCTAATAGCATGCATACTGTTTTCAGGTCAAGGAATGCAAACAATTAATTGAATGGGGTCAACCAAAAGATTTACATGGAAAGGGATCAGCCATATGGATATGAACCATACTATTTGTTAGAGGGTATGGTTGTAACTGATGTATATAAGGGTGTTAGTGTCATTTATATATTGTATATATAAGCTTAAAGATCAATAAAAATATCTGTAGAATTTCTCTCAATATCGACTACATGGTATCAAAGCACTCTGCGTAGTCAGTTGGTAGTTGTGTGTGACAAAAAAAAATTTTCAATGCATTTCCTTGATTAGTGGTGGTTAGTGGTGGCTGGTGGTGGTTAGTAGCGCTGTGTGGAATCACCGTAGCCGTCTATGGTGGTCTGTGGTGTTTTCCGATGGTTTTGTCTTCGGCATTGGCGGCAGGGAGTGGAATAAGCCCATTTTCAACGTGTTTCCGGTGACTTCAAGTCTCAAAGTCACCGGAATACACCTCACCAGCATTTTCTGTGCACGCCGGTGTGTGTTTCGTCGCCATCGGCTGCCGGAGCAACCGTATATCGCCGACGAGGAGCTCGGCTAGGGGTGTTTGGTTGCGGGTCTCAACAAAACCCAGTTCTCGACTGGGTATGCCTCAAACCTGGAATAGGAACTTATTCCTATCCGGAATAACCTCTGTTTGGTAACCATATAAGGTAAACTTATTCTCAGTTAGGGATAGCATATCCAGTTTCTGGTCAGCCGTGAACCCGGTACAAGCCGAAACCCGAAACAGGCCGGTTCAGACCCGATATTTGCTTATTTCGACTGGTTCAAATTAGTTTCACCTGATACAGGCCCGAAATTTGGGTTTTTACTCTGGATTTGTACTTTTCCAGCTTGTATTTTTCAGTTTTTCATCCATATTTCATGATTTTGTGTGAAATCTTTTCTTCTAAGTGAATTGTTGTGATATTTTTGTTTTCCATGGCAACTAAATTTGAGTCAATGTCTCTTGCACCAACTATTAGTCTGCCTATGACTTTGGTGAAGTTAAATGGAAAAAATTATATGTTGTGGTCAAGATCTGTTCAAATGTTTTTTAAAGGCAAAGGTCTTCGTCGTACTCATTTGGTTGATCCAGTTCCTGCTTTGACTAGTTCTACCTTTGCTCAATGGGAGCAAGAAGATGTTCAAATATTGTCTTTGATGTTGACCAGTATTGAGCCTAATATCTGCACAAGCTTAATACATTTTGACACCACTCAAGAGGTGTGAAGGCATCTCAAACAGATGTATTCGGGTGCTGGAAATATAACTCGTATTTATGAGTTGTGTCAACAATTCTTTGCGTTGGAACAAAGTGCTTTGGGTCTGGAAGAATATTATTCTCAAGTGATGAGCATATGTGAAGAACTCAAAATGTATCATCCTATCACTTCTGATGTTCCAAGTATGCTGAAACAACGGGAAAATTTTAATGTTGTTTGCTTCCTTGTTGGCTTAAAACCTGAGTATGAGTCAGTGAGTTCTCAAATTTTGGCAAGTCCACAGCTTCCCTCATTTCCTGATGTATTCTCCCGCCTTCAACAAGCTACATTGTCTTCTTATCAGAGTAATGAGAGATCTGCTTTAGTTGCCTCCTATGTTGCTCCTACTGGGCGTGGAGATCGGAGTGGTAGAGGTGCACAAGAAGGTGCACGTGGGGGACGTGATACCAGAGATAATCATACTCGGTCGTGAATCTCGTAAGTGCACCCATTGTGGTCGCACTAACCACTCAATGGATTATTATTGGGATCTGCATGGTATACCATATGGGTCCGCTAATCAAGCCACTTTCCAAGATGATACCGTCAACGAGCTTCAACCTAACTCTAGAGATGATCAGCATATCCAAAGATGAGTATGATCAGTTTTTGAGTCGCACACAGACGGCTTCATCTTCCACAGCTACTCGTGCCCATTCAGGTACAGCGTTCGCATGTCTTGTCTCATTTATTCAACATCCATGGATCATCGATTCAGCAGCCAATGAACACTTGACCGGTTTGTCTTATTCCTTATGTAAGTAAGATAATATGATATCTCCAAAGAGTGTTACTCTTACTAATGGTTCTCTTGTTAAAGTTACAGGCATTGGATCCACTAACCTCACCGATTCTATATCCTTGTCATCTGTTTTATACACTCTTAGTTTTCCCTTTAGTTTACTATCCCTTAGTAAAATTATTCAAACTCTTCAATATTCCGTGACCTTTTATCCCTTTGTATATATCTTTCAGGATCTCAAGACGGAGAAGAAGATTGGTACGGGGCATGAAGCTGGTGGTCTATATTACCTTGATGTCAAACAGTCACCTACGTGAGTCCTCAAAGCCTCATCATCTGCTTTTGAATGGCATTACCGCCTTGGACACTCATCCCTTTCTCTTTTGAAACGCCAACTTAGGAATCTTGGAAATGTGTCTCGCTTTTCTTGTGAAGCATGTCAACTTAGCAAACACCATCGTGTGTCTTTTGTACCTCGAGTTGATAATCGAGCTTCTAGTCCTTTTGAATTGATTCACTCTGATATATGGGAACCAATTAACATTGTATCAAACAAGTTTCAGTATTTTGTTACATTTGTTAATGACTATTCTCGTATGACATGTTTGTTTTTTATGAAGGCACGATCTGAACTTTTTTCCATATTCAAAATCTTCCAAAAAGAAATTAAAACTCAATTTAGACAAAAAGTTCAAGTCTTGCGTTCTGACAATGCTAAAGCGTATCAATCCAATTCCTTTACTACTTAGGTAATAAAAGAATTGTCCATCAAACTTTATGTTCTTACACACCCCAACAAAATGGAGTAGTTGAATGCAAAAATCGCCATTTGTTATATGTAACCCGAGCACTTTTACTACACATGCATATTCCTAAACACTTTTGGAGTGATGGCGTTCTTACTGTGTGTCATCTTATTAACCTGTTGAACCCAAGGTTTCAAGTTTAGTGTAATTATATATCTACATATTGATTTTGATGATAACAAATGAATTCAAAAAATAAAGGAGTCTCAAACTCAAGTTGTCTACACAATGGAGTCAAGCACATCAAGGAACTAAGCATGAGCAAGAAGGGAGCAAGTTCACATTAAAACTTATAGAGTAATGTCATAAATCTCTTAAAAATTCGAAATTAGGATTAAAGCTCAAAATTAATATTTTATCATAAAGCATTAAAATACATTTTTCACATGTGCATGAATATTTTAAAAATTAAATTTGAAAATTTTGAAAGATGATTGATTGTCATCTTTCACATGTGCATGCTTTATTTGAATATTTTCAAAAGTAATTTATACTCTTTTTTACTTAATCAAAAGGTAAATGATTTTGTTTGAAAATTTTAAAAATATTAAAAATGATTGATTATCTTTCACATGTGCATGCTTTATTAAAATATTTTCAAAATTGATTGATGCTCTTTTTGACTTATGCAAAAGGTAGATGATTTTGTAGCGGTGTTGTTCAAAGGTATAATAGGTTTCTAACTCTACCTGAAGAAGGTTGAATAGTGAATTTGGGGATCCTCAAGAGATAGCTTGAGGCGAGGATGTAGGCAGTGGGGCTGAACCTCATTAACATATTGAGTTTGCTTCTCTCTTACACTTACTCTTTATATTTATTACTGTTTCATATTTTATTTATATTTTATATTGTGTATTTGATTTATAATTTTTAATTTTTTAAATATAACCCAATTCACCCCCCTCTTGTGTTAATCATCTAGGTAACATAACCGTATGTCCTCATCAGACCTCGATACTCCCCCTTGTGTTACTCAACATCCGATTAGCCAATATGTCTCTTTTCATGCCTTATCTCCATCCTTTTCATGTTTTACTTCTCAACTCCCAAAACTTCTTGTTCCTAAGACTGTTCAGGATACTTTATCTGACTTGAAATGAAGGACTGCTATGGAAAATGAAATGGATGCTCTTCACCATAATGGGACATGGGATCTTGTCCCTCTACCACCTGGTAAACACCTTGTTGGTTGTAGATGGGTAAATACCATCAAATTTCACCCTGATGATTCTGTGGAACGTCTGAAAGCTCGCTTAGTTGTTAAAAGGTTACACTCAAATTTATGACATTGATTATGACGAGACTTTCTCCCCGATTGCAAAAAATTTCTTCTGTTCAAGTATTAATCTCTCTTGTTGCTAATTTGGATTGGCCATTATTTCAATTAGATATTAAAAATGTGTTCTTACATGACGACTTAAATGAGGAAGAGTATATGGAGCAACCATATGGGTTTGTTGCTCAGGATGAGTATCAAGATACTGTATGCAAGTTAAAGAATGCATTATATGGTTTGAAACAATCTCCTCGAGCATGGTTTGGGAGGTCCTCTAAAGCTGTATTGGCATTTGGTCTTCATAGATGCCAAACAGATCACTCGGTATTTCACCTGCATAGTGATGCAGGTCATATCTTGTTGGTTGTATATGTGGATGACATTGGAATTGTCAGGCTAAAACAATTCATTCATGATCAGTTTCAAACAAAAGACTTGGGCAAACTTAGATATTTTCTTGGAATTGAAGTTAGTAGATCAAATAGAGGTATTAACCTATCTCAGAGAAAATATGTACTTGACCTTCTGGAAGAAACTGGCATGTTGGGTGCATGACCCATTGACACACCTATGGATCCAAATCGTAAACTCTTGAAAGAGGAAGGGGAGTTGTTTGGATATCCAGGTCAGCATCAAAGACTTGTTGGTAAATTGAATTATCTTACTATTACTAGACATGATATCTCTTATGCAGTGAGTGTAGTGAGCCAATTTCAACAAATGCCAAGGGTCTCACATTGGGATGCTATAATTCATATTCTTCGTTACCTTAAACAAGCTCCCGGCATTGGATTGTTGTATAAATCAAATGGTCATTTTAGAATTGAAGCTTTTTCAGATGCTGATTGGGCTGGATCTCCTTCAAATAGAAGATCAACTACTGAATATTGTACCTTTGTGAGTGGTAACTTGGTTACGTGAAAGAGTAAGAAGCAAACAATAGTAGCTAGCTCGTTCTAGTGCAGAAGCTGAATACATGCTCACACAACTAGTGAGCTGACATGGTTGCAACACTTTCTTCAAGAGATTGGGTTTCCAGCTCCTGTCCCTCTTCAGTTACTTTGTGATAACCAAGTTGCAGTGCATATTGCATCTAATCCCGTTTTCCATGAGGACTAAACACATTAAAATTGATTGTCACTTCATTCGGGATAAAATACTTAATGGTGACATTTCTACACCCTTTGTGAAGTCTGCTGATCAACTTGCAGATATATTTACCAAACCATTGTGTCGTAAACGGTTAAAGCTTATTTGTTTCAAGCTAGGTTTATATGATATATATGTAACAGCTTGAGGTGGAGTATTAAGAGGGTATGGTTGTAACTGAAGGGTGTTAGTGTCATTTGTATATTGTATATATAAGCTTAAAGATCAATAAAAATACCTGTAGAATTTCTCTCAATATCGACTACACTATAATGCAAAAAGATACTGGAGTTCACATTTTTTAAAATCAGCAGCGCCTATTAGCTGATGAGGCTATATATTAGTTTGATGTGACTGAGGGCAGTACTCAGATTAGCGATAACACTGACAGTCATACGAGGTACATCTCTTGAAGAAAAATGCTATACCTATACTTTCCAGCGTATGCACATACATCTTGAATTACTAAATTTCAACCAGCAACACAATTAGATGCTAGAAGTTTGAGTCAGGATAGCTCTTGCTGACATCAGTGGTTACGAAGCTAGGAACCATGTCATCAAACTGTTATCTTTTTATTTTTTCAGTACTGTCATCTGAAATGAGAAGTTGAACAAACATACCGTGTAAACAAAAACAGCAGTAGGAAGACTGCTATCCCCGTAATTATGTGGTATGAATGGTGATATTTGTCGACAAGATATTTTCAGTTCTGGGTCTGGTTCACCTACAAGAGAAGTAGGTTTTTTAAAACAATAATCCAAGATAAACTATAATTTTACATTTTGCCCCCATGAACTACTACCCCCATTGTCAGTTCAACCCAAAAATTTGACCCAATGCCCATGGGGCCCTAACATGAAATTTTCAGTGCAAGTTACCACCATCTGTACAAAAGTCTATCATTTTAATGGACCAAAAAGAAGAAATTTCCCTTCGTGGATTTGAAAGACTTAGTTTTAATTTTAAGCGTAATGGTGTCTTTTTATAGTTGTCTATCCAAATTAGTGGTGGTTTGTAATGGATAAGGCAAACTGAGCCCAAAAGTTTAAAATAGGGTCCAAGT
Source organism: Carya cathayensis (assembly GCA_011037825.1). Lineage (NCBI taxonomy): Eukaryota > Viridiplantae > Streptophyta > Magnoliopsida > Fagales > Juglandaceae > Carya > Carya cathayensis. The sequence goes on from QGSO01000172.1 coordinate 444,153, forward strand.
TGCACTTCGTCAAATTCTAAGGGTGCAATTGAAAATTTAGTGGTAGTTCCTATGGTAAAATTTATAAAAGACCCCAAAATAGATTTACATTTGGCAAACAGAATTAATGAAGTGGAATGATACCATCATATATTGTCCATGCTCTAGGAAACAGAGCATGGTATGTAGAATGCTGACCATTCAAATTCCAGCCCCATGACGATATACCCTGATCACCAGCTTTCCTGTCAATGCATGACACCAATCAGCACCACATCTAATTTCTACTTTTAAAACCTCAAAATCAGAGAAAATGAGTGGATTTGACATTCTTTCCTCACCGAATCACTCAATAATTAACTACAAACAATCACTCTCAGTTGTGAAGTTGAAAAGAAATCTTCAGAATCCTTCTAGTAGAGGTATAAAATCTTAATGGCATATTCATTAGAATGCAAGGACCTTATTTGACTGTTGAAATCTGCCCATGCCTACTCAACTTAGATCACCACCCAAAAGTCATCCACAATATATTTCAATCCCTTGATAAAAGGCAAACAGACTACCTATTTGACATTATGATTGGAAGGAATAATTCTAAATTTTTGTTTTTGGTAGCAATTACATTAGATTATCTCCAACCCATTTGACTCAAGAGTCAATATTCCATAGTGATGCCCACAATCACCTAGAATCCAGATGCATGGGATCAACCCAGAGGAAATCAAACCTGAGACATCCAATGAGCAAGCATGATTTTAATACGTGGTTGCAGCTTGAATTTACCTCCTGTAATTCTATATATTATGACTGAAATATTACAACAAAATATAAAGAACTGATTTATTTGCAAAAGTGTTCAAATTTCCTGGTCTTTTCTTACCCCAGCCCTTCATGTCGGCCTGGAGCCAAAACAGATGCAATTTTTTTGTTTCCACCATCTCTTGATATAAAAGTCTGCACCAGCACAAAAACAGAATTCAGAAGTACATCCTTGGCTCCAAATTCACGTGTCAAGTTTGTAAATAGGACATCAACTTATTTCTTCTTTCACAGTAACGAAGATGACATATAAATATCTAGTCTTTATAAATTACACAGAGCCGCAGAATGAGAAGGCAAAAAAGCTTTTCTTTATGTAGCTGAGTGCATTGTCACAGATTTAACATCCCTGGTGCAACAAGCAATGAAATTAATCTACAGAGATGCAGCCCAAGCATAAGATAGGAAATAGAAGGGCGGAGAAACCAGAAATCAACTTATTATTTCAAAGTCAAGATCACCAGACACTTCAGGCATATTGAGCGTGTTAAGAGCTTCTTCATCAGTTCATTGTTCTATTTCCAAAAAAGGTCATCATTAGAATATTTGACACTAGAAATTGGCAAATATTTTAATATTTCTGGCGGGGATAAGTGTCAGTAAATTCAGACTTGTCACATGAGCAACAGCCACTTTGTCAGTCTTGCACAGAGAACAAGCCATTTTTAGTGGCTTCAAAATGTGATATTGCTGCTTCAATGGAAAGGAACGATGGCTAAACAGCAAGAGCATCTGGCAACTATTATATTTTGAAATAAAAATAAGTCAAGGGGCTTCTAACCTCTTGTTTTCGTTTACTCACTCAGCTTTCTTATTTAGTTTAAATGGACTTCTTTCTAATCAGAACTAAGGATCCTGCTGAGGGTTCTCTCTCGTTCTTATTGTTATCTGTACTTTTATTTCAGTATCCAATAATTATCTCAATTGTCTATTTCCAAAGTACAAAGCACTCTCAGAATATGTGCTATGTAAGCTCGATTTAGAGAAGGCTTATGATCATGTTAATTAGGAATTTTTGTTGTCTTTGTTATGGAGATATGGATTTGGAGAGAAATGGTGTGTGTGGATTAATGGATCTCCCTCAGTTTTTTTAACAACTCTTGAGATCCGAGACATAGAGAACACCTATCAAGATTTTTGGCAAGCCACAGGAGCTTTGATGAATTGCTTGTGCCACGTCTCCTTTTCGCTTATGATACGATGATATTCCATGATGCGAACTCAGATAACTTCTACCACTTAAATCGTCTCTTCTTATGTTTTAAAGCTACTTTTGGATTGAAGATTAATTTGTCCAAGTCATATTTAGTTCTTGTGAGGGGATTGTTGCAGATATCACTAGTTTGTATTTTGGTGTGTGGGGTGGCAGATCCACCTATGAGGTACTTGAGTCTCCCTTTTGGGCCATCATTTAAGGCCAAAAAAAATGTGGAATGACATCACTGAAAAGATAGAACGCCGATTGCTAGATTATAATGGACTCTATATATCAAAAGGATACAAGCTGACTTTGAACAAAACAACAATCAAAACCCAAACCATCCAACTAAAAATTTCCATATTTAGTTTTATGTCTATACTGCTTGTCACATTGATTTGTAGGTTTCTAAAAATGTTCTAGTCCGAAATCCTTTATTTTTTTTAACCCGTAAGCTCTAACTACTTCGATACATTCATAGCATTTCAGGAACATCTTTGACAAATTTTGATTTCTAACAACTTCTATTAGTCAGTACCACAAATTTTATAAGCCTAACTCAGACTGCCATATTTTATCATCTAAATGCAAAGCTTTCTTTCAACCTCTAGACTTATCCTAGTAAATCCAAACAAAAAGCATCTAGCAACAATTTTTTTATAGAATCACTACAACAGACAATATGCTTGATATAATAATATATTAACATTTTTTTTATAAGTTAATAATATATTAACATTTATGGACCACCTAAACTATTTTTTGGTTATATACTCACCTAGAGAGTTTACTGCATGCAATTCTTCTCTGAGATTGCATACAAAAGAAAAACAAACACCGTGGCTTATAATGCTAGTTAAGTTAAGAAAGTCATAAGCACCAAAAATGTCAAGACACAGAGAGCATATTTATATTGAAAATAGAAAGCATATAGCAAGTATAGGATAAAGTTAAGTCAGAGCATTACAGAGAATTGATTCTCCATGACAGGTGAAGGTTCACATATACCAGGAATAATTTGCCATTGCCTAAAGTCCCCTCTAAAACCTCTAGATATGCTGCCACTTCTGTGATGCAAATAGAGGTAGACCCTGTCAAATGAATAGGTGGTTTTACAGAACAAGGAAATGAAGCATTATAATTGACACACTACATACCCCATCCCTCCAAGAGGAACCCCTTGAGACGCTGATGGCTTGCAACTTTCTCGAGTGAAAGGATCAATAGGTGCTTTCTGCACATATAATATCTAATGCAATTCAGGTTCTTGGAGCTAAGTTTCAATGGTCTCAAATTACGACAATTAAGAAGGTCAAATCGACAACACTAGCAAAAGATCATAACATGAATGACCTCTGCATTAAGGAAAATAGGGAAATACCCGTCCATAAGCAGCCTCTTTCCTGATATAAGACCACAACCGTATACCTAGTCGGACCTTGAAATTCAAAATTCAAAACCAGTGAGAGGGAGACAACTAATAAGGAATTTGAAAAAAAAAAAAAGAAGAAGAAGAAGAAGAAGAAGCTAAATAAATAACGAATAAGATGCGTACAATATGATATGTGGCACTTATCTGTTTCAACTTTCCACAATAAGTGAATTAATGTGAAAAAGAGCATTCACTTACCATCCTGATTGCTTCCCTAAATGTGATACTAAATTCTTTGAGAATATTAGCATGGCTGTTCAGTCTCCTTCTCCAGGCTTGTGCTGGAGGAGCAGAACTATCAAAATCAAACTACATAAAAGTATCAGGGAAAACAAAACATTAGCCAGCGTGCTATATTCAAAACGGATGTCCTAACTATTATCAACTTTTATGTAAAGGACAATAATCATTTTGGCAAAACCAATGTATCATTTACGAAGTGAATCACTGCCATTAAAATTGCCGGCAATATTAATGGATATTGTTACTTAACCAAAAATTTCTTCTAATCTGAATTGTGATAAAGCTAACTTGGATTTTCTCTCTTTTTTTTGGATATTTGAATTTCCAAGTAAAGAATAAATTATAGTTTAAAGAGTTTTGCTACGTACAAGCGAATTTGCGTACCAATCTGCATACCAATCCTAATAGTTTCATATTTAAAATTTAAATTGGTATTGTTTTTAATAAAGTCTACTTTCTGACCAATCACATTAGATAGATACGCGTATTGATGCGCAGAATGACTTACAATTAAATTTTTCCTAGTTTAAATGTCGTTGTTGCAATTTCTCAGCAACCAAACGGAGTCCAAGAAATATTAGAAATTAATTTTAGAAAGAAGGGGAAAAAAACAACGGAATACACAAGCAGCATAAAAGCTTACCAACTGCAAAGTGGTCCTGCTGATATACTCCTCAGGCGGCCACGAATTCTTTCTACAGAGGAACAAAGTTCCACTAACCATGTCGACTAACTCTATATAATATTCACTACACAACAAAAGGCAAAAACCTACACAAATCCCAACCAAAAAATTAAAAATTTATAAAGGCCAATTAAAAGTTTTGCACAATTCGCCGAAATACCAAGACCGACTTCTGCACCAAACAACAACGCCCAAAGCGTACAAGGGAAAGCCCAAGCAAGCTTGATTCACCTTCAAATCAAAGATCTAAAAACTTTTGCACAATTCGCCGAAATACCAATACCGAGTCTCAATTACACGATCCGAAACCAAACTCCAAACAATCCCAAAAGGGTCGGATCAAATTTCTCGGGAATCTGATTACAGTAACAAAAAAGAAAAACCGACAGGACCAATGATCAAAGGAGCCTCGAGTGATTTGGAATTGATCGGACAGAGCGTAATTCTGAAAAGAACAGTTGTGTCGTGGCGTGCACAGAATCTACTACCTTTACCTTGAAGCTCCGCAACTTTCTTCTTCCTGTCTCACTCTGGGAAATAGTTCTCTCTATTTGGAGGTATATGCCGGTATCTGTTTCTGGCTCCACACGGAAAGAGAGTGGAGTTGAAAAGGTCGCCGTTGCAGTGTGTGTATAAGCGTTCTTTCTAAATTAAATTAAAAAACAAATCAAATTCTTGTTCCTGAATTTGATTAGTTTCATTTAAGCATTTGTTTTATGTAATCGGATAGGTTTTTTTATTGATTTTATTTTGACTTCAGATTCCAAGTTGTTTCATTTCTCTATGTGGAGGTATATGCCGGTATCTGTTTCTGGCTCCACACGGAAAGAGAGTGCAGTTGAAAAGGTCGCCGTTGCAGTGTGTGTATAAGCATTCTTTCTAAATTAAATTAAAAAACAAATCAAATTCTTGTTCCTGAATTTTATTAGTTTCATTCAAGCATTTGTTTTATGCAATCGGATAGGTTTTTTTATTGATTTTATTTTGACTTCAGATTCCAAGTTGTTTCATTTTTCTGCAGATTATTTTGTGTCTGCGTAATGTGTTCAAGAGGGACTCTGAGGACTTGTTTGGAACGTCAGGGGAGGGAAGGGTATGAAATATCCTAAGCCCTTATAACAGGACAGCCCATCAAAAGGTCTTTACTTGAAGATAAAAGGAGGAGAAAGAAAAGGGTGACAATAAGATAATAAGAGAAAAGAAAATATGTCAAGAAGAACGAAAAGTAGACAGAAAGAAAAATGAGAAAATGGAAAACAAAGAAATATATAGTCAGACACACAAGAGAAAGGCTGTCAATTATCACAACTTCCTAAGGGCACACAAAAGGAGGAGTCAAATAAAAGGAAACGGTTAGACAACTCCTAGGGGACTTCTTCTTCCCCAGCTTCTTCGACCTCACAATTAGACCTCCAACGTGAATATCTTCTCCAGCAAATAGATCCCAAACTTTCATTGTACAGTAAAAAATAAGAAGCTATAAGAGATTGTAAAATACTTATATTATAGTAGATCTCCCTCCCCCAAATGCTCGTGGACGTAGCCATAATGCCAAATCACATAAATCTGTGTGTCTCATTCTCCATTTATTTTCCCTGCACTTACTTCATATTCACTGTTATGAAAGTACGCACTGACATCGTACAGCTACACCAGACCATTGCCTAGTGCTTCAAACAACACTGATTGAAACCCAAATCGTCATAACGGGTCAGGAATAACTCTTTCTCCCATTACGACCTATTGTGCAATTTTTTAGATATCAACAGTTGGAGCTGTCTTTGGGATTTTATTCACTTTTTACATCAGAGGTGGGAGAATGCTGATTTTCCGGCACGCTAAATAATCTCCAGGAAAAAAAAATGAAGTTTTCTCCAAATAAGTATTCTCAATTTTTCCACTTTTATTTTTATGAACAGCATTATCACAAAAATGGGTGAGTGAACCTTTTCTTGCTTGGGCGGAAACCTAGTTACTCACCACTTAAGCGGCAAATGCTTAGTACACTTTGGGTGCACAGTGCAAAAGAAGAAAGTGCATGGGTGAGTACTGCACACCTTAGTGCATTCTATGCATAAACATGTGCGTCTCGATATCACAACCCCCAGGAGATTTACCCGGGACCACACCTCGACACGACTCATGGAGGGTTAGGATAGTCACATGGCTAGTCTGCTTGCATGCCTTAGCTCAAACCATGACACGCAGTGGGCGACCGTGGAGGCTACTGACCGCGCGCAGACCATGCGTGCAGGCTTGCGCGTGCCCTTGAGCGCGCATCTGCGTGCATGCATGCGTGCCCCCACACCACCTAGCGAGGCCAGTGGCGTGCCCCCACAGGGACGCCATCCAACGCACAGCTCCAGCCCGTGCCTTGCAGAGCAGGTTAGTGGTATGCCTCGCGGCATGCCATCCAACGCATGGCTCCAGCCCATGCCTTGCGGAGCAGGTCAGTGGCATGCCCACCAGGCATGCCATCCAGCGCATGGCTCCAGCCCATGCCTTACAGACTCAGAACCTAGGCCACCAGCCTGGGCCATGCCGTGCACTATCATGGTTTACCTTCAGCAAGCCATGCCCACCATGCCGTGCACCACCATGGCTCACCTTCAGCAAGCTATGCCCACCATGCCGTGCACCACTATGGCTCACCATCAGCTAGCCATGCTGAACCACCCTGCCTCACCATCAGCCAGCCATGCCGCGCACCACCATGGCTCACCACCGAGCAAACCATGACCGCACCACCTGACCATGGACCAACCTGACCACCGTGCACCACCTAGCCCACCATGGGCCATGCATGCCACGACTAGCCTTGGTCCATGGCCATTATCTTGTTATTTATTTTATTTATTTAATTTGCTTTAATTATTTATTTTCTAGGGACCTATTAGGGGTTTCCAATTTGTTTTTCTTATAAATAGGACCTCCTTCATTTGCTTCATTATCTTTTGGCAAACTCCTAGAGGGAAGACTATTGTTTGAGAGATCATAAACTGGTGCCTTTGCACTTAGGCTTTTTTGGTGCAATTCGTGAATCCCAAATAGAGAATCACACTTTGTAATTCTTTGAATAAGTGTGATTCAATCTATCTTGTTCTTACAACTTGGTGCAATTCATGAATCCAAGTTGTGTTCTTCAATATATGAGGTTTATTCATTACTTGTGCAATCCGTGAATCAAGTATTGATTTATCATTTTATGTGTTTGTTCATTCAAGTTCATTAGTATTTTACTATTGTTCTTGAGTGTTCTTCGTTGTTCTTGAGTATTCTTCATTTTGTTCTTCATTGTTCATGCATGTTCTTCATTGTGTTCATGCGTGTTCATCATTGTTCTTGAGGTGTTCATAATATTTTTGCTCATCCAAGCACCAAAATCGCCCAACACAAGTGTTTGTCAACTTTCCATAAGTGTTAGCTTCATCCATTTTTACCCTAGCCGCCCCCTCCATATTCCAATTAAGATTCCTATCATTTAGGAATCCTAATTGATCTCTAAAATCACTCCCATAATCAGCCATTCATATCTCCATCATATCCCACGATTTTAGGAAGGTCATCTCCAAGATTCAAGGAAGTTTGACTTCCAAGATTTTAGGAAACTTCCTAAAATCTCTCCTCCATCAAAATTCGGCCAACCCTAGCTTGCCCACTCCACATCACAAGTTAAATTGGACGAGTTAACCAAAGATGTAATGGAGTTGGAGATCAACAAAGGCAAAGTGGATGCTCTACCTCTTTCTTCAAGTTCTAAATTTGTTTAAATTTGTATTTTTTTTTTTATCATATTTAGGATTGTAACATTAATATGTTTACAATGTGTGTTTTGTTTATTATATTTTGGATGTAATTTTAATATTATTACAATTTACAATGTGTGTGGAATGTGGATCACATTTGTGTGTATCATATTTGGTAATTGGTGCTGTACTAAGATTGTGATTTTAATGTTGATATTTTTATTATTTGGATTATAATTTTAGACTTGTAGTTAGTTTATCAATCAGGTCTAACAGGTTTGTTCAACCCATTAATGTAAATGGATTGAAACAGGTTGTGCCATGTCATGTTGTGTCAATTTAATTTGTATTTACTAATGGGTCATAACGTGTCTTGTCGTGTCAATTCGTTATCTTAATAGATCATGTTAGAGTTTAAGATTTTGACATGAAATTCTTAACAGATCGTGTTCATGTTAACCCATTAAATATAATGTACATGCTTTGACATAGCATGAACACGACCCGTTAATACGATTTGCCACCCTTAGGACTTTCTAGAGCATAATTAATAAAATATTTACATGACATAATTTGATTTGAAAGATAAATTTTAAATTTTACAATTCAAATCTTAACATTTAAGTAATGTGTAAGATGTGTTATATGCACAAACTTGAGAATAGAATAACTCTGTCCCAAATTAAGCAAGCTCATCAATCGTCAGCCTTATGTATAGGATGTTATGCATATGAGAAATGTTACAAAGAATTCTTATATCACACATATCCACCTAACTAACATATGATTTGTCATTTTTTTCATTTTATTTAAACAAATACATATTTAAGCATTAAGATAGAATGTTAAAAATGACAAATCACATATTAATTATGTGGAGCTGTGTAGTGTAAGAGCACTCACAATGATTTCTTCATCTTATCCTTTAAAATAAATCACAAAACTCATTTTTTCTATTTTACATACTAAAATTTACAGATTCTCCTTCTCTCCTTTCAAGAAGCCCTCTCTCTCACTCCCAAAAAAAAACCTCTAGATCCTATTTTTGCCAGATGTGGCTTCCTTCTTCCTTCTCCCTATTCTTCCATCATTTCTCCTTCCTTCTCCCTCTCCTTCTCTCATTTCTCATTTCTTCTCCTTCTCCTCCTTCATTTCTTAGTTTATTTTCTTACTTCAAGACCGAAAAAGTTAGATCTATAATTTTTCGGCAACTCTCGAGAGACACGCGTAATACAAGAAGACTCTTAGGCTGCAAATTATTTGGAGGATAGTGGCGATTTTGCATAAATCACTGTGTGTGGTCCTCACGAGCTGCTCACAACTGCGCGTGGTCCTCACACGTCACCCCTTTCGGAAACTCTTCTAGCCACACGCGCCAGATCACCGGAATCGCCACTTCCAGATCTGACTTTTATAGTTGAAAAGAGACAAACTTGTTGCCTTCATGCACCATCAAAGTCTTTTGAAGTTGGTCTAAATTGTAATCCATCATTTTTCGTTCTTGTTTTCTTTATTGTATAATAAAAATAAAAAAAGAGTTTATCTCTTGGACGGTTGTGTCCGTAGAGGTTGAGTCATCACTTTCTATGAAAGGTGAGGTTGAGTCTCTATTTAGGTAAAATGTTATCTCAGAGTATCAGTAGCAATGAAGTCCAAATCAGTCTAGTAATGTACTGGTAGAGCTCTAAATGGTTGATATGGAAATATCTCCATATGTATCTGGTCATAGATGTAAATTTCTCTTGATGAATAAATAAATGATGACATTTTCCTTAAGAAAACATACTGACATTTACAATATATCATATACCAATTTATCTATTTTTTTCTCTAAATCATTTAAATATTCTTGTTTTAATATTTTTTTTATTCATTTCAAATATTTTTTCTAACTACCAATAATATCTTAATATCTTTGATATTTACAATATCTCTCCATTTACAATGTCATATAATCATGTCCTATTTCAAATTAATCCACAATGAATTTGTTAAATAAATACTACATGCAATACGGGCTAGCAAACAATAAGCCACTATGAATTTTATCTTTCCTCTCATTCTCAACACCTTCCACAACGGCGATAATTTCTCAGATCTCAGTCCCTCCCTCATCTCTCACAAAACTCTAAACCCAAGCAATTTGTTTCCGTTTCAAATAGATTCGCTTACTGTCATTTTAACCCAAAGCTCATAAACAAAACCTCCATTGATTCAAATGAAGAACTCAAAAGTTCAACCTTAATACCCTTTTGTTATGAACCCCACATAGAGAAGAACAATACAAACAAATGGAAATGAGAATTACGAGCTAAAATGCCATAAGGCCCTGGGCCAACAAAAAAAAAGGCCGAAGGCCTGTTCTAAAATACCATACCAACTACACATAAACTAAAATGCTAAAAGACAACATAATTTGAGCCCATCCGCTTGGCCCATTACGGAAGTACTCCTCCAGCTCCACTATTTGACTTAGGTCGAATCCAATTCGTTGGGTTCATTGAATCATTACACCTTTTCGGAAGAGCTAATCAAACCCTAAAACTAAGAGGTAAAAAATAATCAAATTGGGGAAAAAAATTAGGAACGGGCTACTCTGCCGCTTTAGTAGCATCACTTCGTTTGACCGATAGTTAATTTTTTTTAACATTTTTAATATATTTAAATATTTTTAAAAAATAAAAAATACATCAATATTTTTAAAATTACTTTCTTAATCATTAAGTAAAAAAAAAATTTACCGAGCAGTACACTTGAGCGTTATACATTGAGAAGCACCCTAGCTATTTTCAAAAAATTATACAAAGCAACCTGCATTGTTACCACGAGAGAAAACTCGATGATGGCATCGACAAGCAAAAATTTCAGTTTTACTCAAGGAAGAAGATGGCGCCAAACAAAACATTGAGCTGAACTGAAATTAGGCAAAACAAAAGCATCGGTGAAAGATAAACAGGAGGAGAGAGTAATAAATTAAAAATAATTTAGAGACCTGAATAATATCAGTTAGACGTATCAGAATCACTGTATTTATTTGAAAAATAAAGATAAAATACATAATCCCACTCAAACAATTACAAAAATAAAGAAAAATTACATAATCCGTTGGGAATACTCTAAGATTTATATGTAGAATTTCTCTATACATGTGTTATCTAAATTCTTTAGTTGAATAATTGTTATTAGGAATTGTCAACTAGGAGTCTTGGTCTTGGATGCAACCGAGGACTTTAATTGAGCACTTTCAGAAATTTGAACTTCTAGAATGAATATTTGTCCAATAAGGAGCCCAATACATAATTTCCTGGAAGCTTTTCACGATGTTTATATGATACAAAGGATATAATTAATTTTGTACAGTTCATCCCCACTGTCCAAAAAAATTGTTTGTCCCTGTTGTCTTGGTGAATAGTAAAAAAATTGCTCTTCTTCATATAAGAGAAAGAGTTTAACTTCAAACTCGTTATGGTGTTAATAGGGGATTTACACTCACCACTAATCAGCTAACACGTCATCGTTTTAAAGAGAAAAAAATATAACCGACCTCACTCAAACAGTCATTGATTTCAATAGAAAAAACTACAATCGACCTCATTCAAACAATTCACCCCGCGTACTAGGTAGGCTCATCTTTCTCCTCTCTCTCTCCCCCTCTTCCCAAACCAAAATCCTTGGAGGTATGCTCTCTTTCTCGCCAAAAGGAATAAATAATATTATTATCGGTCAAAATGGCTCTTTAGATGCCAAGACACTCAAGCTACAACACTTGGGCACGACTTGCAATTTCAAAGCAATTTTTTTTTTCTTTTTTTTTCCTTTTTAATTTTCAAGAAATTTACGGAATGATAAAAAAAACCCCTGGGAGGTTGCTATCATTCCGAAAAGATTATCATCAGTTCAAAATAAATTAAAAAGCTTCTTGAGATGGCTTGGGGTAAATAAAAGCATATCTTGGCCCAAATGTAGAGGAAGTGCATGTTTAAAATTACAGTGAAAAATATAACTTATAACTTTATAACTTATACCTTATAACTTAAGTAATAAATTCTACTATTAAAAAGTTATTTACTATTTGATAACCATATGTTTAAAACACTTTCAAACATGTTACGTTTATTTGAAAACAAATTTAAAAAGTACTTTACGAGGTAGAAAGGATTATTTGAATTTTTAAATATTATAATCATATCTTTAAAAGTTTGAAAGTTGTAATTATCATAAAGTTATATTGATATTTTCATCCATTGACAGTCTTTTTAAAATTCGAATTACGTTCTGCATTATCTGAAAATGTACGTTTGAGAAAAAGTAATGATGTTTTCCCTCAAATGTATTTTTTAGTTTATTTGAGATTAAAAGTACTTTAATATATAACACTTTAACGACTTAATTTTTTTTATTAAAAAGTTTTTAAAAATATTTAAATACTTTTTAAGACTCTTGCTGCAATTCCAAACAGCCCGAAGAATCGCAATGATTTTAGATAGGGAAAAATCTAGTTGCAAGCATAATTGTGTATTAATATGTGCATTAATTTATTTTGATTGGTTAAAAAGTAAATTTTATTAAAAACAATATTAATTTAAACTTTAAGTATGAAAAAATTAATATTGATACGTAAATTAATACGTGATTTTGCTTGTAAGTAATAAAACTTTTTAGACAAAAGGGAGGAAAAAAGGAAAAGAAATGAGTGAAAGATGAGCCCGCTATGCACGTGGGGGTGGAATGTTTGAGTGAGGGCGGTTGTATTTTTTTTATAGAATGATGACGTGTCAATCAGTTATTAGAGGGCGATTTTCACCGGAATTAATTCCCACGTCTCTCTTTGTAAGAAGACTTGGGAAAAAAATGAGTTTTTTATATTTTTTTTTAGTGGGATTTATTTTTTTATAAAAGACTTCCATATTTGTGTATTTGAAATTTATATATATCTTTTTTTTTTAACCCCACCCATAGTGCTAATTAATAATTATATTGATTAATTTGAACATAAACCACCAATCACATGTTTAGAAAATTAGAGAAAAGGTGGAAATAAGTTGAGTTTGATTCTATTTTAAAAAAATCAGAAATACTAAACTCACCGGATGTGGATTTTGAATTTGTGTCTTGATTCCCTTATTTTTTACTTAGTGATTAAAAAAAATTAGTGAAATTGTGAATTTTCTTAATTTTTAAAATATATTTAAGAATATAAAAAATATAATAAAAAAATTAAAAATATACTCTACTCCTAACCGAGTTCATGCTACATCCCTAATGCATGTAGCACTTCTCTCAAAAAGCAAATATGATTTATTTATTAATCGTCCGGTACGATTTGTTCAGGCTAAGAATGGATGTTTGTATGTTCTTTTTTAGAACATAAAAATTTTATATGCAGTCATTTTTGTGTACTTTTTTGTGCACTCTAGTGATATGATTGGTTGTATATTAAAAAAAATTAATCCAATCAATCATATCAGTGGAGTGCGCAAGGAATACGTAAAAGTGACTGTATGTAATAATACTTATTATTTATTATATTTTATATGTAAATTTAAAAAAATTATAATGATAAATAAAAATGAGATGTTTTGAGTTTTAGTAACCAATTGGGCCCTTGCAAATGCAATTTTCGACGTAACAACCTTATAGACCACCCTATGTTTCTCATTAACAGAAATGTTTTGGATTTCAAATTTATGTCATTTTTTAATGATGAAGGAAGTATTATTTCAGTGATATAATAATTTTTTTAAAAAAAAGTATTTAAGAATATAAAACAATAAATGAAAAAAAAACAAAATAAAAATAAAATTTGCCTTCTTTGATAAGTATTCAGTCTACATCAAGATGGGATTCTCTCCCTAATGGGTCCAACTGGTCCAAAAATGCCTCAATTCAGTCTCTTACTCAATTCTAGTTAATGGAGAACCCCAAAAGAATTTCAAGCCTTCTAGAGGAATCCGCCAAGGTGACCCTATTTCCCCCTACATTTTTATCCTATGTGCTGAAGCATTATCAGCCCTCTTACATAAGGCTGAAGATAGGTGTGAAATATCTAATGTCCCCATTGGTAGAGGACCCACTAAAGTAAGTCACCTGTTCTTTGCAGATGACAGCCTTTTATTCTGCCAAGCATCCCTCCAGGAACTATCAAACATCATGGAAATCCTGGAGACATATGGAATGGCCTCGGGTCAAGTGCTTAATAGAGAGAAATCTTCAGTTTTTTTCAGCAAGAACTCCAAGAAAGAGGTGCAAAACCAGATACTGATCAGCTGTGGGATGAAATCCACTGGTAATTTTGAGAAGTATCTAGGCTTACCAGCTATGCTGGGTAGATCAAAAGTCAGAGCTTTTCCTCCCTCATAGACAGGACATGGTCCCGGATTGCCAACTGGAAAACCAACCAGCTCTCCTCTCAGGGAAGGAAACTCTCCTCAAAGCAGTCCTACAAGCCATCCCTATTTATTCTATGGGCATGTTTCTACTTCCTGAGTCCATTTCAAAAAAGCTAAACCAACTTCTCAGAAAGTTTTGGTGGGGTTTTAATGAGGACTCCTCAAAAATCCAATGGGTCCCTTGGGAACAACTCAGCTCAGCAAAGGAGAATGGAGGCCTCGGTTTCAGGGATATAAAAGCTTTCAACCTGGCAATGCTTGCAAAGCAAAGTTGGAGGATTCTACAAGATCCTTCTTCTCTTGTATCAAGGGTTCTAAAACAGAAATACTTTTCAGCAGGGGCTTTATAAAATAGGAGCTGGTCCCTCTTTTGTTTGGAGAAGCATCATGGCTGGACTGAGAACCCTAAAATCAGGCCTCCTATGGAGAGTGGGAGATGGGAGGAACATCAACATATGGACAGATAAATGGATCCCATCCCGGCCTCAGTTTTTGGTGAGATCCACTAGAGAACTCGGATGCTGTGTGAAAAAGTTAGCGACCTGTTCCAACCTGGTCAGATGAAATGGAATGCTGATATTCTACAGGAAATGTTTTCAGAGGAGGAAGTCAAGGCAATAATGTCCATACCAATCAGCCCCAGAGGCAGGGAAGACAGGCTAACCTGGTACCTTACAAACAATGGCTTATACACAGTTAAGAGTGGTTATCACAGGCAAAAGCAACTTGAGATAGCTGAAAGGGGAGAATGCTCACAGAACCAATCGAAAACTGGGATGTGGAAAAGGCTTTGGGCTTTGAGAGTGGCACCAGCAGTCAACATTTCATTTGGAGAGCTTGCAAGGAAGCTCTACCCACCCTAGCCAACCTGAAAAGAAGAAAAATAATAGAAGAGAACACATGCACTATATGTAAGAGGGTACCCGAAACTTCTGGGCATGCTTTATGGGGCTGCCCAGCAGCCATGGATGTGTGGAACCAGAGCTGTATCAAAACCCAAAAGGTGTCCTACAAAAATGATCTCTTTATCAATGTGTGGTCTTTGCTGAATCAAAAGCTGGAAAAAGAGGAACTTGAAGAATGTGCTGTCACGATGAGAAACATATGGGCCAGGAGAAATGACCTCATGCATGGTAAGGGTTTTAAACACCCAAACATCATTATAAAGGGGGCCAAATCTGAGGTGCTTTGTTACAAAGAAGCAAACCCTCCCAATCAGAATCACCTACAGCCTCATCACCAACATATACGGTCATGGAAGAAACCATCCAGAGGAACCTACAAGGTCAACTGGGATGCAGCACTAAGTATAGATACGGGTTCAATAGGTTTGGGTGTCCTGGTTAGAGACCACCAAGGCCAAGTTATTGGAGCTCTAAGAGCTAGAAGACCATCAGCTGGAAAAGCCCTGGAAGCAGAATCCTATGGTCTACTAGTGGCTGCCACTTTTTGCAAAGAACTAGGCCTAAACAAGATCCACCTGGAAGGGGATTCACTGTAGGTCATCAACTTTCTGCAGGGAGTGGAAAGGAACTGGAGTCTAGGGGGATTACTTGTTGAAGATGCAAAAATCATTTTGTCAACCTGTGGAACCTGGAAGGCATCACATGTCCTTCGAGAAGGAAACCAAGCATCTCATTTCCTAGCAAAATCTGCTTTATCGTTATTAGATGATGTCTATGACATTGAAGAGTGCCCTATGTGCATTCATTCCATTGTAAACTCTGAGCTGTTCGCAGCATAAGCAATGATATGTTTTATCTCTGTTTAAAAAAAAAAAAAGTCTACATCTTCCTAGAGATGTAGCAGTGCCCTTCTAATTAATTAAAGTGGACTGAATTAATAACGAATGAGACTTTTCCAAAATTAACTTTAAACTCGACCACTCGTCAGGGGAAGCTGCCTTTCAATTTCTTCCTAAAAAAAAAAAAAGACAGTTTTTCAAATGAATTATTTCAGTGGTTGAAAGTCAAACAAGATTTGAGTATTTAATTACTGGTTTGCACATTCGGACTATTTTAAAATTTTGTAAATTGTTAAAATGGTTTAAATTATGATATTTTATTAAATTTTTAAAAAATAAAACAAAAAATTAAATAAAACTAAAGTTATTCTATTTTTAAATCGGTGTATAGAGTATACTATCCATATCAATTAAATGGTAAAATTTAATTGATAAGATTTAAATTTTAAGATTTTTTTCAAATTAAACTATGTTATATAAGTACTTGACTATCTTTGTTATTTATATCAACTTGAGAATATAATTTTTTATAAAAATATATTAAAGTTTAAAAAAATTTTGAATATTATTTTTATATTTTATTTTGAAATTTAAAAAAATTATAATGATTAGGTAAAAAAATTAAAAATATGAAAGAAATTTATTTTGTATTTGAGTTATATCTAAACAAGAAATTGTTTCATTTTGTTACCAAACATGGCGTTATTGTTTTTCGATGCTTATTAATCGAATCATCCTCAATCAGATCCCAAAGCAAAAAACCCCTCCCTCACTCCCTGGGTTTTCTCTATGAAAAAGCAATTCAATGAGAACAAAATCAACCAAACAAATCATTTTAACAAATAGTTTGTGGATCACTCCTCAGTTCCATCTTCGGATTATGAGGGTTAAACGTTTAATCAAATTAATATCCAACAATCTTAGAATTTTTAAATCAATTGTTGGATATTTAACAATTAGTATAAGAGCAAGAGCCATGTCACGAGTTCAAGTCACAGAGGGAACGACTTATAAGCCGGATTAAAATGTTTTAATGTTATATATGGACATAATGTCAACTAATTAAATACTGATAGATAAGTGAAACCGTCAAAAGGAAAAATGTTACCTCCAAGTCAGTGTCGATAGAGTAGACTGTCGTGGACGTCATTCTCAAGCCTTTCCTTCCTTGAATATCCATGGTTGGCGATGCAAAACACGCTATGCAAACAGAGGGATATCAAGCAGTTGAGTATGAAAAACTAGCCAATTAATCTCGATCTTACATGATAACACTTGCATGAAAAATGTTATTCTTCAAAATTTGTATGTTATTTTCAAAGTAACTCACTTCACTCATGTGAAAATTTTAGTGGGGTCACAAGCAGAATAAGAATAAAGTACATTTGGGAAGTTGGGTTAAAATGAAAAAGTAGAAAAAGTAGAGGTGGCTTAGGTTTCAGGGATATTTAATACTTCAATAATACTATGTTTGCAAAGCAATGTTGGATGCTAAAATAACCTCGATCTCTGGTTGCTACAGTTATGAAGGATAAATATTTCAAGCAAGGTGATATGTTCAATGCAAAATTGCGTAAGACCTTTACTAATATGGAGGAGTCTACTTTCCTCTATAGAGTTGGTTAAGGTAGGTTTGATGTGAAAGATGGGAAAGGGTGACCAAATCAAAATTTATAAGGACAAGTGACGGCCTATACCAACAACATACCAGATTCAATCCCCTATAAGGAATTTCAACAGAGATGCAATTGAAGTGTACTTACTGAGCAAGGGATCGGTAATGGAATGAAAATCTAATTAATGAGACTTTCAACAAGGATGAAGTAGAGATTATTAACAACATCCCCTTGAGTAGGTTGGATATTGATGATAAAATTATATGGATACATTCTAATAATGGGATGATTACTATTAAAAGTGCTTACCATTTAGAGCATACTAGAAATAAATTGATGAGAGAGTAAACATCAAAACTAGCTGAAGCAAAAGATGGCTGGAAGTGGATATGAGACTTAAAAGTGGAAGGTATGGTGAAACATTTATTATGTACGGCTGGCCAACATTTACTCCCAACCAAATTGAACCTTTTCAAGAAGAATATCAATGATAATAGCTTATGCCCAGTTTGTGAAATAGAAGTTGAGTCATCTATGCATGCTTTGTAAAGCTGTCCTGTAGCCTTAAATGTTTGGGGAGAAACTAGGAGCCCAGTGCAAAAGTGCTCCAGTAATGAAATTGTTTTTATGTAGTTATGGATGAAACTAAATGAGAAACTAAATACAATGAGAAGAATATGGTTAAGAAGAAACTCTTCAATTCTTTTAAAACAGATTTGAGCATCCGAGAATGGTGACTTTGAATGCAAAGTAGTGTCTGGTGGACTTTACTCTAGCACAATGTTATCAACAAGAGAGTATGCTATGAAGAAGAGTAAAGAAAACCTTAAGCAACTAGACAAAACCAATAGGTTTATTCTATAAGGCCAACTCGGATGCTGTTGTGGATAATCAATCAAAGATTGTGGGGCTTAGAGTGATAATCAGAGACACTGTATGGGAGATTTTGACTGCTTTGTGTTCAAACATAAAGCATAAAATGAAGCATGTTATAACAGAGGCACTAGCCTTGAGGAGAGCTATGGATTTTTACATTGAGCTGGGGCTGTCAAGGGTGATACTGGAATGAGATTCTCAGACGATTGTGAAAGATATAAATAGTAGGGGAGATATTTCTACAGATTATGGAAATGTGATTGTTGATATTCAAAGCATGCCTATTAAAAGATTAAGCTGGAGTGTTTGCTTTACATATTGGGAGGCCAATAATGTGGCACATAAATTGGCAAAATTAGCTCTTTCATGTTTAGAAGAAAAAGTATGGATAGAGGAAGGTCCTGTATAGGTTTTAAATTCAATATTGAATGACAAAAATTATGTAATGACTAAGTTGATTTGCATATGATGAATAAAAATTCTATCTAATTTTTTTTTTTTTTTTAAGAAAAAAGTGTATTGGCAACAGTTGGCGATAGATTGAATAGTTTTGAGATGTATTGATTTCAGTGTAGGGCTCTTGAGAGATGTTTGGTAATAATTTTCATCTCATCTCATCCCATTTCATTTCTTTTCCAAATATCATTTAAATACAAATATTTTTAAATAAACAATTATATCTTTTTCAAACTAATCATTATCATTTTTCCAAACTTTCAAACAAAAAATAAAATAAAAATAATTTTCCAACAATATCTTAGTTTTATTATATTTTTTATTCAACTTTTTCTATCTCATTTTCCAAAACTCAAAAAATACGTAACTCAAACTAACTCACTACTATTTACCAATCATATTAACTTTATTAGAAATGCTGGTTGCACACGCCGAAGGGGACATGCCGCGTACACGGGTCCCACGTGGACATTAATGAAACGGTGCGCAGCATTTCTCTAAAGATTATACCTACATGAAGAGAGACAGAGGGAAAACCTGGGGAATAAAAGAAGGAAATCTCTAAGTGCAGGCGAGTCGGGGGAGCTGTGACGTCAGAGAGGACACGGCTTGAGAGAGAGAGATAGAGAGAGAGAGAGTTCACTAAAAGAGCAAGGCTGGGTGCAACGACATTGGGCTGAGGTGGTGCGCGCGACGGAGAAACTTCAAGCTAGAGGAGATCGCGGCGATTTCTGGTTGGCTTCCTCTGTGCGTGGTGGTGGGCTTCGAATGAGGAGTAATGCGGTTGCAGTTGCTGCCATGGAGGGATGCTTTGAGCGATTGTGAGGTGGGGCTGGGCTACGGCGTTGTCGATGGCGGCACGAGCTGGGTTGACGGTGATAGATTGGGTTCTGCCATTAGGAAAGAAACGGTGGTTTCCGTTTAGCGTCAATGGTGGTTGTAGGGAGGAGTTGGTAGTGCTCTGTTTTGGAAGAGAGAAACAGAGGTTTCACAGTGCAGGGTGGTGGTTTTAGGGAGGAGTTTTGGCTTGGAGGAGAGGACCTATGGCAGTGCTCTGTTTTGACATATATGTTAAACCTAAGGTTTCAAGTTTTGTGTAATTATATATTTACACATGGATTTTGATGATAACAAATGAATTCATAGAATAAAGGAGTCTCAAGCTCAAGTTATCTACACAATGGAGTCAAGCACATCAAGAAACCAAGCATGAGCAAGAAGGGAGCAAGTTCACATTAAAGTCATAGAATAATGTTGTAAATCTCTTTAAAATTCGAAATTAGGATTAAGGCTCAAAAATTAATATTTTATCATAAAGCATTAAAATACATTTTCCACATGTGCATGAATATTTTGAAAATTAAATTTGAAAATTTTGAAAGATAATTGATTGTCATCTTTCACATGTGCATGCCATGATTAAAGGGTTGAACTTTGAAAATATTAAAGATGATTGATTGTCATCTTTCACATGTGCATGTTTTATTTGAATATTTTCAAAAGTGATTGATGCTTTTCTTGACTTATGCAAAAGGAAGATGCCTTTGTTTGAAAATTTTGAAAAGTAAAGTGTGCTCCTTTTGTCATATGCAAAAAGTAAAAGATTAGGTTTGAATTTTTTGAAAAGTAAAGTGTGCTCATTTTGTCACATGCAAAAAGTAAAAAGATTAGGTTTGAAATTTTTGAAAAATGAATGATGATGTCTTTGACATGTGAATCTTTTTAAATTTGAATATGAAGTCTCATATGCCTATAAATAGATCATTTGAGAGCTTCACATTCACAACACCAAGAGCATACAACTCTCATTCAAAGCTTTCATTCTCTCTTCTCTAAGCATTGAGCCTTAATCCTTTTTCATTTTGAGAGATATAGGTTGTGCTGTATTGTTCTTATTTCACTCATTGAGGAGTGTTTTCTGATATTCTACCCACTATCAATTCTTGTATCAGTAAAAGGGTGTGTACAACCCTTGTGCGTGTAGAAAGTGTTCTACACAGGGAATCGTTGAATCACCACGTGTAAGGTGATTGCAAGTGTAGAGGGTGTTCTACACGGATCCTTTGTAGCGGTGTTGTTCAAAGGTGTAATAGGTTTTTACCTCCACCTGAAGGAGGTTGAATAGTGAATTCGGGGATCCTCAAGGGGTAGCTTGAGGCGAGGACGTAGGCAGTGGGGCCGAACCTCGTTAACATACTGAGTTTGATTCTCTCTTACCCTTACTCTTTATATTTATTGCTATTTCGTATTTTGTTTATATTTGATATTGTATATTTGATTTATAATTGTTATTTTTTTTAAATACAACTCAATTCACCCCCCCTCTTGTGTTAGTCATCTGGGCAACAATATAGACTGAAGAGAAACAGGGGCTTCACGGTGCAGGGTGGTGGCAACATGGAGGAGGCTCACGGTGTGGAGCTAATCGTGGAGGTGGCTGCATGGTGGGTTGGTTTGGTGGTTTTTGGTTTCTTACGGTGGTGTAATCTGTTAATTTAGCAAGTGTCCTTCATCCTTACCCCTATTCATGTATTTCTGTATCTTTTAATTATAATATATGGAGCTCGTTTAGGAGGGAAAAAAAAAGGGTTGTTTAGATTACTTAAAAAAGTAGTCCTATCTGGGCTGTATCTAACCCAAAATGAACTCTTGTTATCAGCATTCAACTCGAAACCAGACATGTTTCTGTGCAGTTCTTTTTTTTTTTGATTTGTAAACTTGCTCTGTTGAACTAGTAACTATAAGAATCAGTCGTGGGTTGGGATTGAAACAAGAAACTTTATTCCCAATTTTTCTGTTGTTACGTCCTTTCCTCCTCACAAAGAAAGAGGTAAAAAGAAGTTCTATAAGGAATTATAGGCCAGGCAACAGTCAGGAATTTTTCTGGGACCTGTTTTGAAGCTCTTATCTATGGCGGCATCTCTGTCTTTCACTCGGTTTCTTTTATTCCCCAGGTTTTCCCTCTGTCTCTCTTCACGTAGGTATAATCTTTAGAGAAATGTTGCGCACCGTTTCATTAATGTCCACGTGGGACCCGTGTACGCGGCGTGTCCCCTTCGGCGTGTGCAACCAGCATTTCTCTAATTTTATAGGCATAAACAGTCACTTCATATATCTCCATTTATTTAAAAAATATTAGGATCTTTACGTGTAACATATTAGTGGGTTGTGTAAAGAGAGGCGCTTCAGGTTGGATGGGTGCCAAAAAAGCTTTCACACCAGCCAATACAAAAATACCATGTAGACATTTCAAAAAGACAAGAAATGAGCCCGCATCCATTCGATTGTCTCCCTCTCCTTCTTCGAATGCATCTGTTTCCAATATGCCCATACTCCAATGTAGCCACTACAACTTCAGCACATTGAAAACCAATAAAACCTCAATCAAATATGTCCCTTTATTGCATAAAGAATCAAGCAGCAGAGGAAGCAACAAGCAAGTCACAACTCCATTTAACAAGGTAATTGCAACTCAACAGAGTTTTTGCAATATTAATCATACTTCTCTCTCCATGAGTACATGAGGAAAAACACCCAAGAAATCGCTAGTGCCTCGGCCAATCTTGAGTGAGATCCTCAAGCTTCCTCCCAAATTACACTCTCCAAATGGCCATGGAAACGTGAAGAAGCACACACCCCTTAGCAAAGAAGCTCTGGAATTCTCTGTCCTTAACAAAAGACACCATGAACAGAAGCAACCCAATGGTAAATAAAAGCAAGCTCGAGAAGGAATTTGAGGTCCGAATCAATAACTAATCCTGGGGCCTGGATCCTTGAAGCTTACGTGCGATCTCAAAGCCATGTCCAAACAAAAAAAATTCTCCCTCCACGCCTTTGCCCCTCTACCCACCTTGCATTATGTCTGCCACAGTTTGGCATCGCCGACTACTTCAATCAACCAAATAAACTCATATTTTGATTTTGTTGTTGTGCTGCTGCTGGCATAACTGGTTCAGAAGATCTCTCTCTCTCTAAAAAATTTCAGTAAAATGCACAGAAACTCACATTTGTACGCGGCTGAGTTGTTATTGAACATGGCAGATTTTATATGGCCCAACTCTGTCCTCTTTATTTGGGTTTTCCTCAAATACAAAGTAAAGTAATTTATTTGTTTGTACATGGCTAAGTCATAGNACTCAATCGTGGGAGTAGGAACGACGGCAATTTTTTTTTGGGCTTGTCGGCATCGGGTACAAAGCAAGGACGGATCAGGGAGGGAGGGAGAGAAAGAGAGGGCTTTTCAAAAAGAGTGATTCTACTCATCTGCCCATAAAATCTCCTACACCACACACCGGTGATGTGTCATATTTTTAAAATTTTTTTTTCTACTGCAGGACGTACGTTTTACCCCACGTTGTCCACTTTTTTCTCCAAATTATCTGATGTGAATTTTACCCCTCCGTCCCTGCTCTCAATTTATTTGTTTGTACATGGCTAAGTCATAGCTCTATATAGAAGGATTGGATTTTTTTTCTTTGGAATCTGAAAGCTGGACATGTTTGGGTTTTCTCTGCAATCTAAGTCGTAGCTCTATTTGTTTGATGCTTGAGATACTGGCTTTGATCTTGAGTTATTTGTTTGATGCTTGAGATACTGGCTTTGATCTTGAGTTGGTCTCCTGTCACTTTCTGCCTCTGTTCCGAGTTCAACGGGTTGAAATGATCTTTCAACCATACCAAATGTGTAAAAATATTCTAGTTTTGAGTAAGATCATCTTGTCCAGAGCTTACCAGAGCAGTGCTGCTCACTGAGTGACTCAGTATCAGCCTCTTGTTGTGATGGTGGGCCATAGGGCGTTGGAGAAGATGAAAGCAGAGGCTTTACGAAATTGGTGAGAGCGTCGGAACCTCTGAGGCAAATGGCCGGCCTATCATAAACCATAGCTGCCTCTCCGGTGATGTTGTACGTCTCTAGCCAGACTCTCGTCCAAGGGGGATTTCTCAGATCTTTAGGGCTTTTCTCGATGGGTGTCGACGAGGGAGAGGGATTCGGTAGAGGGACAAGGGAGCGCAGAGGGAACACGGGGGAGGGAGATTCTTCAGCAAAGGGAAGGCAGGGAGAGCAAAGGTAACACGAATATTCTTCGGAAGAAGGAAGGGGAGAGCAGAGGAAACATATGGGGAAGGGATTTTCATAGATTAGACCGTTTTGAAATGAACCGGATTTACCAAGTCATTGGTGTGTGGTGTGTGATCTCAGACCTGCTTAGGAATAGAATTTCTCTTTCAAAAAAATCATGCACACAGGGGAGGGAGACAATCGAGTGGATGCTGGCTCATTTCTAATCTTTTTGGAATGTTTACGTGACATTTTTCTATCGGCTGGTGTAAAAGTTCTTTTCGCACCCATCTGGCCCGAAGGTTATTCCTTGGCGTAAACTCTGTTTTGCACTCATCCCAAAACTATTGTATCATGAAAAAATGTCGAATATGACAAAAATCTCAAATAAAAAAAATTACTTAAGTAAATTTAAGTTATACAAATCCTGTACAATTTTTTTAAAAAAATTTGAATATGTAGAAAAAAATATTTTTTTATAATAAATCATATATTTTTATCAAATGACTTGTATAAAATTTCTAAATCTCAAACACATTATTAAAAGGATTATATCGACAATTGTCAGAAGTCACGTAAAGTAAAAAATAAAATAGTCATTATTTATATAAGTATCGTATATTTATTTTTTTAAAATTAAATTAATTATAAAAAATTAATTTTTTTTACATGAACCTCATTTATTATAAATACAATTTCTTTTAAAATAATGAGATATATAAGAAGTGTAGGCTACAGTAGTGTTCAACGTGGCAAAAGAAACTCCCCCGAATTCAAGCCAGCCGTATTTATTGAGGCTGCACGAAAATTTCAAAAGAAAGAACCGCGTGACCCAAACTTTTTTTTATTACATATTTCCTCTCCGACCTTTCTAATATCACATAATTCCACTTTAGCCCCAAACAGAACCTTCTCCTAATATCACATAAATTACCCAACACCACCCACCTCTCCTATTTCCTATTTCAAAGCAAAGGTCGGAGGTCCTCTCTCTCTCTCTCTCTAGATTTATTCACATTTCCTTCGCCGATCTCGTCGTCTCTCTTCTCTATCTGAATCTCCTGCTACGATTCTGTGGTCGGTTTGGCCGTCTACGATTGTCAGAGATTATTCGCGCTTTCTTTTTTGTTCATTTACATGGGTCAGCAATCTCTGATCTACAGCTTCGTGGCTCGGGGCACGGTTATCCTCGCCGAGTACACGGAGTTCACCGGAAATTTCACCACCATCGCCTCCCAATGCCTCCAGAAGCTCCCGGCTTCCAACAACAAATTCACCTATAACTGCGACGGCCATACCTTCAATTATCTCGTCGAGAACGGCTTCAGTATGTCCCTTATCTTTTTAATCTCTTTATTCCTATTTTTTGCCATATTTATAATCGGCACCAAATTCTGATTCAGATCTCCGTATCTTAGATTTGTTGATTTCTTTGCGTCTGGCCCGTGTTTTTGACCATCTGATTGTGCCGAAATCCGGAACATATAGACATATGTTTGTACGTACATGTATGCATGAGAGTTTGTTGCGTTTAAAGACAGGATTCCTTGTCATAAAAAAAATATGTACATGGATATGTGTGGAAGTGTGTATGTTTGTGTGAATTCTTTTTGAAGGTGTATATTATTTGGGATTGTTTCTTGATGCGTGAGATATCAATGTTGTCTGAATAAATATCGTTCTTCAGCTGTATTTTTTTTGATATTTTGTTAAATGTTTTGTCCTGAAAGAGAGAGCGTCGTGCATATATATATATATATATATATATATATATATATATATATATATGCTTCGCTAGTTCGCTTTGCCTTTGAGAAAATGGAGGGAATTCACTCCATATGAAGGGCAAGCTCATTGCACTTTGAGCGGAGGGTTGGGTTAAAATCTTCGAGTGTTTATGTTTGTTTTCTATTGACTTAACATCTACATAAGATTTTAACGCGTGGTCAGTGTTAGTTTTTCCCTCATCATTTGTCATATCTTTGGAATGTTACGTGCAAATTAGATTGCTGCAGTATGCATTATCAAATAGGACTAAAATAAATAATAAAAAAAAAAGGAAACTTTGTAGCCCGATTGTTATAGCACACGGTCAGATTTTGAGATTTATATTACCTTCCAAGCTTGATTTCCTATGATGTTTTAATTTCTTACCTTTTATCTTGCTTCTTAAAATTGTTAAGAAGGGAGAAACGGGGTAAGTGCTTAGTTTCCTGATCCACTTATTAGGAATGGAAGTGTAGCATCTTTTGTCATTATGACAATGAGAATTTGAATATGATCACATTTTTCACTGACGATATCAAGTCAATTACCCTAGTTTTTTTTTTGTCAATTACCCTAGTTGTATACCTCAAACCTCTTTGTTGAATGTAGGCATTTGCATCACATTTATTATATGATGTTAACATTCTGAAGTTATTATAGCCATCCCAGACTCTGGGATTGAGGTTCTACTTTTTAACTTTTACTTTTAAATGCTGCAGCCTATTGTGTAGTTGCTGTTGAATCTGCTGGCAGACAAATTCCCATTGCCTTGTTGGAGCGAGTTAAGGAAGATTTCAACAAGAGATATGGTGGAGGGAAAGCTGCAACTGCTGTTGCCAACAGCCTAAATAAAGAGTTTGGGTATGCATTATCCTTTCTTTCATTCCTTAAAGATGTGTCATTCCAAAAGAATTTTGACCATTTGATCAATATTATAGACCCAAACTGAAGGAGCACATGCAGTATTGTGCTGATCATCCTGAGGAGATAAGCAAGCTTGCAAAAGTGAAGGCTCAGGTTTCTGAAGTCAAGGGTGTTATGATGGAAAATATTGAGAAGGTATAGTGGCATTGCTGGTTGTTATGGAAATGTTAATGCAATTTGCAAGTAAAAATACTGAATTGCATGTTTTTGGTAAAAATATGTTATTGCTAATTGGTATGAAATATTAGACACTGATGTTAAGAATTGAAAGCGGGTTTTTTTCTTCCCTTTTATGTTTCTCTTGAATAACACTGCATGTGCTGATTAAGATTCATCTGTTGTGCAGGTTCTTGACCGTGGTGAGAAGATTGAGCTGCTGGTGGATAAAACTGAGAACCTTCGCTCGCAGGTTAGTCCTAGAAACCTTTTTTTTTTTTACCTCTCTTTGTGATTAATTGACTGCAGAAAACACTTTCTCACTCTTGGGCTCGGGTGCAACTCTTTATCCTCTAGAAATTATTGGATTGATCCATGCAATATTTAAGTAATGTTATTACATCCTGCATACGTTTAGGCAGTTTTTTTAAGGTTGGATAGGCTATTGTGGATCCTGTACCTGTTTGTTTGTTTTTGTGGGCTTGGGGCTATGGGGACTCAAATCTGCCAACTTTTCTCATGAGAGCAGGGACAAATGCCATCAAGTCACAAGGCCATGGGCGAATCTGTGTTTGTTTTAATAAGTCATTATTAGATTCTTCCCAGTTTTATATTTTCTTCCTCCTCTCTATGTTGCATGACCTGACCCTTAATAGTTGGGATTGTCGCTTGTTTTATCTCTAGTATTTGGGATTAACACTTCAGCATATAGGTTGATGTATTTATATTGATTCTGCATTCCAGGCACAAGATTTTAGGCAGAAAGGAACTCAGATCAGAAGGAAGATGTGGTTCCAGAATATGAAGATAAAATTGATTGTTTTGGGTATTCTCGTTGCCTTGATTCTAATTATTGTCTTGTCTGTTTGCCGTGGCTTCAATTGTTAAATTGCCTGGAACTTCCTGGACACTGCCTTTCTGGCATGCTGATTCCAATTGTCTAGGTTTTCCTTTCCACCTTGCTATTGGGTGTTTGATGTATTAGGTTATACCATCCCCTTCTGCTAGCCTTTTAGGAATGGGGAGCACTTGTCTTTTGGGTTGTTGTATAGTTGATATGCTACAACTGCTACAAGTAGATAAATTTTCTATATGCTATTTGTTATGGTTTTATTTCTTTTGTTTGTTAAAGATGTAATGGAGAAATACTTGCCCGCATATTAGTATTCCGACTTTTCTCCAATGTTTTTACTTCATATAATTTCTTTCCCCTCAATTGATTTAGAGAGTAGCTAGTCGGGTTGTTTTTTAGAGCGGTCGAGCTAACAAACAATAATGGATGGGATGCAATGTTATTGTTTCCTTACGGTCATCTAGAGAGGCGTGGTTACATAATTCCTTCCCCCTTGAACTTTCAGTTGATTTTCAACATCGTTGTAAACTAGTAATTGTAATTTGTTAACTGGATATATTTCATTTTTTAATATCATTCTTGGGCCATTGGCATTAAGAATAATGCTTTATACTGTCGATTTATTTATTTGATTTATTGATGGTTCTGTTTTCTTAGTTTGTTTGAGATTGTGTTTGTTATTATTAATAATGCAAAGATAGGAGGAGGATCAGTACGAAGCATGATGAATTTCGTCCACTCATCCATTCATTCGTATGATTACCTAGAATAGTCTATAACTTCGGCTCCGTAGTTAGGTGATAGAGCTCAAATTTCTCTCCTCTGCCTGGTCAAAATAAAGCTGCTTCATTTCAGGCCCTTGATTTTGTGCACTATCTTGACGAAATTGGTTTCGACTTTGAGCACGAGTTTCAAATATGAAAGTCCATTTTAGTAATTGGACTAAAACAAATTATCAACAATTAAACAAAAGCAGCATCCCTAAACACAAGAAAGACAAATAACAAAACCGAAAATGAAACCAATTCCAAAGCCCTATAAATGCAAACATAGAAGAATTTTTTTTTTTTTTTTTTTTGGGGGGGGGGGGGGNGGGGTGCGGTGTGGAGAATAATGAAAGCAAGAAAAGAATCTTGGAAACTTTTTAGTTAACTAAAGAAAATTCAGTTTTGCGTTTAATGATTAATCTCGGCCATATTGATATCTCACAAAAGCTTGTCTGCGTTTTATGCATCAAGACACTAAACGTTAAATTCACTAATGTCTGGTTCAATTTAATATTTTGTCATGTTTTCCCTCAACCGGTGAAAAGACACCGCTAGTCGGAATGGTGTCCCCCTTACCAAGAAGCCCTGCAAGAAGAGTTTATTCTTTACGAGAAATCCAAGAAAAATGCAAAAGGGGTGTTGTTTGGTTTTGGTTTCAAGGCGGATCAAATGGTGATAATTACAGGAAATACGGCTGTAAAATGAACATGCAGCGTGAAATCGACTTGAATCGAATATTAAATGGACCGTTCGTAAACATAAAATTATACTCGATTATTAAACAATATAAACTCGTATAAAGCTCGACTGGCTCAATTAATGTTTATGAACAAACTCGTATGAAGCTCGACTCGACTTATATATATTTATACATATATATAATACAATATATATATATATATATAATAGCCAAAAGTTAGATATATATATAGATATTATAGATATAATTTATAATATTCATAATTATGTATATAGACTTAGTCTTACTTATAGTCCACTACATATACTATATATAAATTTATAATATTAACTTCTAGTCTTATAGAACTAGAAGTTATGATGAATACATGAGGCAAATAAATATGTAATATTATAAGTTGTCAGGAGAGAGGGTGTAGAAGTTTAGACAATGTCTGTCACAAAGAAATTTGTTGGCGGGGAAGCTCCTGAGCAGTTGCGTTAATTGACTTATAGTCTGGTTCTCCTGTATTGATAAGTCACAGTTGTAACTTCGTTTATAAATAAATGCTATGAAGCATATTCCCATAAATAATAAAAAAAAAGAATACATTAGTTTTATACAAAAATAATATTATACAAAAATTTTTATATATAATATATAAAAAGAAAGAAAATCACTCAAATGGTTTTGTTATAACTAATTTACATTCATAATTACATATACTATTACTAATGTATGGTGATATATTAGCATAACATATACTAATATACTAATATTATTATGAAAGAAAGATTTTGGTTTATTAGTATAATATCATATTAGCATATCATATAGTGGTTTACTAGCATCTGTTAATATTATTATATTAACATATCATATTAGTAATTGTATTATAGTATATACATATGGTGGTGTATTAATAATTTAATAAATATATAGTATTATAAATTAATAACTTACCAGTAGTATAGTCTGATATAGTCTTACATAATATATAACATTATATATTTACATAATATACTTATATACTTATGGTGTTGTATTAATAATTTAATAAATATATAATATAATATATTAATAATTTATTAGTAGTATAGTGTTAGTATTACAAAATATAATGTTACAACTTACAATAAGCTGTTGGACTTGGATTATATATTTGGAGCAGTTGGATATGTAAGAAGAAATTGTAGCCATTAATTTAACTTTTACTGTTTTACATTGCTTTTTACTTCTAGTTCTAACCATAGCCGCCCAGTCCTTTCTCTTTGTCCTTCACGTTTCTGCCGTTTCACTTTTACTTTCATTGTTTCACTCACATCTCACTTCTTCTCGGACTCATCACGATTTGCAATTTCTGAATAGCTAGCCTCGTCGCTTAGTTGATTAATCCATGAAATGATTCAATCAAGCCTTGAATCTAAGCTTGATTCTTGATTCTTGAAGGCTTGTTCTATGTCTGGGAGTCTGCGATTGCTCAAAACCCTCGCAGATGGAGGTGTCGGCCGGTTTTGTTGACTGCAATCTCAATCTCAGAGATGGTAGTCAGGCCTCGACAGAGGGGTCATTAAATGCTAGCATTTATGAGTCCCAACCAACTATATCTCTGATTTCGCAACCAACTATATCTCTGATTTCGTGGTTCATGCTTCTCTGATTCGATATTTGTTTTGTCCATCAATTGATTAGGCAGGTTATTTTGATGTTTCTAACGATTTCGTTGGAAAGTTTGGAGATTTGGTCCTTGACTCCTTTAATCATTTGGAAATTTAGAGATTTTCATATTTTTCTGTTCCTATTCATGTTTCTAATTATTAGAGTATTTTCTAACCTCTAATTCTCTCATAACTATTTCGCAATTCTAGTGTTGTAGATCTAATCATGTTTTTTCATGTTTGTAATTGTATTTGTAAACCCTAGTACGCCGAAATGGTGTGAGTCGTGACATCTTGACTGTCTCTGTGACTCTGTCTCTGTTTATGACTTCAAGCCTTACATCTATCTTGATCTTGTTATTTTTTGTACATTGTACTTTCACTATACTATCCATTTTGAGAATTATAGCTGTCATACTAGAAATTTTAACTTTGAGAGAAAAACCTTTTGAAGAAAGAACTTACAAGGCAAATCGTGTCTTGCTTCTGAAAGTTGAAGCAAAACTTGCAGTCCACAACGCAGTGAGTAATACTTATTCTAGCTTGATTTGGTTCTTGTTTTATGTTTGCTGAAAATATGTAAACATGCTTTCTTTAACATGTTTATCTAATTATGTGTTTATAATTTGTTCTGTTCTATGTTTATAAATTGTTATGTTTTGTGCTTATGTGTTTATGAAATGGTGTTCTATGTTTATATGACTATTTACTATTATGTGTTTATAAATTGTTATGTTATGTCACTTCTGTGTTTATGTGTTTAAGTTCTATTCTATTTTGTGTTGATGTGTTTATGTTCTATTTTATGTTTATCCAATATGTTCTGTGTTGATGTGTTTTTGTTATGTTATGTGTTTATCCAATATGTTCTGTCTTGGTTGATTAATCTTATTCAACCTGTTTGTTTATGTTCTTGCTTCAAGTATTTAAATATGCTTTCTTGAATTTGTTTTGG
This sequence comes from Carya cathayensis, assembly GCA_011037825.1. Classification (NCBI taxonomy): domain Eukaryota; kingdom Viridiplantae; phylum Streptophyta; class Magnoliopsida; order Fagales; family Juglandaceae; genus Carya; species Carya cathayensis. Next base: position 476,156 of record QGSO01000172.1, read on the forward strand.
TTGATTTTAAATTATTATTTATGGTTCTTGTTTCAACTATTTAATTATGCTATATTTAACATGATTTGGTTGATTAATCTTATTCAACCTGTCCTTTGTTTATGTTCTTGCTTCAAGACTTAAAGTATGCTTTTTTGAATCTGTTTTGGTTGATTTTAAATTATTATTTATGATTCTTGCTTCAACTATTTAATAATGTTTTCTTGAATCTATTTTGGTTTATTTTAAATGATCATATATGGTGATTGCTTCAACTATTTAATTATGCTATCTTTAACATGTCTTGCTTGATTAATCTTATCAAATCTGTCTTGTGTTTATGTTCTTGCTTCAACTATGAAATGTACTAGTGTTTAATATGTTTTGGTTGATAAATTTTATCCAATTTTTTCTATGTTTATGTTGTTGAGGTACCTTGCTTCTGGAGGTATATCGAGCCACTAAGGCAAAATTGTATACTAAAACTGTTCGAGTCAAATTAGTTTAACTTTAACATCTGTTTTAGTTGATATTTATCAACTATATCGGTCTTTCCTTCTGAAGGCACATTGAGCCATCAAGGCAAGGCTATATAACAAAATTGTTAGAGTCAAATTATTTTGACTTTAACATCTTTTAGTATCCTTGCTTTTGGAGGCACCTTGAGCCACCAAGATAAGATTGTTTTGATTTTTGGTCAATGTCTTTATACTTATTGTTTGTTTCTGGTTTTGTGTTTACAAAATATTAGACCCTAGCAAATGGGTAATCCTGTGAATGAAGTTGATCCGGTAGAAGAGTATGAAAATGAAAACTCGATTGAGATTAGCTTAGTAAAGCCCATATCTGATAATGATGGAGACACTGCAAATACTCAGGCCCTTAATACTGTGTCTACTGAGGGACCTTCCATAGAAGTTCAAACAGTAGCCTATGAAAGAAAAAAAAGAAAGAAAGAGGACTTCTGATGTATGGAATGATTTTGTCGAGGTTGATAGAGATGGGGTTAAACTAGGACTGTTCACCCGAACCGGCCGGCCCGAAAATGTGATGTTCCAACCCAACCCAACCCGAAAATGGTTGGTTCCGAAAAGAGTACTTCCGAATTGTCTGGATTACCCGAGCACCCGAAATCGATAATACATTCCGGAGGAATCAGATTTTCCAAACCAAATTGGGGTGTGGGGGGATGAGGGGCGGGAAAGAAGAAATCTTTTATTTTCCCTCGTTTTCTTAGCAAACAAACAGAATCTCAAACAAAACATAATTATCTGGTAAAAACCTTGGCAAAATAAATCTCCTTGAATCTTTTCTCTCTTCCTTCGTCAATTAGCAAGCACAAACCTCCTTGCATCCCAATTAATCTCCTTAAATCCTTTCTCTCTTTCCTCCATCAATTAGCAAGCACAAACCTCCTTGCATCCCAATTAATCTCTTTGAATCCCTTTGTCTCTTCTTCCATCAAATTACGAGCTAAAATATTCACCAAAGGCAAAATAAAAAGCATAAAAAACACAACCAAAGAGCCATTATTTGATTTCCATATTTAAGAAAATCAGAATTGAAAAAGACCAAAAACCAAAACCATAAATGTATCCAAGATTTTCATACAAGCATAAGCAAAGAGCAAATAGTAAGAAATACTCAAAAAAGCCAGAGGAAACTGGAGTTAGGATTTAATGGAAATACTTACTGCACTCTTGCACCCATATGTTCATATAGAAAAGCTCTCTGAGCGTCCATGGCTAAAGGAAGTGTTTTAATGCGAGATTGATGGAGTTGAAAATCAAAGAAGGTTTTAGGGATTTCTTGAGAAATTGAGGGCTCTCTTCCTTTGTGTGGTGTTTGGGGATCGATGTGCTTGAGAGAGAGAGAGAGAGAGAGGTGTCAACGAGAAGGAGAGGGAGAGACCGATAGATTAATGTGGGTAAAATGAAACTTTGGTTATACAGTCGGTTAACGGGTAATTACTCGATTAAAATAAAAAATCGAGTGAAAATTCCGAAACTGAAAATTATTAAAACGGGTTGGTTATTTTTGGGTTGGATCGATCCAGAAAACCGGGTTGGATCGAGTCAACGGTTTATCTGTACAGCCCTAGGTTAAACAACCTCAATATAAGTGGTGTAAAATGTTGTTTAAAGCTTCTCGATCAAGTTCTACGACTACACTACGTAGGCACTGACTAACCTGTTTGCCATACATGGGGTCTAATAAAAAATAAAAAGTCTTAGTAGTTGAGTCTAAAGAGGCAGATGGTGGCTTCACTGTCTCAAAATTTACCTATGATCGTAGTAGAGTCCGAGAGCTTGCCGCTTATATGATACTTTACCATGAATATCCATTCTCTTCAATGAAGCATGTGGTATTTAATAAATTCATGAGTGCAAACACTCCATATTGGAAAAAATGTCTCGGGCTGCTGCAAAGAAATAATGCATGAGAACTTATGAGAATGAAAAGACAAAGTTAAAGGTTTTGCTTAAACATGTGAATAAAGTTCATATCACAACTGACATGTGGATTTCTTATAAAAAACTTTCATATATGGTAGTGACATGTCATTTTATAGATACTGATTGGCATCTTCAAAGGCGTGTGTTGAACTTTTGTAATGTGCCACCTCCACATATTGACTTTCTTATTACTGATACTTAGAAAAGTGTTTCCAAAATTGGAGGATTGAGAATAAAATTAGTTCAATTACTGTTAACAATGCTAGTTCTAATGATATTGCCATTCAAAACTTGAAAGATGATTTTAGCTTGAAGAAAACATTGATTGTAAGTGGGAAACTATTTCATGTACGTTGTTGTGCGCATATAACAAATTTACTTGTACAATATGGACTTAGGGAGATTAGGGATATTGTTGATTGTGCAAGAGATAGTATAAAATATCTGGTAGCATCAGAGAGTAGGCTAAAACAGTTTAGTGAAATTGCAAAACAGTTGCAATTGCCTTCAAAGAAACTGATTTTAGATGTGCCTACAAGATGGAAAACACTTATTTAATGTTGGATGCTGCAATTCAGTTCAAATAAGTTTTTCCTAGATATGGTGATAGAGATAGATGTTTTGAATGGGTTCCAATTGTTGAAGAGTGGGGGCAAGTTGAAAATGTTTGTCAACTAGTAACTATTTTCAATGAAGTCACCAATATTGTATCCGAAAGTGATTACCCAACCGCAAACTTATTTCTTTCTGAAGTTTGGAGAATGAAGGACATCTTACGTAAGAAGAGTAGAGATGAGAATGAGTACATGAAATCAATGGTAAGGAAAATGAGTGCTAAGTTTGACAAATATTAGGGGGAGTGTAATCTATTGATGTCAATTGCTGCAGTGTTAAATTCAAAATGGTCCTGATCCAATTTTGTTTTCCTTTAATTTATCACGGGCCAAACACTGCTAAGAATATTGATCATGTCTCTCAAGTGTTGCATGAGTTATATGATGAGTATGTTCATGAATACAATTCAACTCTTGAGGTACAAAGAGAGCAGGATAATACTCGAATGAATGTATCTAGTTCTTCTCCAAGTGTTGGGACTGGGAGAAGCATGCAGAGTGGCCAGTCATTATTTAAATCTTTTGTTAGAAGTGTTGATACCGTGCAGCCTAATAAATCAGAACTGGACAATTATTTAGAGGAGTATATATATCTATGAAAAGGGTTCAGATGCAAGTTTCGATACTTTGGATTGGTGGAAAACAAAGTCTCAAATTTCAAATTTTGTCCAAATTGGCCCCGAGATATATTAGCTACACCAATTACCACAGTTAGCTCAGAATCAACATTCAGTGCAGGAGGCAGAGTCATTGATCCTCATCAAGCTTTATTGTCAACTGAAATTGTCCAGATGTTGTTATGTGGGTCTGATTGGGTTAGAGCATTATATGAGCTTAAAAAATCATCAACAAATTATTTAAGTATAATCTATTTATTTTAATTGCCTATTGCTATTTTATTATTTTATATTTACTATTATTAATTTATTTACAACCATACTAAGTACTGTTTTTTTCTTGTCAATAGAAAGATGTTCCATCAAAAACTCAGATTCTCTTGCCATAGCCATAGGACCATACAAACTCAGATTCTATTTTTTTGGCATGTTTAATCTTTGGAGCATTTGGGCGGTTTTCTAGTTTTATCTGGTTTGTTTTGATTAATCTATATGATTTGCTATTTGATATTTGGACAGTTTACTTTGTAATATTTGGACGGTTTGGTTGTTCTCTATGATTTTGTTTGGGATGATATGAGCAATGACAGATCAGGTAATTTCTAAGTTCTAACTCCTCACCATCTAGATTTCCTAAATTTCTTTGAATGACAAATTAAATTTTGCATTGCAAACATCCATTAGAAATATTATTACGTTAAAAGTACTTGAGTAATTTTGTAAGGGAATAAAAATTATATTAATGTTTTTTACTGTATTAGTGCGTGTAGGTTGTCATCGTGATTTTGTTCAAGTTTGGGAACTTGTTGACTTCTGTCATGGTGAACTCAGATTTTGTGTAAGTTTGGTAACTTCTAGTCATTGTGATTTTGTTGGTAACTAAACAAATTTTGTTTAACAAAAATTAGTGAACTTTTGTATGCCTATTGCTACTGCAGTCTGCTGCTTTATATATCTTGTGTCATGTTGATTTTGTTTTGATAACTGTATGAGAACTTATTAGTGTATGCCTTTTGTTTCATGAGAACTTGTTTTGGTAACTGCATGAGAACTTCTTGTATGACTTGTGTCATGCTCTTTTGGTTGTTTTGGTAACTTGATTCAATCTGTCTAGCTTGTCTGGCTATTTTGGAAAATTCTTTTGTAAATCTATTGTTGAGCTGCCTACTAGTTGGCAAATTCAATTCTTCTTGTGTGACTTATGCCATGCTGTTTTGGTAACTTGCTCCAACATATTTGAAATATGATTTTGTTGTCTACTTGTCTGGTTGTTTTGGTAACTTTTTTTATAGTTGCCTGTATGCCTATAGTATTACAGTATGCTAGTTCTACTGCTACTACTACCTGTTTCAACCTGTTTTGGTAACCTGTTTGAAATATGATTTTGGTATTGGTGTACCGTGTATCTAATATCTGTAGAGATATGCCATTTATTTTTCTTGCAAATTAAGTTTTGCATTCCTATTAGACATCCCTTGACAATATACTAAGTTAACAGTACTTGAGTAAGGGATTAAAAATATGTTAACAAATTTTTTTTTGTGTATTAGTGTATGCAGGTAGCAGGGCAATAATGTATCTAGTTCTAACTTTTGGACTGTATTCATGAAGATTGAGGACTTCACTGATTTCAATTTTAGAGCCCATTTTTTGTTTTGAAGTTTAATGTACTAAGTTTCATTTCTTACTGTTGTAAAGTTAGAGTTATTTTTCATTCACTAGTTCTATTAGGAAGTAAATGTCATTTAACGTAATAATGCAAAGGGTATCTCTAGAAGGCTTCATGACATAAATTTAAATTTAAGTTGCTAATCCATCAAAAAGAAAAAAATTGTTATTATTCTAATGCATTTATTTTAATTGTATATTTAATATTCTGCAAATAAAATATAGGTAAATGAGCTGAGCTCGAGTCAGCCTTGGGCTCGGCTCATTAACAGAACCGAGCTCGAGTTTTGGTTACATGTAAACGAGCCGAGTTTGCACAACCCAAGCTCGCTCCAACTTGGCTAGTTTACAGCCCTAATAGGAAAGATGGGTAGAGTTACTCATTTTGTAAGGTTGTGCGTAAATTGGACGTAGATTCCATAAGCTAAATAGTTTTGGACATTAGGCACTTGGGGCTGATGTTTTTGTACTTGGTGCAATCTTCCAAAAATAAGGCGAGGAAAGGGTGTAACGACATCGAGGGAGTTACCTTCAATAATAAGGTTAACAATTCCTTTTATAGTAAGGACTGCATCCTTGCCTACACCAATATTGGGTTCATCCAAGTGGAATTTGAGGGTACAATAATGGAGAAGAGACTTTGAATCATGGCAAACATAGCAGCATAAGAGGTGGGTAATGCCAAATTTCTTGTCTGGTATATGTGAGACAATGGAGTTCCAAGCTTCCTTATTGGTATGCTTAACTTGGGTGATCTAGGTCAGAGGATTTGATGTGAGTTGGCTGTGGTGAGCTTTGTTTTATGATAATAATTCTCAAGATGAATACCTAATGTTACAATGCTGATGGAATAATAATGTAAATGGAATGGAATGTACGGATGACTGTAAATGGACTAAACTTAATGAAGAAAATGATGAATGAAAATTATTGAAATTGCATATACTTGGAATTTCGAGGAATCCAAAACCTCCTAAGAACAGAGACTACAATTTTTCAAGATTCCATAATGATTCACCTTTTCCCCTTCCGTTCCCACATAATCTGCCTAATCCTAACAAACTTAAGACAAAATAACTAAAAACACCATTGCATAACTGTTGTTAAACACATTTTTTTGGTTGAAAACAATAACATAAAACTACCCCATTTTACCCCTTACACTTTCTACTAAAAAAAACGACGTTGTAGACTCCCCTTACAAACCAAACCGTTTCGTGAGCCCCAAATCCCCTTCCAGCCTTTGTAAACTTCACTTTGCCCTAACTCTTCTCTCTCTTCATCTTCAACCCACAACCAAAAGATTGCTCATTTCTCCTCTGTCGTGCACCGATCCTCTTGCTTGAGCCTTCTAACACCTAATGAGGGGTTAAGAACTCATAATGCCTTTCATGAGTTCTAAATGTAGTCTTTTCTATATCCTCAGGCACCACTCTTATCTGATGGTATCCCAACCTTAGATCCAGTTTTGAAAACACAATTGCACCACATAACTCATCCAGTAACTCATCTATTACTGGGATGAGAAATTTGTCCTTTACTGTTTGCTGATTTAGTGCACGATAGTTAACACACATTCGCCAACTTTCGTCCACCTTGTGCACTAACAACACTGATGAAGAGAAAGGGCTAGAACTGGATCTAATCACCCTAGAATTTAACAAATCAACCACTATTTTCTCAATTTCATATTTCTGATAATAGTGGTAACAGTAGGATCGGTTAGAAATGGGTGTGGTGTCGTCCCTTTAAGATTATTTTATGGTCATGGCTTCGTGGAGGGGGTAACCCTTGAGGTTCCTCAAAAACTTCATCAAATTGCTACAACAACTCCTTAACTTCTGTATTTTCAACAACACTGCCTTCCCATTTTTGCTCCACTAGAATTTGTAACAAAAACCCTTTTCCCTTGTTCATTGAAGCTAACATCCTCTTCCCTCATTCATAAATTTCATAGAGAATTTGGAAAAATCCCAAACAATAGGCGCAAGAGTTTCTAACCAATTCACTTCTAACACCACATCACAACCACCCAACTAAAGTACATAAAGAGAATGATAAAATTCAGTACCTTGCATTGTAAGGAGAACTGAAGCACAATGTCCTTCACTCTAAATTACTGCCTCATTTGCCACCCCTACGGCCAGCCTTGTAGACTTATTTATCTTCAACCTGGCCCTTTTTGCTACTGTCGAGTCTAGGAAGCTATGAGAGCTTCCAGAATCCACAAGGATCACCACTTGTTCCCCACTGATCTTTCCCAACAGTCTCATCATACTCGGGATGGGTGCTCCAACTACTATTGCATTCAAGGAAATCTTTGAGGCTACCTCCACCTTAGGGGCCACTACTACTTCAACCATCTCTTGCTTTTCCTCATTTTCATTGTCTATTTGTTCAACTTCAGCCTCATCATAATCATGCAGAAAATAGATCTTTGGAGTTTTACATACATGCATCGGGTGCCACTTCTCGTCACAATGGTAGCATAGACCTTTCCTATGCTTCTCATCCATTTGACTGAAAAATATTTTCCTAGTAGGTAACATGGGTTTGGACTACTTACTGCTTTTTTTCCATGGGTTGCCCCCCATATGAAGTGTTGTTGGCAGAAGGTAATCCACTCTTTTCAGCCCCCATTTTTTTACTCTTTTTTGTGCTGATGAGATCTCCTTCCTGTAATTTGGCAGACCAAAGGCTGCAATTAAACTAACTAGATTAAACATCTTCAATGGCAAGCGAATTTCATCCCTCAACCCACTAATGAAGTAGCTGAGTTTGTGCACATCTGAAAGGCCCTTGAGCCTGTTAGATAATGCCTCAAACTATGATTTGTAAGCCAACACTGTTGTGGTTTGTCGTAAGTGGTGATGCCAAAGTGAGTTTGCATAACTCAGGTAAAGGTCTCCCAGCTGGAGAAATGTTCACTATCCCATGCATCTTGGTACCAGATAAATGCCTCACCATGCATATGATAAGCAACCATTAATAGACGTTGTGTTGGATGTGTTTGATGAAATTCGAAACAGTGATTTGCTTTAAATACCCAACCTGCTAGGTCATCCCCATTGAATTGTGGAAAATCTAGTTTAACTCCTCTTGTTAATGCCCTTCTTGGACCAGTACCCTCTAAATCACAGTATGATTTGTTTTCTGGTGGTGGTAGGGGTTGTTGGTAGAGTTCCAAGCATTTGAACATTGTGCGTAGCATGTCTGAAAGCTAGTCTACCCACTCAGTAAGCTACTAGATGGCTGGGTCTTGGTCTTCAGACTTACAGTTCTTGGTGTCTTGCTTGGATCTGGTGCTTTCTGCCATAGAAATCGAAGGCTCTGGGATACCACTTGTTACAATGCTGATGGAATAACAGTGTAAATGGAATTGGATGTACGAATTACTGTAAATGGATTGAACTTAATGAAGAAGATGATGGATGAAAATTTTTCAAGATTTCATAATGATCCACTTTTTCCCCTTCCATTCCCACATAATCTGTTCGATCCTAACAAACTTAAGACAAAATAACTAAAAACATCCTTACATAACTGCTGTTAAACACAGCTTTTTGGTTGAAAGTAATAACATAAAACTAACCCGTTTTACCCCTTACATTTCCTACTAAAATAAACGACGACATAGAGTCCCCTTACAAACAGTACTATTTCGTGAGCCCCAAACCTCCTTCTAGCCTTCGTAAACTTCACTTTACCCTAACTCTTCTCTCTCTTCATCTTCAACCTTAGAGCCGAAAGATTGCTCATTTCTCCTCTGCCATGCACCGATTCTCTTACTTGAGCCTTCTAACACCTAATGTGGTAGGGTTAAGAATGATTTTTATTTAGTCAACAGAACCCTTGACCCTAGTTATTCTTTTAATATTCTACTAGAAAATACTATCTCTTTCCTACTCTTTGCAGCTATATCAATGGACATGATCAGATTCCTCAAGAATAGTATCTACCATGGACAACTAGCTCCTGACATTCTCGAGTGAATCAGTCGTGTTAAAATAACTCACAAGAATGATAGAAAAGCATGGTCAGATGTCCAAAGTCCCAAAAGAGAGATGACAACCCCCCTCTCCGAACACCATTAAGCTAAACTTTGATGTAACGGCCGAAGACAATTTTTCTCATGGTGGCAGTTATTTTCCACAACTTTTAAGGATCACCAATACATGCATGGACAACAAAACATGACCCAAATGACCATAGGAGGCTGAAGTTAAGTATAAGTAGCATCGCTTGCAATTCAAGAAGCACATACGAAGGGATGGAAGCACATCATACTAGAAGGAGACTCTTTAGATGTCATTATGACTATTCTTTACAGTTATCTATTAACAAACTGAAAGATTTCTTCAATCATTAAAGATATAATAATAAGCCTCATAAACTTTGATTACTCAATGCGCAATCTCACCAAGTGGGCAGCTTTCCAAACCAAGTTGGAAGCATTCTCATTCAAAATATCCCCCCTCATGGACTAGTATTCTCCAAATTGGATGAATCTTGCTAGGCTAGTTTTGATTGTGAGGACTTCCCAAGCAACTTTCCATGTTAAAACCTTAAGGCCGTCATGAATTCTAGATGTCCATAGAGCTTGCCAATCTTTGGTGTTGAAGGGATTGGGGAGGGTCATTCAAATCTTCCTTTGTTTCTTGTGCCAAGTGGATGTTGATGATGTAATCAACCAAGATCTAATCAAAGAGATGATAGATCTTGGCTTTGGACCGTCATTTGGGATGAGCTTAGAGACCCAAGAGATTTGGTTATTAGGGTTACTCTTCGGCATTGGGGTAAAAATTAGGAAGCTTTGATAACGTGGATGGATCATTCCAAACCTTTTATAGAATAAGGTTCTTGCAAGAACCCACTGCAACCCAACACAGAATACACACACATGAAGCAACTAATAATCACTCACAGAAGTATAACACTCAAGAATGTATGAACAAGATTCCATTGCAAATCTTGTTGAGAATCTTTGAGGGATTCTCAACCTTCAAGAATTGAAAACTTACTATCAAACTGTTCAAAAACCATGCATGATCACTTTTGCTTATATACTCATAGAAGTGAAGTAAGAAATATCAAACACACCGTTTTAATCCCAAAACACAAACTAAAAACAATTAAACGCAACTATACAAATTACAACAGATTACAAAATGTGTTGTTTCATTAATTCCCTCCATCAAAACGCAATAGCTCAAAACACTAAATGACTTCCTTCTTTTCTTTAAAACTCACCGTTTCACTTATTCCCTTCATATAGTTAATTCTATTATTCTCTCTTCCACAACACTTAGAATCAGCGACATTCTTCTTCCTCAACACTTCACTCACCTCTTCAAGCCTTGCCCAAGGCACCCATGACAATCCCCACCTCTTCAAGGCTTTACCCACAAAGCACCCATAACAATATCAAAGAATTGTGCCTACCAGATAAGGATACAAAGTTTTGAGATTCCAAAGTAATTCCCATGAACTGTCTTTAATGGAAGCCCCCACCCATTTAACCAACACTTCAATTGAGGCATGATTGCCCACTTTCCTCATCCTTCTCTTCAAGATTGCTTCAAGTTTAGGCTGTACACTTTCTTCACTGTCAACTGGAGGCAATGTAGGCAATGGAGAAATCTGATCACCAAGCTTCTTTTTCAAACATGAAACACGAAAAAAGGATGACTCTTTGAGGAAAGCAAATTCAACTTATAAGCCACCATGCCTATCCTCTCAAGGATCTAGAATGGGCCATAGTATCTTGGAGCCAACTTCATATTGTGTCTCATGGCTACACACTTTTGTCTATAAGGCTACAATTTGAGAAAAACCCAATCCCTAACTACAAAAACTCTCTCGGACCTTCTTTTATTAGCATACAACTTCATTCTATATTGAGCCCTCTTCAAATTCTCCTTTAAAAGAGATATTACCTCGTCACTGGACTTCAACTGCTGGTCCACTGTTGCATTAGCAGTAATGCTTGGAACATATGTCAACAACTTGGGAGGTGGAAACCCATATGAGGCCTGAAATGGTGAGAAACCAGTAGATAAATGCATAGTGATATTATAACACCACTCTACCATAGGCAGCTAACTACTCCAATTCTTTGGCTGAGATCCAATGTAGGATCGCAAGTACCCTTCCACACACTTATTCAATGCCTCAGCTTGACCATTAGATTGAGGATGGCAAGTTGAGCTGAAGACCAAAGTAGTATCCTACATCTTGAACCATTCCTTTCAAAAAAGGCTAGTAAAAACTACATCTCTATCAGACACAATTGTCTTAGGTAAGCCATGGAGTCTGAATACACTAGGAAAGAAAACCTTAGTAACCTCATTGGCTGTGTAAGGATGAGCCATTGGAGAAAAAATGGCTAAACTTAATCAATCTGTCCACCACAGTTAGAATCAATGTCATACCATTTGAGCTTGGAAGGCCTTCAATAAAATCCATGGCAATGCCGAGCTAAAGAATTTAAGGTATAGGTAAGGGTTGAAGTAACCCTGCTGGCAACATAGTCTCATGCTTGTTCATCTGACACTCCCTCACCAATTTCTTGATATCCTTCCTCATGCCTTGCTAGTAAAAATCCATCTTAGACTTCTGTGAAGTCTTGTGATATCCAACATGGCTTGCTTCTAGGCTATGATGGATGTGCTACAACACTTTTTGATGGAATGGTGATGAAGAGACTGTCACCAATTTCCTTTTTCTGAAAAAGAGTCCTTGCTGAAGGGGAAACTCCTTGGGAACCTGCTTTCCTTACTGCAATGAAACAATAAGATTAGTGACATCAACAGAAAATGCATAACTTTGCTTAAGCTCTTCTAACCACATAGGGGTGGGAAATGAGATAAGGGCCACTATAGCTGAATCATTCTCCTCCTTCCTTGAAAGTGCATCAGCTACTTTATTGTCTCTACCCCTCTTATACTCTATTCGAAAATCATATCCCATAAACTTGGAAATCCACTTATGCTAAGCTTCAGTAGCCACCTTTTGTTCTAGCAAGTGCTTCAATGTCTGTTGGTCAGTTTTAATCTTAAAAGTCTGACCCAACAAGTTTGGCCTCCACTTTCCCACTGCACACACCAGTGCTAAGAAGTCTTTTTCATATGTTGACAAAATTAATATTTTTCCCTTTAAAGCCTTACTAAAGAAGGCTATAGGTTGGTTGTCTTGCATCAATACAGCTCCCAACCCTACCCCCAAGGCATCACATTCAATGGTGAATTCCTTCGAAAAGTCTGGCAACCTTAATACAGAAGGCTTGGTAACAATAGCTTTCAAATGTTTAAAAACCTCTTCAGCCTCAATAGACCACACAAAAGAGTTCTTCTTTAATAACATGGTTAATGGGGTAGCAATGGACACATAGTTCTTGATGAACTTGCGATAGTACCCAGTAAAGCACAAAAAACCTCTTAGAGCCTTCATTGTCTTAGGAACAGGCCAATCCAACATGGAGGAAATCTTGGTTGGATTTTCCCTCACTCCACTTCCAGAAATAATATGACCCAAATAATCCACTTCAGTCACCCCAAACCTACATTTAGATCTTTTTGCAAACAACGTATGTTGCTGTAAAACAGATAAGACTGTTTTCAAGTGTGCAGGGTACTCAACAAAATCTTGGCTATAAACCAAGATATCATCAAAAAATACTAATACACACTTTCAAAGATAAGGCTTGAAGAAAAGATTTATCAAACCGTGAAAAGGGGCATGTGCATTGGTAAGCCCAAATGGCATTACCAAGAACTCATAGTGGCTCTCATGAGTTCTAAATACTGTTTTAGCAATATCTTCCTCTTTCACCCTTATCTAATAATAACCTTATCTAAGATCAAGTTTAGAAAAAAACTTGGCACCATAAAGCTCATTAAGTAATTCATCAATGACAAAAATTGGAAACTTATCTTTGATGGTCTCTTGATTGAGGGCTTGATAGTCAATACACATCCTACAAGTTCTATCAGCTTTTTTAACAAGCAGGACAAGTGAGGAAAATGGATGGACTCTGACTAGGCCTTATAACCCATTCTTTAACAAATCCTGTACAATATTCTCAATTTCAGACTTTTGGTAGTGAGGATATCGATAGGGTCTTACTAAGACTGGTGCAGTACCATCTTTCAACACAATCTAATGGTCAAAGGCTCTAGGTGGTAGTAAGCCCACTGGTTCATCAAACACGAACCCAAATTGTTGCAGAACTCATTCCACTTCAGCTTGCAATTCAACATGTTCCACCTTAGGCTCTACTACCACCAACTGTAACAACCACCCTTGCTTCCTAATAAAGGAAGACTTTAACAAGTTAGCACTAGTTTCCCATTCCACAACATCATAAACAAGATCTTGCAAAGACAACTTCTTCCCATTCACCTCAAATTGAATAGACATATCAGTCAAATCCCACTGGATGGGATCCAATGTTTTAAGCCACAGAACTCCTAAGACAATGTCACAGCCACCAAGAGTCAGTACATGGAAATGAACCATAAATTTAGTTTCTTGAACTCGTATCATCTCCTCACATCTGTTTCAACTGATTATCTTAGTGTCATTTGCCACTTCAACTTGAAAACCTCCATTTTCCACCACTTTAAAATTTGTAGCTTACACCACTAATGGATCTAGGAAGTTGTGAGTACTTCCCGAGTCCACAAGGATTTCAACAGAATATGAAACAATTTTGCCCAACAGCTTCATGGCATTACTATTGATACATCCAGAAATGGCATGGATTTAAATTTCAAGTTCTTTAGATTCCTTCTGGATCACTTCTTCAAATTCTGGCAACAACTGTGCCTCAACACTTTCAACTACCTCCTACTTAGCACTATTTTCCCCTGTAACAAATACACCCTAGGGATCTTGCACACATGATTGGGATTCCGCTTCTCATCACAATAGTAAGACAATCCCTTTTTTCTTTTCTCATCCATTTGAGAAGAAGTGATCTTTCTCACAGGAATTGTGTTCTTTTGTACCTTATTAGCTACATCAAATATATTGTCAATAGGCCACTTATCAACATAGTGCCCATTCTGCCTCCAAGATTTCCTAGAGGACTGCACATACTCCTCTTGGATCTTTGTCAACCCAAAAGCAGCCCTAAGATTCACTGAATTAAACATCTTCACAAGTAATCTAATTTCATCTTTTAAACCACTGACAAAACAACCAAGCTTATGGCTCTCAAACAAGCCTTTTAACCTATTTGACAATGCCTCAAACTGTGATTTATACAAACTAACAGAAGTAGTTTGTTTCAGCCTAGTTAATGCCTCCATTGGGTCATTATAGTCTGATGGCCCAAATCTAACTTGCATTGTCATGACCAAGGATTCCCAAGAATTGAACTGGCCAGAATCCAAGGTATCTTAGTATTAAACCAATGTCTCACCTTCCATATGATGCGATACCACCATTAACTTTTAATGAAATGGTACTTGATAATAATCAAAATACTGATTGGCCTTGAAGATCCAACCAACAAGATCATTACCACTAACATGTGAAAAATCCAAACGATAACATCTTTGAAACACACCCCTATCTTCATGAGTTCTAGGTTCAGTAGACACCTCTCTATGAGAATTGACATGTGCAGATTCAACCAGAGAACATAACATATCAGAAACTTAGTCTAACCTTTATGCCAACCCATTAATGGCTTGTTGAAGATTCTCCAACTATTTCTGAATTATTTCTTGCTGCCTTTGTGATCGATCTTGCTGACCCTTTAAGGCTCCGCTCGTACCCTCTGCCATCACATAATCGACTACTGCTATACCACTTGTAAGTTTCTTGCTAGAACCCATTACAACGAACACATAATATAGACGCAAGTAGCAACTAACAATCACTCTCAGAAGTATAACACTAAAAAATGTATGGACAAGATTCCATTGCAAATCTTGCTGAGAATGTTCCGAGGGATTCTCAACCTCCAAGATCTGGAAACATACTATCAAATTATTCAAAAACCATGCATGATCACTTCTGCTTATATACTCACATAAGTGAAGTAAGAAATATCAAACACACTGTTTTAATCCCAAAATGCAAACTACAAACAATTAAATGCAACTATACGAATTACAACATATTACAAAACGCGCCATTTCATTAATTCCCTCCATCAAAATGCAGCAGCTCAAAACACTGAACGACTTCATTCTTTTCTTCAAAACTCACCGTTTCACTTATTCCCTTCTTACAATTAATTCCACTTAGCATCAGCCACATTCTTCTTCCTCAACATTTCACCTCTTCAAGCCTTGCCCAAGGCACTTGTGACAGTTGCCTGTACCTATCCTATGACAACATCCATTACCAAGTATATTGTTCATTTTGGAAATGCATTTTCAAATCCATTGAACTCTTCTTGAATTTAGGGTTGTGGATTAGTGAAAAGAGATCCATCCAGCTATTTTTGTTTCATAGCTTGAACCCGAAAGGGCAATTTTGGTTGTTTTGAATGCTCCATCTGACCATATATATATTGCATGCGCCTTGTACCCAGTCCTCGAATGTGCTTTGAAATCTCATACTTCTGGAGTGAAGTTCCGACTTTTTGTGTAGCCCTACCATAACTTTCAACCAAGGGATCCGATTCACTCCCAACGGAAGGGAGGATGATTCATCTTCCTATAAACACCCACTTTCTCTTTATGCATGCATGAGTAACTTGCTTTATAGGGTTACTGTACCTGTGTGTTGGTGCGTTCGTGAGCGTGTGGGAGGGTGCCTCACCATTTTAGGAATTTCAGGCCAGGATGCAATGCCACTACGTCAATACAATCGCCTGAGAAGATTAGCCATGGAAATTGGCTCCATGATCTCTCAGCTGATACAGGGAAATCCATCTGCTTCTATACAAGATTGATGAACAAAAAAAAATAATTTATTCCAACATGAAAAGCGAAACTATAGTCCTTTAACAACCTCTAGACAGGGCATTTACAGTGTTTAGGTCAAGAGAAAAGTGGCAGTCTCTGGTCCCCTGATGCATATGAAATAATATTTCTTTTAAGTGGAGAAATATAGTTTGCCCCATGGAATACTGCAGCTCGCAGGATATTTAGGGGTCCAAAGTCAACAGAATATGCCTTCTGAAAGCCATCCAGGATTGCCATCATCATAATATTCGCCCTTTTTCTCTCTTCTTCGTATTTCTTTAACATCGTTACCTGCGTGTGGTTTTATCTCAGCCAAGTTAGCTTATACATCCAAGGAGTAGAACCAAATAGCGTCTCAAAAAGAAACAATTCAATGCACAAATCTTGTGGTTGTGAGAGATAGTTAAGATGTTCCGATAACATCATCAGGGGAAATCAAAGAAGCCTGTAATCATGTCTTGCAACACTTTCCCAGAAATCAATTTCGCAAGATATGATTTGGACAGTGCTTAATTGATTCCATCTATTACTCTGTTCAGGTCAGTGATGATACAGTTCTAAGGTGTGCAAGTCCCAAACAATCCTTTTGGGAAAAAAAAAAGTCAGTGGGTTTTTTTCATGTGGATCCTAGGTGTGCCCCATTTTTTTAAAGGACTATACAAATAATTTTCCTGGAACATAATAGTGATTTATGAGTTAAACCCAACTTTGTTATCTTTTTAAAATGGAAATGAATAACTTTGAAAACACAAAATTAAGGTTAATGAAAGCAGATTCAAATAAGGTCTCTTGGCATAATAAGAAAATATTTGCAAAAGCACATACCTCTCCTATGTCAATGCCTACAGCTATACCCTCAGCAATGACTCTTGAAAGACCCAATGCATCTCCAAAACCCATATTGACTCCTTGACCAGCCAGAGGATGAACTGTGTGTGCTGCATCACCAATTAGAACGACACGCTTTGATGCATAGTCATTGGCATGCTTCAAAGACAATGGAAATACCATTCTTTCTGAAGCCAGCTTAACTACTTTCGGTGGAACTTCAAAACCCTCAGTAGCTGACAATGTCACATCTCCTCTGAGCCAAGAAAACATGTCTCCCATTTCTAATAAGCTTGACTTAGGATGAGGACCATATCCATAGTCAAGAGCAGCATTTGTATCTTTCACAAAGTCATCCTCATTCATTAATTTACGGTTCCCTGCCTCTTTTGGGTTCATGGTCCATACAATATTACTAAAATTATTTCCCATTGGCAAAAGTGCAATTGGACCTGCAGGTAGAAACCGTTGCCATGCACATCGGTTTTCAACAGAATGTTCTACTGTGCATATGACTGCATTCTGTGAGTAGTTCCATCCAGTTGTCTTGAATCCTGCTAACTCCCTGACGCGTGACTTGCCACCATCGGCTCCAACCTTCAATGAACATCAAGAAACTTGATTACTAGATAACAATTGGTATGTAATCAGGGACAGCTATTATCTAATCTTTTTTAATAAGTTTTTGATAAGTAGCTATTATCTAATCTTACCACTGAAATGGACTAGCACTCATCCTACTATTATCAAATGGCAGTATAAAGTTCAATTCAGCGAGTTAACTAACCACCAGCTTTGCAAATATGCTCTTGCCATCACTCAGTTCCAGCTTTGCTAAATGCCCCAGAGAAGATGATGGTGTCTTTAATAATGTGCTATCCATCCCCATGGATGAAGAGCTTGGATGTAAAGTCATCGAAGTTAACCTGGAAGGATGGAATGTCTTCTGGAAATCTGTAGTCTGTTAAAAAGTTTCAATATTCTTAGTTGAAAAAAATCAAATTTACAGCCAGTAGGTAAGAATCAGTGATGACAAACCAAAGAATTCATCTGTTCACGAGTTAGTGAGGGAAAGAAATAGGCTGGATATATGCATAAATGACCAGATCGGGACCATGCTAAAACAGGACATATAAATTGGCGGTCATGGTAATATATGAAATTGAAAAAATTAGAACTTGAACTTAAAGAAAATGGAAATATCTTATGAAACGTACCAAATAGGAAAGCAAGATATTCATCAAGGGATAATATCTATCATAATGGATTCTAGACGGGCATGCACATTGTGAGTTCTCAGGTTTACAGGAAGTTTGCATGGAACACTGATATATGAGATTGTTCGGGGAGGCTTGGTCATTGCAACTACAAGGTAGGGCCGATGACATGACATTATAAATGTTGTTCTAGATCTAGACCCAGCCCTCAACATATTCATTTAAAGTTGTATCAAAATCCTTTTCAATAGAACAATACCAGTCACTAACAGCCATAGATGATGGCAATTATTCATAACAGGAAATGAAAATACTTCATAGACTCACCAAATTAGTAAGAATATTATGCACATCATGAGCACAAGTCTACATAGTGACCCAATACTGGACAAGGGAAAAATATATCTTGAGAAAAACAAGAGATCTACTGAGAGGAAGACCTTCTCCAAAAGAACATGACAACTGTGAGAGCAAAGCATTTAACAGAACTCCTGACAAAAACTATGCACGTGATGATTAATAACAAGTACCTCTATACATGACAGCAGAGAATCGTGAAGGACCTTATTTTCCACTACACACCTGTAGCACAACTTAATCAGGCCATTAGGAATTGCATGACACAAATCAAAAGTAAAAATAAATACAAAGTAGAAAATAGAATATTTATCTTCTTCTGAATTGTATGCTTACCCTAGGACTTCTTTATTTATATCTCTTGCATTGTATCTTGTGTATCCTAAGCCAGTATAATCCCAAACCTACAAAAAAAATCAAAGCATAGAAGAAAACTTTAAACAGATTTTATCTAGAGGCATGATCAGTCTATTTAGAAATAAAGCAGCCAATGGGAGAGAGAAATACACAGAAATGCAGCAGATAATTTTCTATATATGGGATTTGGATCCCCTAGAATTTTCACCCGAACTCTAGGGCCTAGAGTGGGAGAGAAATAGGCATATAAAGTAAGTAACACAACATTTATTGAGCCCAAGAAATTTACTTGGGTAGCCATAAATGCTATGGGACCCACTTCATGTATCTATCTCTCTCCCACTCTAGGAGCTAGAGTTCGGGCAAGAACTCTAGGGGATCTAAATCCCTATATATGTCTCTGAATGTATGTATGTACAAATGTTTGTGCTTGTGTTAGCATTTGTCACTACTCGAAGCACAAGAACCCCCAGTTAACTTTTATATTTTTTCTATTGGTCAGAGTTAATTTTTATATGAAATACCTAAAACCAATGGCAGGGAGGACACAAGAGTGCAACACCAGCTGCACATCATGCTAAATTGACATACACAATGTCAAAATGATGGTACGGATTTTTTTTTCTCAGCAAAATGATAAGGAAAAATAGTGAACATCGCCTTCAGCTCCCAGGCAAGTAGGAAGTCCAATGTCCTCTCTCAATCCTGTAGTTCAAATCTTCTTCGTACACCAGGTGTCCGAGAATAGCATCCCACTTAATCCCAAGGGTGCTAGGCCCTTAGTAAAGAGTTTCCCGCAAGTGCACATCGGGTAATTTAAGTGAAAAATCCCACCGTCCAATGGCCCTAAGGAATTGTTTGCACCCAAGAAGATTTGAACCTTAGGCCTGGAGGGAGCATACCGCCAAGACCAAGGCCCTTACCACTTGAGCCAACCCCTAGGAGTTACATGTTCTTATTTCTCTAGGTAAATGTATTCATAATTCATTCTTTCTAACATGCATTCTAATATTATGCACCGTGTAAAACTAAACTATTATGCATTCTAATATTAAAACAAAATATCGGTGAACAAAATTTTATTGATCAGAAAAGTAGAAAAAGGCCCAAAGGGACTTATACGAGAGCATCGCCTATGCATGCTAGTTTAGCAAGCATTCTCATATAAAAAATTAACATGCTGACACATGTAAGAACTAAGCGAACATAGGAATTGTCGAATAGTTTAATGAGTCAGCAGGGATAGCAATGCATTAAGTCTATAGTTCTCTAGAACTTCCAAGTATTGCAGAACATCATACTACATTGAGAGCAATTAAAAGAAAATCACTAATTAAAACCAATGGATAATAAATAATTGAAGTGAATGAATTATGCCACAACCAAAGAAAAATAACAATGATTACCTGCATCTTTTCAAAATATGCATGTCGATTCTGTTCAATGTATTGCCAAGCACCAACATCTGCAAAGAAGTGTTGTTATTCTACCTATAAAACTATGCTAAACCTTGATTTGTCTCCTTTGAAAAGAAGAATCACTTCCAGCTAGTTGATTTTTTCAAGCATGATGCAGGTCCATTACACTCAACAGAAAGTGTGCTGAGTTTTATAGCTGAAAACCATTTGCACATCCTAAAGGAAGTGTGCTGAAGCACACAAAAGGACTTCCCTACAAGAGTGTTGGTGGTGCCAAATGGCATGAACAAGTTAAAAAAGTACAATTTGCTCATACTTGTGCATAAGCAGATAACAAAAGCTTGGCTATGATCCATAGTTTCTTCAGGATTTTATGGTTTAGATGATAGAAAGCAAAAATTAATGGAGACAACAAAACAAGAATTAGTGAAGTGAAAAGGAAAATAATGCAATAGCAAGCATCAAAATTCACCAGCAAAAACCATAAAGAGAAGTCCCTTGTCCAATAACGGAAATGGATGAACTCCAACAACAACAGCATGAAATTCAAAATATTGGAGTGTGACCAAAAGGTTTAGGGGAACATGATAATAACATCAGATAACAAAGTAATGTGTGTCGGACATTAAAAGCACTGAAACCTTTCTCTTTTTTCTTTTTGATGATGTGGAACCTCCACAAGGGTGCGTCCGGAGGGCCCTGGCTTGGGGAGGAGGCATATATGAAGAGAAAAAGGGAAGAAAGAAAGGAGGGGGGGGGGGGATCTGGTGGGAGGGTAAGAAGGGAGGAATTGAAGTCTAGTAAATCGTTTATCTTGCATGTCAATCTAGACAAGCTGTCATCATAGAATAAAACCTAATATCAGCTGCTAACAACATAGAAATGGCGAATACCAGGGTAATAATACTTAGCTCAAACCAATCTAGTTTACAAAGAAGTTGTTTACTAGCACAGATTAACTGCACACCATATAATAAAATGAAAATTAAGAGCATTTTGAAGATGGCACAGTGCAAGATTGATTATGAGAAAATATCAAAGTTACTACCTTTGAAAAGAGATATAGTTGCGGGTGTTACTGTACTGACCCTTGCATCTGGGGGGTCTCCTTTGTTTAAGCGGACTCTACTCCCCAATGCAGGATTGCTATCAATGATGGCAACATTCAAGTGTTTTGTCAATGGCATGCTAGCTGCAAACACACATACAAGATGATAATCGTTGAACTTTAAATCAAATTTTGGGAATGAAAATCTCCACAAACTTTTTTATGATTACAATAAATATGTACTAATGATGAACGAGGGTGTTACCCCAATACACAGGAAGTGTACAAGAAATCTGCCTAACATCGAAAGGAAGAAGTGCTAGAAATTCCGGAAAATTAGAAATAAAAAGAGCAACGCTCTCTTGGGCTTTATCGTTAAGGATAAAATACAGATACTTTAGTTCCAAACATCAATTGTTCACAATCCCCAATACTGCCCTGGTTTCTTTCTCTTCGTAAAAACTGAACAACACATCAAATTGAATAAGAAGACCGCCGCAAGGTACAGTCAACCCCTCCCTGGTGTTTCTATCTTATTCACAATACAGTACATTATGGTTTGGAGAATAAAGGTAAGGAAATTTAACACACATCATTACCTACCCAAGGAACAAGCTAGAGCCATGCCAACCATGCCTGCTCCAACTATTGCAATGTCATACTGCTGAATGTTATTAGCGAAATCATTTTTCTCCTTGTGATCCTAATATTTCAAGCAAACTAATTAAATTCAACATTACAATTAATTGACAAAAGTAAGACTCTTTAAACCAATAAGAGCCATGTTAACATATCATTTTTCAACATAGAACTTGTAATCACGCTACCAATAGTCGTAAGAGATCAAAACTCAAAAACCAACAAGAGCCATTTAACATATGATTTTTTTTTATATAAATAATAATTTAAACATATTAATTTTGGTCATGTTAACATATGATATTAAGTAGTTGGCATGAACGGGGAAAAATATGAGTTCACTCAAGACGAGACAGCACATAAATAAACCTGTAAGTCATATATGGTGAGACTATTACTTGACTGGATTGGCCACGATTAAAACCAGATACTCCTGCAGCTGCATCAGTGCAGAAATATTCCTGCCGAACTTTTAACCTGGAGACATTTGCAGCAAGCTTTCTCGCAATCACCCTGTTTGAGTAGATAATACATTAGATGTAAACACGAGGTAACTGCGATATAAGCAACCGTGAAAAAATTTAGACAAGAGACAATTGAAGAATTAAATCGTCAACAATATCCGAAAGGCTGGCATACAATTACCACAGAAGAAACCCTTCAGACGCGCATCAGTGACCCATGACTAGCAGATATGATGAAAAGAAAAATAAAAAACTTAGAAAGTTCAAAGCTTTAGGTATCCCAATTCCCAATAACCTCTGAAACGAAGCCTGATATCCTAACAGCAAATATTTTGAGAAAACAATAGAAACACAGCGAGCGGCATAACAACAATACAGGGACTTGTGTTACGCAAATTAATGCTTCCACAAAAACACAGACGTACAGGAAAATCACAATCACAAATGCGGAAAGATGGATGCATGCTTTTCAAACCTTTGAAAGCACGAAAGGCAAAGAACAATAAAAAGGAAACGGGACCTTTTCAAATCAAAATAGGAGCCAAAAGCAATTCAATTTCTCTTATAACCGAATGATTTAGTGAAAATCAAAGTGTTTGGTTAGTGCGAAATGTAAAATTTGTACCTATTCATTCTTTCCACTGCGCAAGCTGACTGGCTATTGCGAGTTAGAGAGAGACGGAGAGCGCGCTGGGCGAGTATAGGTTGGAAAATGGTAAGTCTAGGCGTGGGTTTATTTTTGTTATTTTTGGTCTGAAATGCTAAAGTGGAAGGCCGACCTTTCAAGCTACAGGTTGGCACTTGCGTTAAGTCCGTGTTTGGAAAAAGATTACATCTCAAAATTTTCATTTTATCTTCTTTTTAAATATATCACTTAAATATAAATATTTTTAAATTAATCATTATAAATTTTTTAAACTTTCAAATAAAAAATAAAAATACAATTTAACTTTTTCAAATCTTCAAATAAAAATAATATAAAAAAACTATATTCTAACAATATTTTAACTTTATAATATTTTTTATTCAATTTTTTTTCTCTCCTTTCTCAAAATCCCATAAAATTCAAATTATCTCACTACTATTCATAAATTATCTTACTACTGTTCACAAAATTCTTATCTCATCTCACTCCTCAAACTTGTCCAAATATATTGGATTTATGTATAAACCCCAATTAATCCGAGTCCAAAATTCTCTTAGGTCCCGTTTGGATACAAGTCTTGTAACTTATTTCATCTCATTTCATCATTACAAATTTTTTAAATTTTCACATAAAATACAATAAAACCATTCAACTTTTTCAAATCTTAAAACAATAATAATTTTAAAAAATAATATTCTAAGAATATTTTATTCAACTTTCATCTCAACTCATCTCATTTCAACACAATATCCAAATTGTACCTTAGGACTAGTTTGGTTACACAAAACTAAATCATGTCATCTCATCTTATCTCATATAATCATTACAACTTTCTAAAACTCTCACACAAAATATAATAAACAATTCAACTTTTTCAAATTTCAAAATAAAAATAATATAAAAAATTATATTCTAATAATATTTTATTCAGTTTTCAAATTTCATATCATCTCATCTCATTTCATCTCATCTATATAACCAAATGAGAGAACGGGAGTCACCCTGGTCCCACCCTAGGGCTCATGGGGTGGGCGGGGGGAGAGTTTGGGCCAAGACCTCCATCTATATGTCAAGGGGCCCTCGGCGCCCCACCCAAAAACCAATGTCCAAACTACAATTCAAATTACCGCCGAAACCACTATCCAAAATTAATCGGGAAAAAAAAATCAAAATCATCCAAAACCAAATTCCAGTAGAGAGAGATATATCTAGGATTGGGAAGCCAAGTGGAGCAGAGATAAATATATAAAATGAGTTTAAATAATTATATATGTTCCATTTTATGTCCTTAATTCGAATAAAAGTTTTAGAGAATCTTGCACCATACATCAATAATTGTTAAGACTCAAAAGCAAAGTAGCATTGAGAAAAAAGATGCACATCCCTTACTGTTAGTAACAGAGAATAATATCCCACAAACACAGGAAAAGTTGAGACCATTCTCTCCCTTCTGTTTCACCCATTTTCACCCTCACTGATAGTGCTGAGGCAAAAGCAAAAAGAAAACAACCCTTAGTGGAGGAGGCATGCAACATGATTGTACCTCCTCCCATATCCAACCATCTTTTTCCAACCTAAAAACCAACCACAACCCCACATCCCAAAGAGGCTATTCCACTCTCTCATATGCAAAGCAAGCTATATAATAATTAGGAGATAACCCTCACATCAACAACACAATATTCTATCCCTCTCATGCTTCACCATTTCATTTGATGGATCTGATGCCAATTCAAAACCCCACATAGCTCTTAAGGCTGGCCATGGTATCTTTAAGTCGAAACGGTAGGGATAGGTAAAATCTTCTTGTTTGTACTCCTGGCGGCGTCGGCGCGGTACAGGTGCACTGCTTTAGCATGCTATTGCTATGTACCATCAAGGAATTTGGACAACAGGGGTGAAGAAAGCAACAGAAACAGCAATAGCAACAATCCTAAGAAGCAATCTCCTGCAGACAAGGAAGATGGGGCCATGGAAAGGTTCCATAATCATGAATTACAACTTCAAAATAAGAGCAATGAGAGCAGCTACTGTGGGAGAGGTGGGACTAATGGGCCTCAAGTTGAATGCCCTACTCTCAGGAGTAATCTCAAGAAAAGAACAACGGTGTATGATAATCAACAAAGGATAGAAAAGAGGAAAGTTAGTTGGCCTGATGCTCATGGCAAAGATATTGCTCGTGTCCAAGAATTTGAGCCAAGGTAAAACCATCCCCATCAAATTTCCTTCCATGATGGACTTTTTTTTCTTGGATGATTGTTGTTTGAAAAATCCTAGTAGAAGCAAAATATCTAGAACAATTTCAGCTGTGTTTTAGTCAAACTTAAAGGCAATTAAGAACATATTAAAGTAATAATGAAATGTGGGACAATAAGAGAAACTATGTCTTTTAGATTTACAAGCTAATTAGTAGCTGTCCTGATGAAGAGTCCCACCTATAGTTCTTCACAACTGAGCATTCAAAGCTTAAGTTACCAGAAATACATATATTTCTAGTACATCAACTCTGCTATATTTCTCACTCTCTCTCATATGTTTGTAGTGTCTCAGAAGATGGGGAACTTGGAGGAGTGAGGAACTCTTGTGTGTGTGCTATTCAGTGAATCAAGATGTTCAAATGTATGATGCCCTGCTTCTCCATGATCTATGCCAGTTTTTTAAGAATTTCAACAAACATTTTAAGTCTATACTTTTTTTAAATCTCTGGATTTAAACATGTTATAAGATTCAAACAAATAATATGGTTATTTCCAAAATGATTATCCTTCTCAAAAGCTATATCTATTGCTGGATCATACACATCATGAATCTTCAAAAGCTCAATGGAGAAGGTTATGTAACATCAAATCAAATTGTTATATAAATTAAACTCTTTAATCCAGTCAATGGAGAAGGTTTAACTTAAAATCAGATTTTTACTTATGTATAATCAAACTCTTTGCTCCCATAAAAGTTTGACATGTGTCACTTAGCATGCCACACCTGCAGCATGTTAAGTGACACATGTCTAACTCTTGCTAGTGTTGATGTGTCATTTCTAATAGCATATTAATGAAATTTTGACAAGTTAGCATTCTCCATATGATATATCTAAGGTCACTTCATCGTATGTCCGCTAATTCTATGATGAGAAATACTGACGTGAACATTTGTGTGTCAGGGCCAATCTTATTAGGACACGTGTCAAAATAATTTAAAAATAAAAAAATGCCTAGTCAATGTACTTGTTAATTTTTATTTTTTTTTTCAATGGAATATGATAACAACATTGTAAAATAAAAACAGCCAGAAAACCAAGAAAAATTATAAAAATAAAATATAAAATAATAAAATAAAAATTCTGGGAGTTGGGAAGATCCACGGCCACCAGTAATGAATCTGCAGCACCCCGTTCAACCTCCGACAATTTCTGGGTAATAGGCTACATCATGGGCTTAAGTAATATACATTGTCATCCTAAGCCCAAATAAAGTCGAGAGCACATCACTATGAATGGGCCCAAACCAAAAGACCACTCAACGAACAACTTACTGCTGACCTTTCTTCTTTCCATTTTAATTCCATGCTCGTTCTTTTTATTTCACCCTCAATTTTTTCACAACTTGAATTGCTGGCGCAGTTGTTTAATCGGTCAAAATTTATTGAATCACGAGAGTAAAACTTGGGAATTTAAGAATTTTTATACTCATTTAATAAACAATACAAAACTTTTGCAGCATCTAGTAGATATTATGTGATTTTCTTGAAGACTTTTAAGGCTGGTTTAGATTCAGAGACAAGATAAGATGATTTTATTTAATATGAAAGATGAAAGTTGAATAAAATATTTTTATTATTGTTTTGAGATTTAAAAATGTTGAATTGTAATTTGAAAAAATTGAATTGTTTATTATATTTTATATAGAAATTTAAAAAAGTTAGACTGATAAGATGAGATGAAACATTTTCCAAATTCAAACAAAGCATTAATCGATATTTTGGCTAAACTTACCAAAATATATGCATGATTTCATTAAAATGCTGTAGTACATGCCTAATATCAATTTGAATTTCCCTTTCTTTTTAATTTTTTGGTTTGTCCACGTATAATTTCTATTTTCCCCCTTTTAAATACATCTTATTCATATTTGAAAAAGAAACCAAAGAAATCCCCATATACAAGAATAAACTTTATAGCTTCAAAAAAGTGTCAAGAAGAATAAAGAATCTATAACCTCACAAGACAAATTGTTCATCTCGTTACAAAAAGAAATAATATTTATAATTTTAGAATGTGTAAATCCATCATACTACTTTTTAGAAAAAATGGTTATGGGATCAAACATGAGTCAAGTAATAAAATGCAAGGGCTTTGGTTCACACCATCTTACACCACACACTATATATTTTTTTTTTAATTTTTTTGTTTTATTCCTACTAAACTAATTTAAGTTATTCTTCTTATCTTCCCATATACCACATATTTTAGTAAGAAAAAAAATAAAAAGAAAAAAAATTATGTACGGTATGTCATGTAAGGATCATGAGTAAAATTTTTCTTTTTAAATATATTAATCTGTATCAATTATTAGAAAGATTCTACTTATCATCATTTACACCACACATCAATATATAATTTGTAATTTTTATCATTCTATTTAAACACACATATATTGATGCGTAAATATATGTATTTAAATATAATAACAAAAAATGATAAATCAAATATTAATGTATAATATGGGTGTTAGGGGGTATTTTCGTCAGTACCCATAGCCTAGGGGTGAGTATCGGCCGGTCTGGACCGACCATTTTTTAGTCCGGTCCGATCCCGGTCCAATTTTGGGAGGACTGACTGAGTTCGGTCTGGTCCCGGTCCAGGGATTTTCTACCCCAAACCAAACCGAATAGAAATTTTAAAAAAAAATTATTATTTATATATATTATTTATATAATAGTTGTATATAATTAATTATATATGGTATAAAAAAAATATTAATAGTTTAATATAGATTATAGTTATACTTATACTAATATAGTTATACTAAATCATTATAACTAATACTTCAACAATAACTATAGTGACCTATACTAATAGTCTACTATTAATACTAATATACTATTATATAATTTATATAGTTATACTAATCACTATAATTAATACTATGTATAGCTATATAGTATATTTATCACTATAATTAATATAATTTAATTATCACTATACTTATATTTAATTAATATAATTATCACTATACTATAATTTATATAGTTATACTAATCATTATAGTTAACACTTATATAGTTATACTAAAACACTGATTCATCATAACTAATATTACTAATATATAGCTATATTAATGGGGTTTCAGGAACGAATTTGCGGTATTATAATATTGGTACTATGCCTTGAATGTTGCGAGGGTTGATTCGTTTGGATAGTTAAGACCTCCCCATCTTTACGATGTTAGGTCAGGTTATTTTTATTGTTTTTTTCTGGGCTTTTTTTCTTGTCTTTAAAGGTTGTTCTTGGTGAGTCCTTTTGTTTGGGTTCTTTTGGTTTTCTCCTTGGTTTTTGTTCTTGTTGCTACACTATTCCTTCGCCTAAAGTGAGGATTTTTATTTAATAAATATGGGAGGGAGTCACTCTTGGACATATGACTTTCCGCTCTTCTTAAAAAAAAAAATTAAATCACTAGAAATATAACTATATATATTTAATATGAATGCATTATTATATTATTTAATATATAACTATAATATATAGTACTAGTATATATTAATATATTATAAGAGTTATAGTATAAATATAATATAGAAATTATAATATACTAAATCACTATAATAGTATAACTAATACTAATATATAGTTATACTTATAATCTACTATTATATAGTTATACTAATTACTATAATTAAAACTAATATATAGCTATACGTATACTTATATAGTTTACTAATACTATTAGTCTATTATGGGTGTAACCGGTCCGGTTCGGTCCGGTTTTGGACAAAATCTAGGACCGAACCGGTAGGCACCGGTTTTACATTTTTTAAAACCGATTACGCACCGGTTTCCCTCCTAAACCGGTACTCCGGTTTTACCGTTTTCGGTCCGGTTTGGTCCGGTTTTCCGGTTTTAATAAAATACATATTTATCATAAAAAATCTGTTTATAAAAATAAAAAAATAAAAAATAAAATGTTATTACATCTTATGAATCTGTTTATAAAAATCTGTTTATACTTTTTTTTTTTTTGGTTCTTACATCTTATGAATCTATGATAAAATGTTATTAATAAATAATATATATTTATAATATTATATATTTAAAGCATATGATCAATTAAATTTTCATGTTTAAGATTAAACTTTTATTTTATAAATTATAATAACATTATCTTATATATAATTATAATTTATATTATTATATATTATATATAATATAAAATATATAATATATAACATTAAATAAATAAATAAATAAAAATATATTGAATAGTACCGGTCCGGGCCGGTCCGGTCTAAAAATGACCGGAACCGAAACCGGACCGGTTCCAACCGGTTTTTCATTTTATGAAACCGGTTCCGGACCGGACCAATTCAAAACCGGCACAACCGGTCCGGTCCGGGCCGGTTTTCCGGTTTGCCGGTTAAAACTTACACCCCTAATTAGTCTATTATATAATCTAAAACTCTTAATTCTAATATAGGCTATATAGCTATAACTAATACTAATATTTATATTAATACTAGTAATGTAGAATATAGTTATACTAACTAACTGATTCAACATAACTACTATTACTAATATAATATAGCCAAACTGAGTTACTAATAGTCTCAATTATATAGTTATACTAATCATAAATTCATAATAACTAAATCATTATAAGTCTATAACTATATATATTTAGTATTAATGTATTACTATATTCTTTAATGTATAACTATTAACTATAATATATAGTACTAGTATAACCGATCAAAAAAAAAATATAGTACTAGTATATATATTAATGTATTAACATATTAGAAAAGTTATAGTATAAATTATAATATATCATATATTTGTAAATTTATAACAGTATTAGTATAGTTAGCTTAATATGTAATATGTTAGTATTAAATCTATAACTACATAGAGTATTAGCAATAAAAGTATTACTATTATAATATTATTACTATTATTTAATATAGTATTACATATAGTATTACTATCATTACATATAGTTATTAGTTATAGTATTAGTACTAGTATAGTTATTAGTACTAATAGACAAAATAGTATTAGTTATTAGTATTACATATAGTTATACTATTACTATTACATATATTTATATATATAGTTATCACTATTACTATTATTACACATTGCCTCAGCTAATTTTTTCAAATCCTTTTTATTGGTAATCGTTGCTAATTGAGTTTGGAATCTGCTTCTCTGAACTAGAACTTCAGGAGCCTTGGTAATCTTTGAAAACATTTTTACAATATGATCATAATTATACTTTTCCCACCATTTTACAGAAATTTGACGGGCCAAGAACATAATGTTTTTTAGAGAATGATGAGGTTTAATGACACATTCCCACTTTATAATCCAATTTAATTTGATTTTAAGGAAGAAAAGAAGAAGTGGTGGACAGTGTGATAATGAAAGCGGATAATCGTTTTGTAATGTAAAACCCTGAAGACTCTCCTGGAGAGGTGGAAGGAGAATAAGAGATTCTGGTCCAAACTGGTCCCACCATAATAGAAACCATAGTAGCAGAGTTTTAATTTCCTGTAATTTGTCAAAATGGAGAAACCAAGAATGGCGCAAATTCTTGTTTTGTCTTAAGAATGTTTTGTTCCATGCTTGCTGATAATCATAATAATCGAAATAAGGAAGATCATACAGCTAAAAAAATCTTCTTGTCAGATATGGGCTTTTTCCCCATTGTTCTAGAGTAAGAACCTGCTTAATGGTAACTTTGTGGAATGCAATAATCGGAGTTGCAGGTGGAGAAGGTTGAGATTGTAGAGAACAGGGTATTTCAGAAATAATAATAGAATATATGTCTACTAGAATAAATTCATAAAAATTATGGGACTTAGTAATATTTTGAGGAACATAATGCCAATCTGGTAATAGAAAAGCGTCAAGTAATTTTTGAGGTTCAGATAAATGCTGTAATTCTGATTCGATTGGAAAGACTGGATGCCAATGGATTTTGAAGATAATCGGTATTGCAGAGGGCGGAGATAATAGTGGAGGATTGATAATTTGAGAAGGACTAGAGCCAGAAGAGGAAACAGCTTTTGAGTATGTAGGTAATTTTGGAGAGGATAATGGTGAAAATGAATTATAGGATGGTCTAATGTTTTGTGATAATGTCCCTAATACTGTATAGGGTTTTAGTGTAATAGAAGGACATGGTGAAGAGTAAGGAGGAGAAGGTGGTTTGGCATAGGATGATTTGGATTTCACTCTGGACTTTGAGGAAGATATGATTTTCCCTGTAAGAATTCTCGGGATGGAAAATCAGGAAGAGAATTAGAATCTCCTTTAATATGCTCAATATCAAAATAAAAAATACTTAAAATATCTTGTCATCTTGCAAATATTTGTTTGGTAGCCAAGTTTTTAACATCTTTAATTAAAACTTCCTTTGCTAATTTACAATCAATTCTAAGTAAAAACTTTTGATTTAAAATATCATCTTGAAATTTAGAAATGCATAATACAATAGCTAAAATTTCTTTTTTACTAGTACTGTAATTCTTTTGGGCAGGATTCCAACATCCTGAATGGAATCGAATAATCTGTTCTTTTTCACCTGATAATTTTTGTTTCAAAATTCCTCCATAACCAAGGTCGGAGGCATCTGTTTCAACAATTTTAAAAGCATTAGGAGATGGTAATCCTAAGCATGGTAATTTCTTAACATGAGCTTTTATTTGTTTTATAATATTTGTATGTTCCTCTGTCCATGGAGGTGGATTCTTTTTTAATCTTTTGAATAATGGCTTACATAATGGTCTTAATGCTTGATAAAAATCAGCAACATAATTTAGACTTCCTAGAAATCTTTGTAATTGTTGCTTATCCTTTATTTCATCAGGGAATTTATTAGCAAATTCTATAGCCCTACTTATTGGAGTAATGGTTCCTTGATAAATATCATGTCCAAGGAATCTAATCTTGTTTTGGAATAATTTAACTTTGGATGATGAAACTACTAATCCATTTTGTTTAATAATTTGGACAAAAGTATTTAAATGTTTCTAATGTTGTTTAATTGATGAAGAGAATATTAGTACATCATCTATATAGACTATAGAAAAATGAGTGAAAGGCGTAAATATTTCGTTCATAATATTTTGAAATTCACTACGAGCATTTTTTAATCTAAAAGGCATAACATTTCATTCATAATGTCCAAATGGGACTGTAAATGCAGTTTTATATCTATCCTTTTCAGTAATCTGAATTTACCAAAATCCGTTTTTCATATCAAATTTTGAAAATATAGTTGCATCATAAAATCGAGATAATAAATCTTTTTTATTAGGAATATGATACATAATCCATTGTAAGACTTTATTTAACAGTTTATAATTTATAACTAATCTAGGAACACCTCTTTCTAATTCTGCTTGCTTTTGTACATAAAAAGCAGCACAACTCCATGGTGATTTACTCTTTCTAATGAGTCCTTTAGATAATAAATCATTAATCTCTTGTTTACAAAATTCTAATAATTCTTTATTCATTTGAATAGGTCTATCTTTAGTGGGAATATTCTTTTCAAAAAATTCTTTTTCATAAGATAATTCAACTATATGTTGTTTTCTACTCCAAAAAGCATTAGGTAAATTAGAACATACTTCTTTTTCAATTATATTTTTGAAATTATTAATTAATAAAAGATCTTTTATTATAAATTAGGTATATTTTTTTAATTAATAAAGGATCTTTTAATTGTTCTTCAATTCTTTTATATTTTAATTCTTGTTTTAAGAAAATTATTTGTTTTTCTTTCTTTTTGATCTTAACTTTTGTTAAAAAATTAATTTCTTTAGTTAATGAGGCTTCTATTAAGGAATTAATTTCTCTTGAGATTGGGAGGAATAAAAATTTAAACTGAATTTCTTTTCCTAATACCTTAATAGAAATTTCTTCTTCTGTTATAGAAAAATGATAAAGTAAAGCAAAAAAGGGGTTTCCTAATATTACTCTGGTGTTGATATTGTTTACTAAAATAAAGGTTGTTTTAAAACAAATTCCACCATTACATATATGTGCATTTGATAACTTATAATTTATGTAATTTTGCTCCATTAGCTTGAGATAATGTTTCTTTTGTTTTTTTTAAAATATTTAGAGGGTATTATTCCTTCTTGTATGCAGTTTAGATCTACACCTGTATCTAATAAAGCGATTGCAGAAAAAGAGAATTCTTAATTAATAGAAATAGTTACTTCAGTATACCATTTTTAAAAATTCATCTTATTAAGTATATTTATAAAATTATCTTATTCTTTTTTAGTAATTTTTGTTGAGCTTTCTCCTTGTTTTTTTTAGGAGTGTCATTATTTTTATCTATTTTTAATAGTATTATTTCTTGTAATAATTGTTCATTAGAAACTTCAAGTTTAGTATTGGAAGCTTTCAAATTTCTTTCTTTATTTCATTAATTTCTTATTGTAAGTCTTTTAAAGTAACATTTTGTTTATCTGATTGGAATCTATTTACTATTTTTAAAAAATCATATGATGAGGGGTTTGAAATAGGTTCAAAAGTTTTGGAGTTGGTAAAAGTATCTTTTAATTTTTCTAAATATTCTTTCATTTCCTGTGGATTATTAATTTTATCTATTAATTATAATATAATATTTTCATGTGATGATAATACATTAATAGTTTTGTTACAGATACAATTATTCTTATCTAGGCAATTACAAACATGAATCTCATTTTCTTCTGACTCATTATCAGAAGATTGTTCTGAGAAACTTAATTCTTTTAATTGATAAATTTCATATTCTTCTGTAGAAATTCCATCTTCCTCACTTGATTGTATAAAAATATTTAGTAATTTTTCTTTTAATTTTTCAGATTTATCTAATTCGTTAATTTCTTTTTTAACTTTACAATTTGATGCATAA
This sequence comes from Carya cathayensis, assembly GCA_011037825.1. NCBI lineage: Eukaryota > Viridiplantae > Streptophyta > Magnoliopsida > Fagales > Juglandaceae > Carya > Carya cathayensis. The sequence continues at coordinate 510,515 of QGSO01000172.1, forward strand.
TGTCAAACATTTCCACATTTATAACAGATAATTTGTTTTTTCTTTTTATTAAACTTTTTTGTATTCTTTATTGGTTTATTATATACTTGTTTTTATTTTGACTTTTTGTAAGGTTTTTTATATTTTCTTTTCTTAGTTGAATAAGTTTTATAAATTCTTTTTCCCTTTTTACGTCTTATAGAAGGAGTTAATAATGGAGAATAACCAAACTGTTCACAAAAGGTACCTAATTCTTTTGTAGCAAATTTCTTTTCTTTTTCCATTTGCTTTTTTAATCTCAAATCATTACACATAATCAGACCAGTTCTATTAATAGAAGATATTATGTCTCCATATGTGAGATTAACAAAATCAATAGTACCATCTGATTTTACTAAAGATTCTCGTACCTTTTGGGCGAAGTAATATGGAAGTCCGGCTATGAACTTTTCCTTCCAGTATGGTTGTTGACAGTCATCTCTGATCATAACTTTAGTTAGAAAAACATCTTTATACCATCTAAAATCGGATAATTGAGGACATCTTAAATTAATTAATAAATCACTAGTTCTTTCTTTAAATTGAAAAGGATCCCTACAAAATGCTTTGTTAATATAAATATTAGAGTATTAACAACATCTTCTATAGTTGACCATCTTCTTGTCTTAATTGCTTGCATATTTTCATCATGTTTATAAGATTTAATATTCTATTCTTTGGTCTTGTGTAAGATAATGATCCCACCAGCCTTTTAGTTGGCCAGTGAAACCTGTAACAAGAACATGTGCTACTTGATGATCTGACCTCCTACTGGCTTTATAAACATCTGCTATCATAATCATTTCCTGAAAATGATTTAATATTTCATACTCAGATAATCCATCTATATTCCATTCATATAATGCATCTGGTGCAAAAGTAGATCTTACTATATGTTCTCTTTCCTCGAATTGTATATCCGGAGGGATAGGCTTTGGATACCAATTACGAGTAATGGAAGTATGCCTAGCATAATCCCTAGGATAATATTCTGTATGATGATTTCCTTTAATCTTATTTATTTGTAATTCTTTAAATTGATTTTCAATATTATTTATTTCAGAGTCAGATAATTCAGGTAAATTTGTTTTACTTAATACATTAATATGAGATTGTCTTGAAGTTGATGCATTGTTATCAAGATTTAATTTTTCTAATTTGCTAGAGATTTGTTCTAGCAAATCATCTTTGGCCTTAGAAAAACTGGATTTTAAATGAGTAGGTATTTCATAGGGAATAAATAAAGGAATTTCTTTTACTTCTTTAACAAGAGTTTTAATAGGGGATATTATGTTTTCAATTCTTTCTAATTATTTACTCATGGTTTTTAAATATAAATTAGTATAATTATTTTGTTGTATTATATTATCAGTATTTTTAGTTTCTGGAGAAGTTAATCTCTTTATTGGTGATGCTAATATTTGTGTATTTTTTTTATTATACTTAATGGCTTCGAAAGGAGGGTATTCCTCAGAAATAACTTGATTATGTTCTACTTTAATCCATTGATTAGTAGTTCTATTTATAGTCGATAATTGATTTGATTTATATATTTCAAACCATGTGAAGAAATGTATATTAATCTGTATGCTTTCTAAATATTCATAATATTTTGTTTGGATATAATCTCTTTCTAATTTTGAGAAAGTAGAGAAAAGTACAAATCTTTTTTGTTTATTTTCTTCCTTCATATAATCTTGTTTAAGATATTCTTTATTAATTTTAAATTCTTCTTTACTTAGGATAAATATTTGAGCATCATTTCCAACCACTTGTGAATATGTCGGAGAAAAAGGTTCTTTATTCTGATGGGGATTAGAGGAGGATGCTAAATCAGGGTGATTGATTGAATATATCGATGTATCTATAATATTTTCAGGAATAACTCCCTGGACTTGAGTATCTAGATTTTGAGATTTGGTATCAAAGTTTTGTGATCTATTTCTAGAGATTGAAGTAATTGCAGATCTATTATCAAAATTTTGTGACCTATTTCTACTGATTGTAGATCGTGGTGTATGGTAGCTGGATGGTGTTTGAGAAGAATAATGAGAAAATGATTTCCTAAAAGGTTGAAAGGCAATTTGGACTGTTCAGTCTTGGTTTTGATCTATATATTCTAAATCATTTACAGAATTATTTTCTACTTTTGGTGATGGAATAATATTTTCTAATTACCATTCATTGGGAAGAGTAATCTGACTTCAATGAATCTGTTTAGGAATTTGTATACTAGAATTTGGTGTACTAGATTGCAATAATAATGTGTAGCCTTTTGGGCTAGTAATAAGAGCTTGTGACTCTAATATTGTTTTCATTAATTTATAATGGATCCTATATACTACAGTTAAAGGATGTGATCTTTTCATCATATGATAGCCATTTGTTTTAATATTTAATGTTAAGGCATGTAGAATATTAGTATCATATAATGAAAGTGAATAATTAGGATAGCAATTAAAATATACTAGACCTTGGAATAGGCTAGATTCAACCATGCCAAGTAACGAATCATGGAAATTATAATGTCTTCCATCTTTTAAACAGAGTAATACCGAAGCATTTAGTCCATTTCTAGTAAGTGGTTTTACAGCCACTTGTACCAATCCAATATGTATAAATGAATATTTTTGTTCCTTATGGTGTTTAATGGCTTCTTTCGTTAATAATTGTAATGATTTATAGTCATTATTTAGGCTAATAGTCTTTTCTACTGTTTTAATTGTATAATTTGTAAGAAATGATAATTTTGAAAAAGTTGATTGTTTATATATTTGATTTCTAGGTACATTAGGAATTGTCCAATCTTGTAAATTTCTTTCTATGTCTATTATGCTATAATCTTCTTGGTTTACATTTTCAGTTTCTAAAGGTATGTCTATAGTAGATGTTTCTGGTTTGAATAAAGAATTCATTAAAACAAAATTTTTATACAAAGATTTCCTATATAAAAGAGAAATAAGTAGATCAAGAACTTGAGAGAACACCGCCGAGACCACCCTTAAAGCCTCCTTGGCATACACGGGCTAACCAACGGATTTTCATGACTTACCATCACAAGATTCTCAATATACTCTATTTTCTTTTATGTAGGTTATCGTTGATAAAAATCTGTATCAATGAATTTTTACTCCTTTTTTTTTTTTTAATAAAGCAAAAATACTTAGGTGATTTCTTATACTCTTAATATCTGATCTTAATAAGTTACAATGATCTTCTAATTCTTCTATTGCAACCTATCTACTTTTATATACATGATATCGTTCCATCATTGAGCAATAATCTAATTTCATTAATAATTGCTTTTATTTAAGAGATTTTATCCTTTCTATTAAATTATTTAATTCAAGTCTTAAGTTATATTCTAAACAATTTAATTCATAACGATTACGAAAACCAATATTATGTGCGTAATAATTCATCATGAAATTAAACATAAACATAATAAAATAACAATAGCAATAAGATATAATATTATATAATACAATAACCGTTGGCTCTGATACCAACTATGTAGACCAGGATATATATAATATAGTATATAATTAATATATTTTATAATAATTATCATATTATATCCCTCCAAAATTACCTACATACTCAAAAGCTGTTTCCTCTTCTGGCTCTAGTCCTTCCCAAATTATCAATCCTCTACTATTATCTCAGCCATCTACAACACCGATTATCTTCAAAACCCATTGACATCCAGTCTTTCCAATCGAGTCAGAATTACAGCATTTATCTGAACTTCAAAAATTGCTTGACGCTTTCCTATTACTAGATTGACATTATGTTCCTCAAAATATTACTAAGACCCAGAATTTTTATGAATTTATTTTAGTAGACACAAATTCTATTATTATTTCTGAAATACCTTGTTCTCCACAATCTCAACCTTCTCCACCTGCAACTCCGACTATTGCATTCCACAAAATTACTATTAAGCAGGTTCTTACTCTAGAACAATGGGGAGAAATCCCATATCTGACAAGAAGATTTTCTCAGCCGTATGATCCTCCTTATTTCGATTATTATGATTATTAGCAAGCATAGAACAAAACATTCTTAAGACAAAACAAGAATTTGCGCCATTCTTGATTTCTCCATTTTGACAAATTATAGGAAATTAAAACTCTGCCACGATGGTTTCTATTATGGTGGGATCAGTTTGGACCAGAATCTCTTATTCTCCTTCCACCTCTCCAGGAGAATCTTCAGGCTTTTACATCACAAAACGATTATCCGCCTTCATTATCACACTGTCCACCACTTTTTCTTTTCTTCCTTAAAACCAAATTAAATTGGATTATGAAGTGAGAATATGTCATTAAACCTCATCCTTCTTTCAAAAACATTATGTTCTTGGCCCGTCAAGTTTCTGTAAAATTGTAGGAAAAGTACAATTATGATCATGTTGTAAAAATGTTCTCAAAGATTACCAAGGCTCCTGAAGTTCTAGTTCAGAGAAACAGGTTCCAATCTCAATTAGCAATGATTACCAATAAAGAGGATTTAAAAAAATTAGCTAAGGCAATGTCACAAGTTTCAGACAATGATGAAGAAGAAGACCATCAGGTCAAATTATCTCTAGCACAGCAGACAACATCATCGCCATTACGACAGGCCTCTCCCTCTCAACAGGCCTCTCATTTGCATGAAAATTCACCATATTATCCCTCACAGATGATAGATTCTCAAGATCCGTTTGATTTGGAACTGGCAAATTATGACCCTCAGATTATGTAATTCTAAAAGATTATTGTCTTTTTGTCCATTATCAGAACACTGTTCAAGATGCCCGTCAGTCAAGAATCTTCCAATTGTCTATTTACTGTTTAGCCGTCCACGTTTAATAAATGTAGCCGCCTTTTTATTGTGTATGAATTAGTGGAGTCACTGTACATGTCAGTAATATTATAGTAAGTTATTGTTTTGGTGCCTATAAATAGGCAGTTTGTATGTAAAGAAAGGCATTCAAAAACTCTCATCTGAAACCATTCCCAGTCATTCTCTCTCGTCACTCTAAAAACTCTCTCTTGTAAACTCATTTCCATGTCTCATGCCTTTCAATCCTTTAAGAATTAATCTCATTGTAAGTATTATATTTTTAATGAAGTTAATTTTATCTTATATTGTTTTTTATCTTTATTCATGCATTAAGGACAGTTGTACCACCTGCCCTTATTTTCCGCACTTCATGCATTTGTTCATTATTAATTCTATATTATATTAATTATACACTATATTATATATATCATGGTATACATAGTTGGTATCAGAGCCAACGGTTATTGTATTATATAGTAGTATATCTTATTGCTATTGTTATTTTATTCTGTTTATGTTTAATTCTATAAACATAAACAGAATTAAACATAGTTGCTATGTTTATGTTTAATTCTATAAACATAGTTGCTATTATTACATACAGTTATTAGTTATAGTATAGTTATTATTACATATAGTTATTAGTTATAGTATTATTACTAATAGACTAATAGTATTAGCGTATTACTAATATATATATAATAGTATACTATATGTATATATATTAAATATATCACAATATAATTACATAAGTATTAAAAAAATTTTCATTGGATAAAAAAAAAAAGTACTAGGGTGGACCGAACTGACTGACCGGACCGAACCAGTCCTTAGGAAGTTTGGTCCGGTCCAGGGTGGGAAACCCTGAACCAAACTCTCTCCTACCTTAGGCCATAATACTGGCCTGGGCCCGTCAGGCCCCATGAGCCTTGTGAACTTCGGCTCGAGCCCAGAAAGGCCCCATCTGGTTGTCCGGGACGGGTCCCAGACCCATGCAAGTCGGGCGGGCTCCAAACCCGTGCAAGTTAGAGGTAATCATCAATATTAAGCTAGGATGTTGCAGAAGGACGTTGGAAACCATGATCGAGAAAAAGAGAAAGAGACGGCACCAAGCAACTCTGCCAAAGACCCACGCCACATTAAATGATTAACACCAAGAAAAGTAAGCCGTATTAAATGCAGCATGGCGGTGGAGACTCCGGGGGGAGACGTCCCTCTATCCCAGAACACAGGGCATGACCTACCTGACCTAAAGGACCAAGTAATAAAAGCCGCCCAAAACTGCGAGGTAAGAGGGGTTGAACCCAAGTCTACTATGAATTATACTCCACTATTGTCTTCTTCTTTAAAGTATTTTGATCTATATACTAATTTTGGCATCGAAGGTTCCCCGAGCCACCGCAAGGCCACCCCTCTCTTGCCTTAGGATCCGACTAGAGTGAAGACCCTGTCTAGCTGAGTAATCCGGTCCAAGGGTATACGAAACACGACGTTAACATTTGGCACTGTAATCTTACAGTCGAGTGTGTCCTTTGTATACCTGCGAGGACTCGTTCTCAGCTAGCACGGGAGCGCTAGCACGGGAGCGGGATGAAGGCATGACAAGCGGCACAGAAGCAAGGTTGGCCACTATGGAGTAGCTCATTGGAAGGCTCAATAACAAGGTGAAGGACCTTCAAGAGGAAAACCAGGCTCTCAAGGATACCTTCCATGACTCGGTACCCTAGGATGAGCCCAATGTCAGCGAACACCGTTCGAGAAAAGAGGAGGAGGGCGACAATGCCCAGGATGAAAGGAAATGCATGCAGCAGGACTTGCGTAACCTTCAAGAAAAGTATGAGGAGGTATTGAGGAAGATGGGCAGCTCGTCCTCAGTAGACCAAATACTGGTTAGCACAGGCCTACCGTACAGCGCAAGGGTGATGGCGGTCCCATTGCCACCAAAGTTTCGAGTCCCGCCCATGGAAGCGTATGATAGGACTCAAGACCCAGTGAAGCACTTTGAAACCTTCAAGGCCCTCATGACGCTGCATGTTCCTCAGGAAGGTGGCATGCAGGGCCTTCCCACTGACCTTGAAGGGACCCGCGAGAACGTGGTTTGGATCATTGGTGCCTAGATCCATCGAGAACTTTGACGAGCTAACGAGCTAGCCTGCCTATTCCTCACTCACTTAATGGCAAGTCCAAGGCGAAGACTCCCGGCCGCTTACCTCCTCACCATCAAGCAGAAGGAAGATGAGAGCCTGAAGACTTACCTGGCTAGATTCAACAAGTTGCGGATGACCGAGGAAGACCAAGATGAGAAGATCACGTTGGCGGAATTGCTCGGAGGGGTCTGACCCTGATCGATGTTCATGGCTAAGTTGGCAAAAAAGACCCTTGCCACCCTTCGAGAGTTCATGGACCAGGCCAATAACTTCATCAATGGAGAGGATACCCTCATCGCCCTGACTGAGCCCCGGCAGAAGGAGGTGGAAGGAACGCGCAAAAAGGAAAAGGCCTTGACCAAAGGCCCCACCTAGGAGAAGATGGAACATGAACAATGGGAGTCGAGAAAGGAAGAGCCCACTGTAAGAGGCATGCAACACAGGTCCGACTGTTTGACATTCATTATCGCACAAGAGGAGAAGAGGCACACCTCGAGGGAACGTCGCTACTGCGCCCACCATCGAACCACTTCTCACCACACCAGGGAGTGCCAATCACCTCCAACAGGCTACCATCCACCGTGGTATCCACCCTTCCAGTGGAGAGAGCAGCCGTGGAGGGGGCATTCCAAGGAGAAGAGTCCTGCCCAGGAATACCAACAGAGGAGGAGGGAGAGCCCGAGAAGAGGAGACACACAACGCCAACCGCCCCCACCCTCTCAGCAGGTGTACCAGACGGTTCCCCCTACAAGGGAGATTTGCACCATAGTGGGAGGCTTTATCAGTGGAGGGGCAACCTCATCCAGGAGAAAGGCCCATGCCAAAGAGGCCCGATACTGAGAAGTTTACCCAACCTCCTACCAACATGCGAAGCTCTCCTGAACTGAGCCCGCTCCTGTAATCTCCTTAAGGAATTTGACGAGGAAGGGATATTCTATCAGCACGACGACGTACTGGTGGTCACCATGCAAGTCGCCAACTTCACCACCAAAAGAATCCTCATCGACAACGGCAACTCGGCGGACATCTTGTTATAGGATGCATTCACCCTCATGGGGATAGACACAGCTCGGCTCCAACTAGCCCCAAGGTTTTTCAAAAGCTTTTCGGGAGAAACGGTCCAGCCAGTAGGGACCATTGCCCTGTAAGTTTTAGTAGGCAACTCGCCCTACGTCACCTTGGTTATGGTCGAATTTCTGGTAGTAAAGGTTTCTTTCTCTTACAACGCCATCATCGGCCGCCCGACACTCAACTAGCTATGAGCCATCACCTCCACCTACCACCTAAAAATCAAGTTTCCTACGGTTCAAGGAATCGGTGATATCCGTGGAGAGTAGACCTCGGCGCAGGAAGCTATATGCAAGAGCTAAAGTCCACCAGGGGGAGGCGACACGCGGGCATGCGCCAATCTCAAAGTCGTGACAAGCTCCCACTAGGATGCAAGCTATCCCGACTACGAGGGAGGAGAAGTGGCGCATGCCAAGAAGAAAGGACAACCGGGGCCCTTCCCGTTTTCTCACATTTTCATTTTTATTTTTTGTCTGCATACTTTGTAAATATAAACTTGTGGTAGATTAATGAAAAGGCTGGATCTCTTTCAGGAAATTCGTAAAAACTACAAATGGCTACGATTCTCAGTCAATAAAACAAGGCTCCCTTGAGGGAATGCCGAACCTCCCCTGAGGCAATGCACCTTAAGCTGGAAAGGTCCCATGAGGGAATAACGAACCTCCCCCAAGGCCACGCACCCGCATGGGAAAGCTCTCTCAAGTGAACGCTCCCCTGAGGGAAGGAACCAAGGCTCCCCTAAGGGAAGGAACGAACCTCCTCCGAGTAAATACTCCTTGCACAAGAAAGCTCCCGGGCAAGGGAAAACTCCTCCAAGGAATACTCCCCTGAGAGGATGACGATCCTCCACTACAAGGAAAGCTCCCGAATGTGGGAATGCTCTCCTGAGAAAATGTCGAACCTTCCTGAGGAACCACCTTGCGTGGGAAAGCTCTCCCGAGGGAATAAATGAAGACTCTCCCGAAGTTCCACCTCGCGCGGGAAAGCTCTCCTGAGGGAATGAATGAAGGTTCCTCCGAGAATCCACCTCGCGTGGGAAAGCTCCCACAAGGGAATGCTCCCCTGATGGAATGTTGAACCTCCCCCTAGGAACCACCTCGCGGGGGAAAGCTACCCTGAGGGAATGTCGAACCTCCCTCGAGAACCACCTCACAGGGGAAAGCTCCCCCGAGGGAATGCTCCCCTAAGGGAATGTCGAACCTCCCTCGAGGAACCACCTCGCATGGGAAAGCTCCCCCGATGGAATGAATGAAGGCTCCCCCGAGGTTCTGTCTCGCTCGGGAAAGCTCCCACAAGGGAATGCTCCCTCGAGGGAATGAATAAAGGATCCCCCGAGATTCCACCTCATGCGGGAAAGTTCTCCCGAGGGAATGCTCCCTTGAGGGAATGTCGAACCTTCCTCGAGGCCACGCACCTCGCGCGGAAAAGCTCCCATGAGGGAATGCTCCCCTGAAGGAATGACGAACCTTCCCTGAGGCCACGCACCTCGCACGGGAAAGCTCCCTTGAAGGAATACTCCCCTGAGGGAATGAACCAAGGCTCCCTTGAGGGAAGGAACAAACCTCCCTCGAGGAAATACTCCTCGCATGAGAAAGCTCCCAGATGCGGGAAAGCTCCTGTCAATGAAAGCTCCCCTAAGATGATGACGATCCTCTCCTTAGGGGGAATGCTCCCGGGCGTGGAAAAGTTCCCTGAGGGAAATGAACAAAGTCCCTTGAGGGAACGACGAACCTCTCCCGAGGAAATCACCTCGCGCGGGAAAGCTCCCGTAAGGGAATGAACGAAGGCTCCCTGGTGCAAGAAAGCTCTCCGAGGGAATAAACATGCTCCTCCCTCGGAGGAATGTGGACGGTCTGGAGACCAGTTAAGCCCACCCTGAGGCGCTCACTGCGCCGAGTTGGCAAGATAGGTTAGTGATGGTCGAGTTAAATTTACATGTATACACCTACGCATTGACTTTTGCAGTAAACTTGGTCGAGTTTGACTTATGCTCCGCTTGGCCACCATCTATTGAAAATATGCCAAGTCTGCATGACAACACGTTGAGGGAATTTCCATCGCAGCTTTAGCTATGCGACGTAATTCAAGAAAGATGGAGACCTTATGTACAAGATCACAAGCCGGTTATGTTACAAATAGCCTTAGGGGTCGATAGGGGTAGAAGCTCAATTACGCCCTGCAAGGTACCTACAGAATAATCATCCACTCACTGTGATGTGAGCAAGCGGATGGTATACCGTTGCCCGTGAAAGGCATGCGTAGTAGAAGGCATCGCAAGTAAAAGCATCGAAAGTAAAGGAAACTGAACAGGAAGGCATAAAAAAGAGAATTTGATTCATCAACTGCCAAGACAATTACAACCAGAGGAATACGATACAACAGTGAGAAACCATGCAAAGAGATACAAAAAGGAAAGAACAGCTCGAAGGCTCGAGTCAGTCCCCGTGGGGTACGATACCATTGGCAAAAAAGGGAACGATGGCTCCCAGGATTCAAACAACAACCCTAGAGAGACACCATCCAATAAGTACCGAGGTGAGGAGAGAAAGCAGGAGATGAATCGCCTCGAAGAGGGAAGGGGTGCGGTCAGCTTAAGCTCTATGGACTCCTCGAAGAGCTCAAGTTGAAGGAGAGATCCTTCACCGCCCCTCTTGTCGCAGACCCTTCTCCTACTCCTACTCGTTGGGCTGGAGAGAAAGTGTCCCAGATGCGCAGCCAACCCGGGATGTAAGGAAGAACTGTGAACTACACGAGCAGTTTTGAGGCAAGGAGATCTATTAAATGATTGTCCCGCAAAGCTAGGGACATGCCATCTTTTCAAAACATCTCCCAGTAATGAAGAACAACATAACTTTTGGAAGGGCATCTGCCAGAGCATCAAGGAGGCTGCCATGCGCATGTCTCCATAAGAACTCATCATAGAACTCGGCGTTGCTAAGCCAAACCTGAGCCAAGGTACCCATCGAAGTTAAGAGCAACCAATATTAGTGCAAGGGGGAAAGAGAGAATGTAGGATTTCAGAACGCTTGAGGAAGTAGGAATGAAGATTTGGTGGGAAGCAATGAAGGGGGAGGACTTATATATAGGTTGGGAATGACGGTTCACATCCTGAGGTTCAAAGTATATGCACGTCGGAAGGGCTTCATCAGATCAGATGCGAATCTCGTAGAAACTGCCAGCGCAGATTTCATGGCATGTAGGGGAAAACAGCATCCACACCATAAAGGCAGGACAACCAATGGATGAGCAATGAATGACTAACTGTTTGAAATCCCTTCGAATCCGTAGGAGAAACGCCAACCATTAACTCAATCCCTTAGGAAGGCTAAAGGGCAGGTATAGCATTAACGACAAGAGAGCAAAATTCAAAGCGTTATCTCGAAAAGAAAAAAACTACAAGTAAACGGCAGCCAAACAGTGTGAGAGGATAAGTCAGGGCGTGGGAAGAAAGTCAGGGTATAAAAGAAAGATATATGTCTTTATTGATTAATCCGTCTACAATTTACAAAGGGACCATGTGGCATTTACTTCTGACGTGGTCCCAAGAAAGTACACGATAAGGAAAAGAAGAACTATGGCCACGGAGAAGGATCAGGACCGGGAAGCTCAAGGCCCATCTACGAATCAAAAGATTCTATCTTGGCAGGGTTTCGCTCTCGTTCGGAGCTAACCGGGGGATCTTCACAGTCCCCTCCCCTTGTGCTAGCAGCAGAAGTGCTCGCAAGGAGGAAGTTGTCGAGGTCATCATCTTCCGATAAGAACGCATCCAAGATCGCCTCCCGCCCCAGCTCGCCAGCATGATTAAGGGCGGCGGCATCAGGCTCGAGGATCCTGAAGTCCGAAGCTAGTAAATGTGCCTCCAGCACCTTGGAACTGAGCTGAGGGTTGAGGATGACGTAGTCACTCATCCTGTCCAAGCCCTCCAGGTACCTATGAGACCATGCCTCATCGCAAACAGAAAGAGCCTTTCCCAACTGCTTAATTGATTGTGAGGCCATCTCTTACACCTGCGATAAGTTGCTACGTAGATCTCGGATAACCACCTCTTGACCAGCAATCCTCTCACGGGCGGCAGCCAGGTCGGCCAATGCCTCTTCCTCACGGACGCTAGTTGTAGCCAACAGAACCCCGCGGTCCTCCACAATGGCCGATAGGTCAGAATGCTCCTCCTCCAGCATCTTGATTCGACGCAAGTAAATCTCTTGCAGACCCCTCAGCTCCTCATTCTCCATTTGGAGAAGGTCTCGTGATTCCTGGAGCCTACTCAGGGACTCCTAGGTCTTCAGAGCCCACTCCGAAGCCACAACCAGCTCTGCCTCCAGGCACTCCCGCTCTTTCCTCCCCTACTCCGCTACGGACCGGAGACGCTATACCTCACCTTCAGCAATGCGCTGGGCTAGCACTCTTATTCCCTGCACGGGCTTTGAAATTAGACAGCAAACTCAAGACCAAGAGAGTAGAAAAGGCATGCGAAATGCAAGAAGTACCTCAGAGAGAAGTTCTTGTAGTTGCTCCACTTCACGGCCTATGGTGGGATCCTCCCGCAAGGACTTGTTTAGAGGATTGGCAGGAATTGTTGTGTTCGCAGTTTTCAGAGAACGCACTTTCCTTCGAGGGGACTCGACTGGGTCACTTCGCAAGGCCCTGTCAGGGCACCCTTGCTCACCGACAAAATAAGGGGCCCCCGAGCGGGTAACCGTTATCCCTAGAGGAACCAACTAGCCCAGCTACCGATTTGCCAGGGCTCGGCAGAGTGTGAGCTAAAGGCACCTCTAGCACATTCCTTCCAAGGCTCGGCAGGGTGGAAGAGTCTTGCACCCCCGCCAGCCTCCCCTCTCTAGACCCAGCCTGGGCGGCAGCAACCGGGCTCTCACCCTTAGTGGGGACACGCCTAGAATCAGAGACGCCTTCGTCATCGGGATCAACTCGGAGGGGATCTGAGGCATCATCAAGGTCGAAGGCTTCAATCAAGGACTGAGCAGTGAACAACAGAGAAGGAGACATCTTGACATTCAACTCCGGAGGGGGTTCAATCATCAAGGTTCTTCTGAGGTGCCCGATCCAGAAGAGCACTCCAAAAGTGCATGTTGACCACTTCTGCCCTTCACGAAATGCCGGTCACATCCGCTGAGATGCATGGGTTCCTACAGCCAGGATCCCTTGCAGAGGCGACAAGTGGAAGGGACTTAAGTTGCACTCAAGCCCAAAAACGCCCCAACTCGTTGATGTCGGCAGAACATTGCAAAAGGGGAAGGAGGCCAACTATCCCTGCAGAGACGCGACAAGCCACACTAATCATTCGAGGAGCCAAGGCCTTCGGATATGTCTGGACCTCCTCCCTTAGCTTTGGACAGATCCTCTTCCCTTTGTCTTCGGGAGAGGATTCAGTGGCCTGTTTCCTTGAAGAGCGTGACATAGGTTCAGGCACCACACCCTTAGCAAAGGGAGCGACATGACCCAATGGGGGAAGGAAGGTAAACAGACTATCTTCCCCAAGGAGGACCTCGGAGTGATACAGGAGTGGATGCCAGGCTGCCCATTCCCGCAAGATCGCAATGCGACATAACTCATTCGATGTGGCCACAGGGCGCACTGCCTTGTTGTTCGACACAACTCCCTAGGCCGCCTTTATAGGGAACTCGGCCTAAGAAATTTGTCCCATAAAGAATTCCTATCCTCAGCCACCCACAAAGAAGAATCTGCCGGTCCAGTCTGAGACTTTGTGGTATCTCTACTCTAGCATAACCAGTGCAGGCGCCACTCCCCTAAAGCTACAAATCTCTCCTATTCCTCTTTGTATATGATGAGTCAGGAGGAACTCATGATAAGTAAGATCGACATTCTCTGGGTCGGACTTCAATAGAGCCCGCGGAATAGCACGCAACAGCATATCAGAATCTGCCAAACATTCGGATGAAGCTGAGCGGGAGCCAGTCCCAAGTGATACAGGACTTCATGGACAAGACGGGGAAAGGGCAGCCTTAGCCTGTAGGAAAACATGCAGGGAAAAAGGGCAACCCTCGTCGCCGAGCCATCCGCACTCACGGCCCCTTCACACGGCCCAGGATCTTCCAGAATAACCGAATTCGAAATGTGGTAGGTCAGTCTTAGAGATTGAAGAAAGGTCGGGGTGGCCCCAGAGTGCCAACGATGACCCAAGAACTCGAACTCCGACAAGCCGATCTCATAACGATGTACAGAGCCAGTCAAGTTGGTTGGTTTCTAGCAATCCATCGGGGCTAGGAAGACTAAGTAAAGCAAGAAAGAGTTGAGGTTTCAAGAAAAGGAGGGCAGCGAGCACAACAGAAACATAGAACGCAGAAGAAAGGTAGCAACGCGAACAAATGGGGGAGCGAATTTAAAGGCACGATCTCACAGTCGCTGACTGGGGATAGCGGTTGACAACCTAACTTGTAAGGTATGTGAAGCGACAGGAGCTGTATCAACACCCTGAGGGTAGCATATAGGGAAACGGCATCAAACACGTGGAGTAGCCACTGACTAGCCCATGCCGCCATTCGGTGACAAGAAGAGTGATTAGTTGCAACAAGCAAGTAATTATGGAAATTCCCATTAGGCCAACCCGATGAGAATTAGTAGGGTAATTGTTATGGGGTATTTTCGTTAGGGCCCATAGCCCATAATACTGCCCCGGGCCCATTACTTCGTGTTGAACCCAAGGTTTCAAATTTCATGTAATTAAAAATCTACACATGGATTTTGATGATAACAAATGATTTCAAAGAATAAAGGAGTCTCAAGCTCAAGTTGTCCACACAATGGAATCAAGTACATCAAGAAACCAAGCATGAGCAAGAAGGGAACAAGTTCACATTAAAGTCATAGAGTAATGTTGTAAATCTCTTAAAAATTTGAAATTAGGATTAAGGCTCAAAATTAATATTTTATCATAAAGCATTAAAATACATTTTCCACATGTGCATGAATATTTTGAAAATTAAATTTGAAAATTTTGAAAGATGATTGATTGTCATCTTTCACATGTGCATGACATGATTAAAGGTTTGAACTTTGAAAATATTAAGATGATTGATTGTCATCTTTCACATGTGCATGTTTTATTTGAATATTTTCAAAAGTGATGGATGCTTTTCTTGACTTATGCAAAAGATAGATGTCTTTGTTTGAAAAATTTGAAAAGTAAAGTGTGCTCCTTTTGTCATATGCAAAAAGTAAAAGATTAGGTTTGAAATTTTTGAAAAGTAAAGTGTGCTCATTTTGTCACATGCAAAAAGTAAAAAGATTAGGTTTGAAATTTTTGAAAAGTGAATGATGATGTCTTTGACATGTGAATCTTTTTAAATTTGAATATGAAGTCTCATATGCCTATAAATAGATCATTTGAGAGCTTCACATTCACAACACCAAGAGCATACAATATTCATTCAAAGCTTTCATTCTCTCTTCTCTAAGCATTGAGCCTTAACCCTTGTTCATTTTGAGAGATATAGTTTGTGCTGTATTGTTCTTATTTCACTCATTGAGGAGTGTTTTCTGATATTCTACCCACTATCAATTCTTGTATCAGTAAAAGGGTGTGTATAACCCTTGTGCGTGTAGAAAGTGTTCTACACAGGGAATAGTTGAATCACCACGTGTGAGGTGATTGCAAGTGTAGAGGGTGTTCTACACGGATCCTTTGTAGCGGTGTTGTTCAAAGGTGTAATAGGTTTCTATCTCCACCTGAAGGAGATTGAATAGTGAATTCGGGGATCCTCAAGGGGTAGCTTGAGGCGAGGACGTAGGCAGTGGGGCCGAACCTCGTTAACATACTGAGTTTGCTTCTCTCTTACCCTTACTCTTTATATTTATTGCTGTTTCATATTTTGTTTATATTTTATATTGTATTTGATTTATAATTGTTATTTTTTTTAAATACAACTCAATTCACCCCCCTCTTGTGTTAGTCATCTGGGCAACAATTGGTATCAGAGCTAGAGCTCTGTTATAAGATTAACTATCTTTTGAGTTAAGATCTTATGGCTAACATTGCAGCTTCATTTGGTGAAGGTCAATCTAGCAGTCGGCCTCCACTCTTTTGTGGAGACAATTACTCATTCTGGAAAGTTAGAATGAGAATATTTCTTCAGGCTCAAGGTCGAGAAATCTGGAAATGCATTGTAAATGGACCTTATATTCCAACAAAAGTGGTTGATGGAGTAAAGGTCAAAAAGGAAGAAGAGAGTTTGATCGTGAAGACGATAGACTTTATACTTTGAATTTAACTGCTATGAATCTATTATATAATGCTCTCAATGGTAATGAGTTTAATAGAGTAATGACTTGCCTACGGCAAAGGAAATTTGGGATAATTGGAAGTTACTTATGAAGGAACTTCTCAAGTCAAGGAATCAAAAATTTATATTCTTACTCATGAATATGAAATGTTTAAGATGCATGATGATGAATCTATTTCTAGTATGCATACTCGTTTTACTAACATCATAAACAGCTTGACAGCTCTTGGCAAAGTTTATTCCAAAGTGGAGATAGTAAGAAAAATTCTCAACTCTCTACCAAAACGTTGGGAATCAAAAGTGACAGCGATTCTTGAAGCTAGAGACTCAAGAAGCTCGAAGTGAATGAACTCATCGGGTCACTTATCACCCATGAGTACACATTAAAAAGAGGAGAAGAAGAAGGAAAGCCAAAGAAGAGCTTGGCACTTAAAGCTGTTCCTCATGAAAGTGAAAGTGATGAAGATGAGGAAAATGACGACAAAGATGAAGAAGTTGCGATGATAACAAGAAGAATTCAGAGGTTCTTAAAGAAAAATAAAACTCCTCCGAGGAAATCCTTCAAAAAGTTTTCCAAGAAAGATTCAGGTAAAAATGATACTTTAATTTGTTATAAATGCAATAAGCCTGGTCATATCAAGCCAGATTGTCCTCTGCTAAAGAAAGATCGAAACAAAGGCAAGAAAGAATGAAAGCTACATGGGATGATGATTCAAGTAGCTCAGATAGTGAAGCAAGCAATGAAGAATCAGCAAATCTCTGTCTTATGGCTAAAGATGACATTGAGGTAACAAATTTTGATAATATTGAAAATCCTTCATATGAAGAATTGCAAAATGTTTTAGAAGAGGTATATGAGGAATTTGAAAAATTGGGTATCAAATATACTGTTTTGAAAAAGAAAAATTATTCTTTAACAAACGAAATTGATATTTTAAGAAAAGAAAATATTGTTTTGAAAGATGAAAATCTTGAGTTGAAGAAGAAGAAAATTGATTTAGAAAATATTGTTGAAAACTTTACGAATGGAAAAAGAAATTTTGAAAAACTTCTTGGTAGTAAAAAATGTGTTTTTGACAAAGCAGGCTTGGGATATATGTCAAAAAAAAAATACAAACCTTATAAAAACTTCTTTGATAATCCTTCTACATCAAAGTCCAACATTCAAAATTCTTTTCATAATAATTTTGTCAAAAAATGATACTATTATAATCACTCAAGTTCTTCATATATGCCACATGCTATTTGCAATTTTTGTAATAGAAATGGTCATAATTATCATGCTTGTCCTATTAGAAGAAATCATACATGACTATTAGGGCCATATGGGTACCTAAAAATCTTGTTTCTTCTAATACTAATAAATAAAGGACCAAAAGAACTTGAGTATTAAAAAAAATCATTTTAATTGTTTTTATAGGTATGCATGAAGTCCTCCACAAGTAAAAACAAAATGAGTTTTTAGAAATAAGAAATATGAGTCCGGAGTCATAACTAGAAATAAGGCTCGACTTGTAGCCCAAGGATTCAATCAAGAAGAAGGAATCGATTATGATGAGACATATGCACCAGTCGCAAGATTAGAAGCTATTCGAACGCTACCTGCATATGCCTGTTATAAAGATTTCAAACTTTTTCAAATGGATGTTAAAAGTGCTTTCTTAAACGGTTTTATAAATGAAGAAGTATATGTTGAGCAACCTCCAAGTTTTGAAAATCATATTTCTCCAAATCATGTTTTCAAACTAACAAAAGCATTATATGGACTCAAACAAGCTCCTAGAGCTTGGTACGAGAGACTCAGTGGTTTCTTGATTGAAAAAGGTTTTTCAAGAGGAAAAATTGATACAACTCTTTTCATTAAATACGAAAATGATGATATTCTTTTGATTCAGATTTATGTTGATGATATAATATTCGGTGCTACTAATGAAAATATGTGCCAAGTTTTTGCTAAGACTATGCAGAAAGAATTTGAAATGAGCATGATGGGAGAGCTTACATTCTTTTTCAGATTGCAAATTAAGCAAACAAAAAGTGGGACATTCATCAATCAATCGAAATATATTAAGGAATTGCTGAAGAAGTTTGGGATGGAAGGTGCTAAGGAAACTGGAACACAAATGAGCCCATCCACTAAACTCGATAAAAATGAATCCGGTAAACCAGTTGACTCGAAGGTATTCGAGGTATGATTGGTAGCTTATTATATTTGACAGCTAGTAGACCAGATATTATGTTTAGTGTGTGCTTATGTGCACGCTTTCAATCATCTCCAAAAGAATCACATTTAATTGCAGTTAAGCGTATTCTTAGATATCTTAGTGGTACAATTAACTTAGGGTTATGGTACCCTAAGCACACATCTTTCGATCTAATCAACTACACAGATGTAGATTATACTGGCTGTAAAATAGATCGAAAAAACACTAGTGGAGCATGTCACTTCTTAGGTCATGCACTAGTTTCCTGGTTTAGTAAAAAACAAAATTATGTTGCACTATCTACTGTTAAGGCAGAATATGTTGCTGCGGGTAGTTGTTGTGCTCAAGTTCTTTACATGAAGCAACAACTTGACGATTTTAAACTCATGTATAATCACATTCCAATCAAATGTGATAATACAAGTACTATAAATCTTTGAAAAAACCCAATACAACATTCTAGAACTAAGCATATTGAAATAAGATATCATTTTCTTCGAGATCATATGCAAAAATGTGATATAGTACTAGAGTTCACAAACACACACAATCAGTTAGCAGATATATTCACAAAACCTTTACCAGAAGATAGATTGTGTATGATTAAAAGAGAAATATGTATGATGCATGTTATGAATATATCTTAAAAGGTAGACTAGAGTTCATAAAAATAGAGAGATATTTTTTTTAAATACTTTTACATAAACTTGAGGTTCTTAGCCTCATGTTTGAGACGCTCATTCTCTTCATACAATATCATGTCATCCCTATCCATGGGAACTGGCAAGCGGAATGAAGAATCTAATAGAGATTTCAACTGTTTATTCTTCTGTCGAAGGATTCCTTCTCTTGTGTGAGACTCTTGAACAATTCGTTGAAGTACAACAATTTGTTCTTTAAGCCTTTCAACCTCATGGTTTTTGGCCTGTACTCACTGGGAAAAAGCAATAATAGAGGATGAGTAACGAGTCCTAAGACTCACCAAGTCGTAGATAGTATCAGAGTCTGACTTATTAGCCAAACTATTATTCTCTTGCTATAACATAAATTTTCTTGGTGTCAGTCATTTAATATGCAGTGTGTCTCGGGCATAGTTGCCTGGTGCCGTCTCTTTCCATTTTCCTTGATCATGGTTTCCCATCTCATCTCAATGTTGAAGATTACCTCCAACTTGCATGGGTTTGGAGCCCGCCCGACTCATATGAGTCTAGGACCCTCCCCGGACTACCAGAGAGGGCATTTTTGGGCTTGGGCCAACGTTCTCATGGCTCATGGGGCCTGACGAAGTGTTGCCCAGATGACTAACACAAGAGGGGGGTGAATTGAGTTGTATTTAAAAAAAATAACAATTATAAATCAAATATACAATATAAAATATAAACAAAATATGAAACAACAATAAATATAAAGAGTAAGGGTAAGAGAGAAGCAAACTCAGTATGTTAACGAGGTTCGGCCCCACTGCCTACGTCCTCGCCTCAAGCTACCCCTTGAGGATCCCCGAATTCACTATTCAATCTCCTTCAGGTGGAGATAGAAACCTATTACACCTTTGAACAACACCGCTACAAAGGATCCGTGTAGAACACCCTCTACACTTGCAATCACCTTCACACGTGGTGATTCAACATTCCCTGTGTAGAACACTTTCTACACGCACAAGGGTTTACACACCCTTTTACTGATACAAGAATTGATAGTGGGTAGAATATCAGAAAAACTCCTCAATGAGTGAAATAAGAACAATACAAGCACAAACTATATCTCTCAAAATGAACAAGGGTTAAGGCTCAATGCTTAGAGAAGAGAGAATGAAAGCTTTGAATGAATATTGTATGCTCTTGGTGTTGTGAATGTGAAACTCTCAAATGATCTATTTATAGGCATATGAGACTTCATATTCAAATTTAAAAAGATTCACATGTCAAAGACATCATCATTCACTTTTCAAAAATTTCAAACCTAATCTTTTTACTTTTTGCATGTGACAAAATGAGCACACTTTACTTTTCAAAAATTCAAACCTAATCTTTTACTTTTTGCATATGACAAAAGGAGCACACTTTACTTTTCAAATTTTTCAAACAAAGACATCTATCTTTTGCATAAGTCAAAAAAAGCATCCATCACTTTTGAAAATATTCAAATAAAACATGCACATGTGAAAGATGACAATCAATCATCTTAATATTTTCAAAGTTCAAACCTTTAATCATGTCATGCACATGTGAAAGATGACAATCAATCATCTTTCAAAATTTTCAAAATATTCATGCACATGTGGAAAATGTATTTTAATGCTTTATGATAAAATATTAATTTTGAACCTTAATCCTAATTTCAAATTTTTAAGAGATTTACAACATTACTCTATGACTTTAATGTGAACTTGTTCCCTTCTTGCTCATGCTTGGTTCCTTGATGTGCTTGATTCCATTGTGTGGACAACTTGAGCTTGAGACTCTTTTATTCTTTGAATTATATTTGTATCATCAAAATCCATGTGTAGATTTATAATTACACAGAAACTTGAAACTTGGGTTCAACAATCTCCCCCTTTTTGATGATGACAAATACTTGATAGAACCTGAAGCCTGTATTAATACTTAAGCTCCCCCTGAGAATTGCGTTAGTTTTTCAAGCAAAAATATAAATATAATTCCAAGCATATATAACAAGTTTAGCAATTTAAACAATGTTAATTTCTAGTTTAAAACTTCTCCCCCTTTTGGCATCATTAAAAAGGATCAGCAGCAAGTAAATAGACTGAAGAAAACGGTGCGTTAATAGACACTGTAGATAGTTGAAAAAGGAAGCCGTCCGTGACTCGACAAGTGCTGCAAAGCCTCGAGACCTAACTCTATGAATTTAGTGCGGCTGAAGATTGAAACAATCGCCTGATGTTGTTGACAAACGGGATTGAAGGCTCTGAGTTTCAAATTTTTAAGAGATTTACAACATTACTCTATGACTTTAATGTGAACTTGTTCCTTTCTTACTCATGCTTGGTTCCTTGATGTACTTGATTCCATTGTGTGGACAACTTGAGCTTGAGACTCCTTTATTCTTTGAAATCATTTGTTATCATCAAAATCCATGTTTAGATTTTTAATTACATGAAACTTGAAACCTTGGGTTCAACAATCTCCCATTTTTTGATGATGACAAATATTTGATAGAACCTGAAGCCTGTATTAATACTTAAGCTCCCCCTGAGAATGTGCGTTAGTTTTTCAAGAAAAAGTATAAATATAATTCCAAGCATATATAACAAGTTTAGCAATTTAAACAATGTTATATTCTAGTTTAAAACTTCTCCCCCTTTTGGCATCATTAAAAGGGATCAGCAGCAAGTAAATAGACTGAAGAAAACGGTGCGTTAATAGACACTGTAGATAGTTGAAAAAGGAAGCCGTCCGTGACTCGACAAGTGCTGCAAAGCCTCGAGACCTAACTCTATGAATTTAGTGCGGCTGAAGATTGAAACAATCGCCTGATGTTGTTGGCAAACGGGTTTGAAGTCTCTAAGTTTCTATAAAAAATGATCATTTTTACCTATCGGATACAAAAAAAATATCCCTTCTTGACCTGAGTTCTGTTTTTCCATAACGATAGAATGGCCGAACAATTCTCTTCCACTAATGTTCCAGACTTGAATCAGGAACCCTTGACGCATCAACCATCAATCTTCTCTCCTGAGGCCGTCAATACCATGATAGGAGCAGAGATCCGTTTTTCTAGTAGGGCTGATTCTGAGATTGTTGCAGAATCAAGAATGCTCAGTAGTCAATATGCTGCCTCTGTTACGACCATGTCTCGGAGGTTAATGGCGAGGGTGAGTGAGATTAATCATCTTAACATCCAAATATCTGAGTTACGACAGAAGCTTGCTAATAAGGATAGAGAGAATAAAAGGCTAAAGCAAGAAAACAAAGAGTTGAAAAAATTTACAGATTGGTATGCTCATGATCTGCAACCACGAATAGAGGAGCTGGAACGAGAAAGGGTTCAGATACAAGGTCAACATCGGCAGATAACAGCAGAGGTTCATCGTTTACTAGAAAAATAGGGACAATCTACTGTTAATCTCGCTGGCTTAGTAAGAAAACTTTTGACAATGTGTGTCCAGCATATCTTGTATTTCTTTTGACTAAATAAGATTTGAAGAGACAATAGTTTGTCTTGTTCTTTATGCTATCTCTATAAAATCAGTCTTAAAGTTCATCCGATTTGCATCAAATCATATTCTCATCTCTATAACTCATCTGCCTTCCTTCAACATTCTCGCTTTAAGTTCTCAATTCTTTTCTCAATGGCTCATTCTTCTAACATTTCTCTAGATCCATCCATGAGGTATTCTACACCTCAATCTCCTGTCCTTTCTGCAGCTACCATTGGTGCCATGTTGCAGCAAGAGAATAATAGTTNGATGAGTAACGAGTCCTGAGACTCACCAAGTCGTAGATAGCATCAGAATCTGACTTATTAGCCAAACTATTATTCTCTTGCTACAACATAGCACCAATGGTAGCTGCAGAAATGACAGGAGATTGAGGTGTAGAATACCTCATGGATGGATCTAGAGAAATGTTAGAAGAATGAGCCATTGAGAAAAGAATTGAGAACTTAAAGCAAGAATGTTGAAGGAAGGCAGATGAGTTATAGAGATGAGAATATGATTTGATGCAAATTGGATAAACTTTAAGATTGATTTTATAGAGATAGCATAAATAACAAGACAAACTTTTGTCTCTTCAAAGCTTATTTAGTCAAAAGAAATACAAGATATACTGGACACACATTGTCAAAAGTTTTCTTACTAAGCCAGCGAGATTAACAGTAGATTGTCCCTATTTTTCTAGTAAACGATGAACCTCTGCTGTTATCTGCCAATGTTGACCTTGTATCTGAACCCTTTCTCGTTCCAGCTCCTCTACTCGTGGTTGCAGATCATGAGCATACCAATCTGTAAATTTTTTCAACTCTTTGTTTTCTTGCTTTAGCCTTTTATTCTCTCTATCCTTATTAGCAAGCTTCTGTCGTAACTCAGATATTTGGATGTTAAGATGATAAATCTCACTCACCCTCGCCATTAACCTCCGAGACATGGTCGTAACAGAGGCAGCATATTGACTACTGAGCATTCTTGATTCTGTAACAATCTCAGAATCAGCCATACTAGAAAAACAGATCTCTACTCCTATCATGGTATTGACGGCCTCAAGAGAGAAGATTGATGGTTGATGCGTCAAGGGTTCCTGATTCAAGTCTGGAACATTAGTGGAAGAGAATTACTCGGCCATTCTATCGTTATGGAAAAACAGAACTCAGGTCAAGAAGGGATATTTTTTTTGTATCCGATAGGTAAAAATGATCATTTTTTATAGAAACTTAGAGCTTTCAAACCCGTTTGCCAACAACATCAGGCGATTGTTTCAATCTTCAGCCGCACTAAATTCATAGAGTTAGGTCTCGAGGCTTTGCAGCACTTGTCGAGTCACGGACGGCTTCCTTTTTCAACTATCTACAGTGTCTATTAACGCACCGTTTTCTTCAGTCTATTTACTTGCTGCTGATCCCTTTTAATGATGCCAAAAGGGAGAGAAGTTTTAAACTAGAATATCAACATTGTTTAAATTGCTAAACTTGTTATATATGCTTGGAATTATATTTATACTTTTTCTTGAAAAACTAACACACATTCTCAGGTGGAGCTTAAGTATTAATACAGGTTTCAGGTTCTATCAAATATTTGTCATCATCAAAAAATGGGAGATTGTTGAACCCAAGGTTTCAAGTTTCATGTAATTAAAAATCTAAACATGGATTTTGATGATAACAAATGATTTCAAAGAATAAAGGAGTCTCAAGCTCAAGTTGTCCACACAATGGAATCAAGTACATCAAGGAACCAAGCATGAGTAAGAAAGGAACAAGTTCACATTAAAGTCATAGAGTAATGTTGTAAATCTCTTAAAAATTTGAAACTCAGAGCCTTCAATCCCGTTTGTCAACAACATCAGGCGATTGTTTCAATCTTCAGCCGCACTAAATTCATAGAGTTAGGTCTCGAGGCTTTGCAGCACTTGTCGAGTCACGGACGGCTTCCTTTTTCAACTATCTACAGTGTCTATTAACGCACCGTTTTCTTCAGTCTATTTACTTGCTGCTGATCCCTTTTAATGATGTCAAAAGGGGGAGAAGTTTTAAACTAGAATATCAACATTGTTTAAATTGCTAAACTTGTTATATATGCTTGGAATTATATTTATACTTTTTCTTGAAAAACTAACGCACATTCTCAGGTGGAGCTTAAGTATTAATACAGGTTTCAGGTTCTATCAAATATTTGTCATCATCAAAAAATGGGAGATTGTTGAACCCAAGGTTTCAAGTTTCATGTAATTAAAAATCTAAACATGGATTTTGATGATAACAAATGATTTCAAAGAATAAAGGAGTCTCAAGCTCAAGTTGTCCACACAATGGAATCAAGTACATCAAGGAACCAAGCATGAGTAAGAAAGGAACAAGTTCACATTAAAGTCATAGAGTAATGTTGTAAATCTCTTAAAAATTTGAAACTCAGAGCCTTCAATCCCGTTTGTCAACAACATCAGGCGATTGTTTCAATCTTCAGCCGCACTAAATTCATAGAGTTAGGTCTCGAGGCTTTGCAGCACTTGTCGAGTCACGGACGGCTTCCTTTTTCAACTATCTACAGTGTCTATTAACGCACCGTTTTCTTCAGTCTATTTATTTGCTGCTGATCCCTTTTAATGATGCCAAAAGGGGGAGAAGTTTTAAACTAGAATATTAACATTGTTTAAATTGCTAAACTTGTTATATATGCTTGGAATTATATTTATACTTTTTCTTGAAAAACTAACGCAGCAAAAACTAACGCACATTCTCAGGGGGAGCTTAAGTATTAATACAGGCTTCAGGTTCTATCAAGTATTTGTCATCATCAAAAAAGGGGAGATTGTTGAAGCCAAAGTTTCAAGTTTCATGTAATTAAAAATATAAACATGGATTTTGATGACAACAAATGATTTCAAAGAATAAAGGAGTCTTAACCTCAAGTTGTCCATACAATGGAATCAAGTACATCAAGGAACCAAGCATGAGTAAGAAAGGAACAAGTTCACATTAAAGTCATAGAGTAATGTTGTAAATCTCTTAAAAATTTGAAATTAGGATTAAGGCTCAAAATTAATATTTTATCATAAAACATTAAAATACATTTTCCACATGTGCATGAATATTTTGAAAATTAAATTTGAAAATTTTGAAAGATGATTGATTGTCATCTTTCACATATGCATGACATGATTAAAGGTTTGAATTTTGAAAATATTAAGATGATTGATTGTCATCTTTCACATATGCATGTTTTATTTGAATATTTTTAAAAGTGATGGATTCTTTTCTTGACTTATGCAAAAGATAAATGTCTTTGTTTGAAATATTTGAAAAGTAAAGTGTGCTCCTTTTGTCATATGCAAAAAGTAAAAGATTAGGTTTGAATTTTTTGAAAAGTAAAGTGTGCTCATTTTGTCACATGCAAAAAGTAAAAAGATTAGGTTTGAAATTTTTGAAAAGTGAATGATGATGTCTTTGACATGTGAATCTTTTTAAATTTGAATATGAAGTCTCATATGCCTATAAATAGATCATTTGAGAGCTTCACATTCACAACACTAAGAGCATACAATATTCATTCAAATCTTTCATTCTCTTTTCTCTAAGCATTAAGTCTTAACCCTTGTACATTTTGAGAGATATAGTTTGTGTTGTATTGTTCTTATTTCACTCATTGCGGAGTATTTTCTGATATTCTACCCACTATCAATTCTTGTATCAGTAAAAGGGTGTGTATAACCCTTGTGCGTGTAGAAAGTGTTCTACACAGGGAATAGTTGAATCACTACGTGTAAGGTGATTGCAAGTGTAGAGGGTATTCTACACGGATCCTTTGTAGCGGTGTTGTTCAAAGGTGTAATAGGTTTCTATATCCACCTGAAGGAGATTGAATAGTGAATTCGGGGATCCTCAAGGGGTAGCTTGAGGCGAGGACGTAGGCAGTGGGGCCGAACCTCGTTAACATACTGAGTTTGCTTCTCTCTTACCCTTACTCTTTATATTTATTGTTGTTTCATATTTTGTTTATATTTTATATTGTATATTTGATTTATAATTGTTATTTTTTTTAAATACAACTCAATTCACCTCCCCTCTTGTGTTAGTCATCTGGGCAACACTTCGTCAGGCCCCATGAGCCATGAGAACGTTGGCCCAAGCCCAAAAATGCCCTCTCTGGTAGTCCGAGGAGGGTCCTAGACTCATATGAGTCGGGCGGGCTCCAAACCCGTGCAAGTTGGAGGTAATCTTCAACATTGAGATGAGATGGGAAACCATGATCAGGGAAAATGGAAAGAGACGGCACCAGGCAACTATGCCAGAGACACACTCCATATTAAATGACTGACACCAAGAAAATTACGCTGCATTAAATGCAGCATGGCAGTGGAGACTCCGGGTTGAGGCGTCCCTCTGCCCCAGAACACAGGGCATGGCCCACCTGACCTAAAAGACCAAGTATAAAGGTTGTCCAGAACTGTGAGGTAAAGGGGGTTAAACCTAAGTCTGCTGTGAATTATACTCTAGTGTTATCTTCTTCTTTGAAGCATTTTGATCTATATATTAACTTTGGCATTGGAGGTTTCCCGAGCGACCATAGGGCCACCCCTCTCTTGCTTCAGGATTCAACTAAAGTGAAGACTAGGTCTGGCTAAGCGACCCAATCTAAAAGCATACGAAACATGACGTTAATAATGAGAATAATAACTAACATTTCTACCCTTATTAATATCACACTTGAAAATTTTTAATGATTATTTAAACATAAAAATATAAAATAATATTTCAATCTCGACCAATCATTTCATTAGTTTGCAAAATAATAATAATAATAATAAAATTTAAATATTGAACCGGCCCTCATCCTACTATGTATATATATATATGGAAAATTCTTCTTAACATCCTCACACTTCACACATCACACTTATTTTAATTTTTTTTATTTTTTCTATAATAAATATGTAGTGTATAGATGATAAATAGAATAATTCAATTAGTTTAATAAGAATAAAATAAAATAAAAAATAATATTTTAATATATAAAATATATGGTGTAGGATTATGTGTAGCATTCCTCTATTTTATATATATATATATATATATATATATATATATATATTGGTCGGTGTTACCATTCTTACCGCTCGGTGTTGCCATATATTTTTATTTTATATAAATATATATATATAAGCCACCTACCCTCTGTATACGTATGCTAGCTACCACAGGCCATGTCAACGGAAACTTTTCAAGATAATGACCTGAAGAGGCCCATGCTCAGAGTTAAAACTAAAAAACTTTTCAAGATGGTGACGTGAACGGAAGACAAATTATTAAATAGATTTTATAAAAAAGGAAATGATACTTTTATTGATAAAATTTATCGATTATATATATATATATATATATATTTAATAATTAAAAATTTTTTTTAACGAGTTAATAATTTTTTAAAATATTTAAGAGATTTAAAAAACATTTGAAAAAAAAATTAGACGGAATGTGGCTTCCCCTAGCAGAACCTTTTATAAAAATAAACAGTTATATTGTGCATATAAACAGCCTCCCATTTATCTGCTGCCACGTCAGAAATTTCACCAAACCAACAATAGCCTCATTCACACAGTATAACTCTCAAAACAGAAAAGGAATATAGCTCAAGCCCATAGCACTTCCTTCTGCCCCTCTCTGCTTTCGTCTCTTTGCACTGCCGCACGATAGCAAGTTTAGTTCCACCACCACCAGTTCGACGCTGACCATCTGTTGCCTACCTTGGTGTTGCCCACTATCTTAGATTCTCTAGTTCCCTTCTCTTGCCACTTTCTCTTCTATTTTCCCTTATGGCGATTTGCTATTCAACGCTACCGCCAACCACCACGTCACTCACACCAGTTCCAACCCTCAATATCTACTCCTTTGCTGCCATCCTCCACGTGATGAGTTCATCCCCCATGATAGAACCCACAATAGCCCCTCCACACCAATCTCGAATCTGGAAGCCACTGCACACATACACATACATAGAGAGAAAGACTAGTACACTACGTTTAGCCTCTGTTAACCCACCCAACAATAACCACCATCATAGCAGCCCAAAGCTCCATCGTGCGCCACCACCCCTTGCCACAAAAAGAAAAAAAAAATTGCTGCATCATGAGACAATCGAGCACTGCATGGCACCACAAGGAAAGTGCACCTTGAAGCCCCACGTCTAACTCCGTGGACCGTAGCCAACCTTGAACCACCATGAAATAGCCCAAATGTAGTATAAACAAACCTCTATTTTCGCTCCTAAAATACAGAGCACAATTTCTTCCCACTCACGACAAACCCGCAAGCTTCATCCACCATAGCGCCACTGCTACCTACATCCCACGGGAAACTAGCAACCCCACGGCCCCTTAGTACCTCGTCGCATGATTAAACTGCCATAGTTGAACCACTGCACCTCCTAACACCACTACCAATAGCACCCAGCACCACTGTAACATACAAGTCTCTTCTGTTTTTCATACCAAAAACGAAAAAGAAAAAAAAGAGTGGTGAGCACCTATGAAAACACACCAAAGGATCCCCACACACCACAAATTTCATGGCCATGAAGCCAGTAAAATGCTAAACTCAGATCTGCATTTTCTCAAATCAACTTTGATGCACATTGTTCTCTTTCCTCTAACTCAGTCACCGTTGTTGACTCCACTGCAGGTCGCTCTCTCGAGCTTTGTCACTATTGACCCCAGCTGCGCCTCCGTCGATCTCCACCTAGACCCACTGCCACGCCCAACCCCTCCTTGGTGAGTAGCCACCCAAATCCCTCTCTCTCTCTCTCTCTCATGTTCTTCTTAAATGGTGGTGGGAAGCCAATATGTCACTTAACTATTCGCGGGTAGTTAATTGGAAGTGATTGGACGGACCGGTGTTAAAGTTTTCTTAAAAGTAAATTTATACGTACTTTTAAAATTTTCTTAAAAATAAATTTATAAATTAACGTGATTTTTATTATTTTTTATTATATATTAGATGAGAAAGTTATTATTATTATAAAATAAATATAATATATTATAATATGAAGCGACATGTGAATTTATTTTATAGAATTGACCGTAACACTTCTTCCAATTGAAATATAAAATGATAAGGGTTGCCTTTTCATTTATTTTTCTTCTTTAATTTTTGAATTACCAAAAATCTCTTGCTCCTTAATTATTTGTAATGATCCCAACAAAATTGAGAGAGAGAGAGAGAGAGAGAGAGAGAGAGAGAGGAGAGAAGCCTCAAGTAGCTAGTCTGTAAACTTATTTTCCCAGCTTGTAGCTTGGGAATTATCATATTTACTTCCCCATATTTAGAAATGTAACAGAAATTATTTCATGAAAATATAATATACGTGGTACAAGATTTATTCTTTCGTTTTTTGTGAAGCACACGTCTCCAAATCATGGAAACGAACACAAAAGCTTCAAAAGTGAGGGGAAAAAAACCTGCAACAAGCAAAAGAAAAACAGGGGAACCAAAATAAATCGATAATGGTGGAGGACTCTAATTAAGCAGAGACACTGTGGAGCACAACGGTCTCCACCGTCAGACCAGGACCGAACCCAAACAGCACGCCCCACTCGAGCCCCTCTCCGGTGGTCTTCAGCCTATCCTCGGCCGACTTCTTCCTCATCTCATCCAAGATAAACAACACGCAAGCACTTGACATGTTTCCATACTCACTGAGCACGTGACGTGTGGCGCGTAGCTTCTCTGGCTTCAGCTCCAGCTTCGACTCTACCTGGTCCAAGATTGCAGGACCTCCTGGGTGTGCAATCCAGAAAAGGGAGTTCCAGTCTGTGATGCCCAGAGGTTGGAAAGCTTCCACCAAGCTCTTCTCAATGTTCTTTGAAATGAGCCCAGGAACATCCTTTAGTAGATGGAATGTAAGCCCGACCTCGCGGAGATGCCCGTCGATGGCACCATCGCTGTCGGGCAGAATTGTCTGGGCGGCGGAGACCAGTTCGAACAAAGGCTTCTCGACCCCGGGAACTGGGTCGGCTCCAACTATGAGTGCAGAAGCTCCATCGCCAAACAAGGCCTGACCGACAAGACTGTCGAGGTGGGTGTCGCTAGGGCCACGAAACGTGACCGCGGTGATTTCCGAGCAGACGACAAGCACGCGCGCGCCCTTGTTGTTCTCAGCGAGGTCCTTGGCGAGGCGGAGCACCGTGCCGCCGGCGAAACAACCTTGTTGGTACATCATGAGGCGCTTGACAGAGGGGCGGAGACCCAAGAGCTTGGTGAGCTGGAAGTCAGCGCCAGGCATGTCGACACCGCTGGTGGTGCAGAAGACGAGGTGGGTGATCTTGGACTTGGGCTGCCCCCACTCCTTGATGGCCTTTGTGGCTGCTTCCTTGCCTAGCTTTGGGACTTCTACCACCACCATGTCCTGCCTCGCATCCAATGAAGGTCCCATGTATGCGCATAAGTTGGGGTTTTCTTTTAGGATCTCCTCTGTCAGGTACATGTACCGCTTCTTGATCATGGATTTTTCACCTGGGATTTTTGCATTGCAGAAAGACTAGTTAGTAAACTATACAATACTTTCGTACGTCATCGATTATTATATATACAATTGCTAGATTCATTTTCGGTTACTGTAATGACAGCTTAATTAGTCTATTGAATCATAGCTAATCCCTCCATCTTTCTATCTCTCTATTTTTACACACATTTTCTACTCAAAAATAAATAAAAATCTTATTAGGGTTCGTAAGGTTCGTTTCCTTGTTTTACAAATAAACTAGACAGTAAATGCCTCAATTCTAGCTTTGACTTTTGGTTATTTTGTTTTGCTCGGCATGCAATCTACAATTCAGACACTGTTTCCTTCTTGGTCATGAAATACACAACGAAAAAAGAAAAGGACAAGAGGTAGCTACTGAACATGAAGAGATCATAAGGCTAGAAGAAAATTAAAGGAAAAAAAAAAAGAGAGAGACAAGAAGTATCTAGTAAACATGAAGAGATAATAAAACTAGATGAAAATTAAAGAAAAGAAAGAGAGATCAGCTCTATATAATATCTTACACATGCGCTTGAACTTCTCTTTGAGCTCAGTCTTGTGCTCACTGTTGGTGATACGGAAGTAGTAGTCAGGGTATGTGCTCTGGTCGACACAGTTGGGAGGATTGGCCGTTCCGATGGCCATGACCGTGGCAGGGCCCTCAGCCCTTTGTGCCCTGCGGACATCTTCCACTGTCACCATCTTTCTGATCTCTTCAAAGGTTGGGCACTTAGCACCTACCTTGAATATGGCTGCGTGCTTTAGCAGGCAGGCCGCGGGGGCAAAAGTGCTGGACTTTGATGCTAAGATGCAGGATGGATTGTGGTGGCAATGGATGGTTACAACACTTTGGGACGAGAGGTTTTATACGAAATAAGGAGAGGGATGTTAGCTGGGGATCACGTGCTTGACCAATACCCCTACACCCTAACTCCTGAGAGAAGTCCCAACAACTTGAAAACCTATCGGTGCACACGCGACATCATGTGGTGTTTGGTATGTTTTGTGGATGTTGTTTGCTCTCTCCTACCAAACAAAATGAGCATCCTCTGTCTAGTTTTGGTACATTCATTTTGCGATAAAAAATATTTCCCAAAGTCAAAAGTTTCGAGGACTAGGCAGTAGGCATGGCCGCCAACTCGTCTGAGTCGAAACTCATAACTCCAAAATCCAACTATAATAAGTTGAACTCCTTTTTGTTTGATATTAATGTTTGTTCTAAAAATTTAAGCGGAATTCAGAATCTCTACTTTAATGTTATTTGAAGTCATCACTTGTTCAATAAGAAGAGATATATTTAATTATTTATATTATATTCTTAATATTTTAGACACTCACTCTGACTAAAACACAACTCTAAATCCATCCCATCCCATCTCGTCCCGTCCTGATAATTCTGTATTCTCGAATTTTATGATAAGGTTAGAGGTAAGCTGGTTGGGAAGTTAGGATTTCTCAATAATGACACTAAACTATTTTTGTTTTTAGAGCAAGTACTACTATATATGTAGGACCAAAATAATTATGATAAGGTGATACGACTCACTAAAAGCGAGCTAGATAATTAAAGCCCCAATAGTTTGTAGAGAAACGGCCTTAATTTCTTGTCGAATAACATGGATGTTACGTGTTTTGCTCAATATTGTACGTGTTTCATATTTATTGGCTAACCCAGGGTAATTAACGGAACAACCGATCATTCTATGATATCATGATCGTAATTCAAAAGGGAAACGACTTCGGTGGTTTCTGGAGTCATATGTAAATGTTAATTTAATTCATTAACAAAAATTAATTGCTGTTGTGGCATATAATATACTTATACGTTATCGCGTTGTAATCATGGAAAATAATTTGTATCCAATGTTAAAATATGTAAATCTCACTCGAGCATTTTAAAAAATAAAAAAATATAAAACACAAGAGATTCATAACTTCTTTTTTTTAATAATAGATCTCACTTTTTTTTTAAACAACCATAGATGCTTACACATGACTTTGAAGTTGTAGGTAGTATTACCAGAACCTCAAACAAACCAGTATAGCCTAAGGTTGCATTTTGGATTATAAAATCATCTTAACTCATCTTATTTCATCATCATAATTTTCATAAATTCTCACATAAAATATAATAAATAATTCAACTTTTTCAAATTTTAAAATAATAATAATATTAAAAAATAATTTTCTAATAATATTTTATTCAATTTTTAATTTTTATCTAAATTTATCTTATCTCATCTCAATATCCAAATCCCACCTAAGAGAGAGAGAGAGAGAGAGGGTTTTCTTCCAAGTTCTTTTTAATTACATGATGCGCAGTTTTCACTTCTCTATATTTTTCAGACTTTTACACAAAAAAAAAAAAAAAACAACAACAACTTGATTCAAAATATCTCTTAAACCCACCAAAAAAAAGAAAAAAAAAATCAATTTCTAAAAATATTTTTCTGTGGAGAAAACCTAGCTAAAAGGACTTTTACAAAAATCCAAAAAAGACCCCCTTACAAAAGTCTTCAAAACGCTTATAGGAAAGTGAGTTGAGATAAGACAAAAGTTAAAAATTGAATAAAATTTTGTTAAAATATTATTTCTTAATACTATTTTTATTTTGAGATTTAAAAAAGTTAAATTTTTTATTATATTTTATAAGAAATTTTGAAAAAATTGTAATGATTGGATCATGAGTTGAGATATTTTGTCAATCCAAACAATGCCTTAAGAAAAGTTTGGATAGTGAATTGAGTTGAGATAAGATAAGATAAAGGTTAAATAAAATATTGTTATATTATAATTTTTTAATATTTTTTATTTTGATATTTGAAAAAATTATATTGTTTATTATATTTTATTTGAAAATTTGAAAAAATTGTAATGATTTTAGATAATATAAAATAAGATGAACTGAGAGTACTTTTGAATCCAAACATCCCCTTATTCATATTATCTACTTACTTTCATAAATCCCAACATCTTAAAAAAAGATCTTACCCAAACAAGAAAATAACTTGTTTTTCCTGCTCATTTTGGCAAAATCAAACACAAGCCACATAAATCCTAAATTTTACAAATTAACCCCAACATCTTCAAAAAAGAAAACTTTCTCCAAACAAGCAAAAATCACCTTTCATTTTTTGTACTCACTTTTGCAAAACCAATATATAACAAGACACATCCTGAATTCTCCTTTAAAAAAAGGGATCTATTAATACAATTTAGAAAATGCTGGAAGCCCGTTGGTAGCTCCTGCTGTACTTTTTTTTTTATCTTTTTATTTATTTATTTATACTTTTTGTTTTTTGAAATAACCTCTGTTTGTATTCATATCAGTAATGGATCATTTGTTTATAGTTTTTATCATCTATAACTTTCTGTTTACAGGCAGGTGGAACACATTCCATCCACACCATTTCCTCTTCTATATTCAATCCTATTTTAGCAAGACTATGAGCCACTTGGTTACATTCCCTATGAATAAAGCTTAGCTTCCATCCATTGCAGCTCCTGATTGTTTTCTGCAGATCCCCAACTATCTGGCCTTCCCACGATTCATCTTCTTCTTCCCTGTTTACTCTCTCCACAACCTGCAGTGCATCCCCTTCAAACCATACAGAAAAAATTCTCAATTCCTTACATAGTTCCAAAGCTCTATCTAGAGCTTTACATTCAGCCATAAAAGGAGAGGCAATATTCATAATTTTTGCACTTAAAGACAAGAGTACATCCCCTCTACAATCCCTCATTACCATCCCTATTCCAACTCTTCTTTCTTTATGATCAACAGCTGCATCAAAGTTCAATTTAACATAAGGTTCCTCAGGTCTCTGCCACACCATTTCTCTGTTAGCTTTGTTCTTTTTCTTCTCACCAGTTTTACCATCATTCTGCACTTGTTGAAAATCCACCAAGCTAACCAAAGCTCTTCCCATAACACTGGTTGGACTGCAGAATTTGTTTTCAAAAACCCAAGTATTCCTTCTGTACCATATCGATTGCATAATGGCTACCACCCTTTCCACATCAGTTTGAAGCAATTCCCTTCCCATTTTCCTCCAAAGATCTTCAAATTCCCTACCATTCGAGCTCCATTTGTGCACTGGACTGCCCTCTTCTGCCCATACATCAGCAGAAGCAGGACAGGACCACAAAGCATGCACTATTTCTTCCTCTTCTTGAAGGCAAATTGGGCATATCGGGTCCTCCACCACTCTTTTTTTATAAAGACTCAGCTTAGTTGGCAGAATATTGTGAAGGGCCCTCCACATCAAATGCTTCCACTTCCCTGGAACTTGTAGTGACCAAACACTCTTCCACCTCTCCCCCTCTCTCTCAACACTTGAAGCTTCTCCTTGCATCTCTTTACATCTTTGAATTTCAGCATGGTATGCACTTTTCACAGAGTACTTACCATCCTTAGTCAAACCCCAAATCATTTTATCAGCAGCCCCCATTCGACTAAGAGGGATAGCACATATAACAGATGCTTCCTCTTTACTAAAGACCTCCCTAACCAACTTACAGTTCCAGTTTCTTTTCCCATCATCAACCAATTCACACACCCTTGCATCAGGACTAAGTACCCTTACTGGAGATTGGACAGAAAAGGAGCTAGGTACAGGCAACCACTTTTGACCCCAAATCCTTATATCCTTTCCATTTCCCACCCTCCACCTCATACCATTCCTTATTACTTCTTGTACTGACCACAAACTTCTCTATATATATGAAGGCATACTACCCAACTTTGCCTCAGTGAAGTTTTCTTCCCTAAAGTACTTCTCTTTAAAGATTTTTGAAACCAAAGAGTCTTCCCTTTTCATTAGTCTCCACCCTTGTTTTGCCAGCATTGCTTTATTAAAAGTCTACATATCCCTAAAGCCAAGACCCCCCACATTTTTAGACTTCCCCAATTTCATCCAACTTTTCCAATGTATACCAGCATCCTTCTTGCCCTGTTTCCACCAGAATCTTGCCATGATTGTCTCAAGATCTTCACACAGTTTTTTAGGCAATTTAAACACACTCATAGAGTGTGTTGGTATGGCTTGAAGCTCTGCCTTGATCATTATTTCTTTCCCTGCTTTAGATAGAAACATACTTTTCTAGTTCTGAATTTTTTGCCAAACTCTCTCTTTGATCCCTTGAAAGGTTCTGTACTTTGCCCTTCCAACCATTGCTGGAAGACCAAGGTATCTTTCATAACTATCACATCCAGTTGCCCCTATCTCCTTCACTACTTCATCTTGTACTGGTTTCTTGACATTTGAGCTGAACATGATTGCTGTTTATTAATGGTTTGGCCAGATGCTAACTCATATTTGCCCAGAATACCATCAATTCTCTTCCACTCCTCAATTTTTGCCCTACAGAAGATTACACAGTCGTCTGCAAACATCAGATGGTTAATCTTAGTTCCCCCTCTTATTGCTGAAACACCTCTGATCTGACCCTTCTTTTCTGCACTATTCAGTAACAAACTTAACCCTTCTACACAAATCAGAAAAAGGTAAGGGGATAATGGATCCCCTTGCCTTAGACCACGAGAGGGCTTTATATGCTTCCCAACCATACCATTTACAATGACTGAGTAGGTAACTGAACTCACACACTTCATTAGTAGCTTTGTCATCTTCTCTCCAAACCCCAACTTCAACAACATTCCATTTAGAAATACCCACTCAACTCTGTCGTAAGCCTTTGCCATATCCAGCTTCACAGCCATACACCCAGTTCTTCCCTTTTTTCTTGTCTTCATGGAGTGTAACAACTCATAAGCAATCATTATATTATCAGAAATTAACCGTCCAGGGATGAATGCACTCTGATTCAGGGATATACAACCTTGCAACACCTCTTTCACCCTATTTGCTAGTACCTTTGAAATGAGTTTGTAAAACACATTACAAAGACTTATTGGTCGAAAATCCCTTACTGAATTAGGTGTTTTCACCTTAGGGATTAAAGCAATCAGTGTGTGATTAATACCAGCCCTCATGTCACCTCCATTTAAAAAATCTATAACAGCCTCACAAACCTCCTTACCTACCACCTCCCAATGACTTTTATAAAACCCCACTCCAAATCCATTAGGACCAGGGGATTTTAAAGCAGACATTTGTTTTAAAGCCCTTTCCACTTCCTCTGGTTGAAACTGTCTCTCCATTCTTCTTCTCTTTTCACTATCAATTTTCAACTCCACCCCACCAAAACAGGCCTCTACTTGCTCTATTGTAGGATTTGAGGAAGTGTAAATCCCACTAAAGTATTCTCTAAAAGCTTTTTCGATCTGTTCCCAGCCCTGCACCACATTCCCCTCCATATCATCAATCTTTACAATTGCACTTTTTCTTCTTCTTTGAGAAGCACACAAATGGAAAAATCTTGTATTTCTGTCTCCCTGTTGTAACCAGTGTCTCTTGGCTCTAATCTTCCATCTCAAGTTCTCTCTTTCCAACAGCTCCTCCACTTCCTTACTTTTTGCTTTAATCAAGGAAAGCTGTAAATTCTCTTCCCTCTCCTGTAATTTCTTTAGTTCAGCCAATTTTTCTATTAATTCTTTTTCAGCCCCTTTAAACATCTTTTTACTCCATTGACTCAAAGCCCCCTACACCCTGCCAACTTATTTTGAACTTTTTCTTGTGGCCCCATCCTTCTTCTACCTCTCTCCCATACTTCCTTCACTACCTCCCTACACCCTTCCCCCACATCCCAACTTATCTCATATTTAAAGGAATAGCCTCTTCTCACCCCTCCCCTTCTTATTTCCCAGTTTTGCAGTAAGTACCACTGGGTTGTGATCTGAGCATACAGCAGGCAAAATATCCACTTTAAACTCCACAAATTTATTTCTCCAACTATGATTAGCAACCATTCGATCTAACCTTTCTCTGATAACCGATCCATCCCCATGCCCATTACACCATGTAAATTTACTCCCATTCTATCCCAGGTCAGTTAGAGCACCATCTTCTAATACCCTTCTAAATGCCTCCATTTGTTCCTCTCTTCTATCCCTTCCCCCTTGCTTCTCACTATTACATAATATTTCATTAAAATCCCCCACTACCAGCCACCCTTTAAATTGCCCAGGATTAAAAGATGACAAAAGATCCTTGCCTTTTATTCGAATCTGGATGCCCATAGAATGCAGTAAGTAACCACTTATTTCCCCCATCCCCATCATCAATCCAACAATTGATGTGTCTATGGGAGAAATTAATCAATTCCACCCTCTCTTCTATTCTCCACAGCAATAGAAGACCCCCACTAAATCCCCTCGAGTCCACTCCTACACAACCTTCAAAACCCATTTTCTTCAACAACATACTCCCTTTATTTACTGACATCCTAGTCTCAATCAAAAAAACAATATCAGGCCTAGTTTCCCTTACTGTTACATAAAGGGATTGAATTGTTCGAGGGTTGCCCAGCCCTCGACAGTTCCAACTTAAGATTTTCATGGCTGTTGGCAAGGCTGCCTCACAGCCTCCGCCAATACATTTGATACCTCAACCATTCTTCCCCCTTTTTCAGCTTTAATTTTTTTCAGATCCCTCAAACTACCTCCCTCTTCTATCCCCTCTCCTAGTAATTTCCTTTTAGAGGTTTTCAGAGCCTCAGGAACCATACTACAACCTTTCTCCCTTGCCCTCCTCTTCCATCTCCCCCCATAAACAGTTTCATCCACATCTTCTCTATCAATATTTTTTGAATTTTTTCCCCCTCAATTTCCTTCACCTCTCCTGTACTCCTACTCTGCCTTTCTTCTGCCTCTCCCTTCTCTCCTCCTCCCTTTTGCATCAATATTAGTTCACCTATACCCACCTCCTTTTTACTTGCTTCAGGCCCCATAAACTCTCCTTCTACTACTTCTTCATAGCTCGAATTTTGAATGCCCATTTTTACCTTCCCAACCTCCCTCACCACTTCCTCTTCCCTTCTATACTCATTAAGAATTTCTTCACTTTTCTCACCCCCTCCTTTTACCCCTCTTTCTTCACTCATAGCCTCCCCCACCATTACCTCTTCTCTGTTTTCCCCTTCCTTTTCACTCACCTCTTTACCCCATCTATCTCTCCCTTCCATATTCTCACTACTCCCCTGAAAACCACCTCTATTCCTTCTAAAAGTATCACTTCTCCAGAAAGCACCCTTAGTAGTTTTTTCTGCCCGAAGCCATGCCCCAAACTGAGGCCCCTCTCCCCTTCCCCCTCCTATCTTACAACAACCAGACTCATCATGAACCATAAGCCCACATTCAAAACATAACCGAGGCAGTTTTTCATATTTAANTCAAAATATCTCTTAAACCCACCCAAAAAAAGAAAAAAAAAATCAATTTCTAAAAATATTTTTCTGTGGAGAAAACCTAGCTAAAAGGACTTTTACAAAAATCCAAAAAAGACCCCCTTACAAAAGTCTTCAAAACGCTTATAGGAAAGTGAGTTGAGATAAGACAAAAGTTAAAAATTGAATAAAATTTTGTTAAAATATTATTTCTTAATACTATTTTTATTTTGAGATTTAAAAAAGTTAAATTTTTTATTATATTTTATAAGAAATTTTGAAAAAATTGTAATGATTGGATCATGAGTTGAGATATTTTGTCAATCCAAACAATGCCTTAAGAAAAGTTTGGATAGTGAATTGAGTTGAAATAAGATAAGATAAAGGTTAAATAAAATATTGTTATATTATAATTTTTTAATATTTTTTATTTTGATATTTGAAAAAATTATATTGTTTATTATATTTTATTTGAAAATTTGAAAAAATTGTAATGATTTTAGATAATATAAAATAAGATGAACTGAGAGTACTTTTGAATCCAAACATCCCCTTATTCATATTATCTACTTACTTTCATAAATCCCAACATCTTAAAAAAAGATCTTACCCAAACAAGAAAATAACTTGTTTTTCCTGCTCATTTTGGCAAAATCAAACACAAGCCACATAAATCCTAAATTTTACAAATTAACCCCAACATCTTCAAAAAAGAAAACTTTCTCCAAACAAGCAAAAATCACCTTTCATTTTTTGTACTCACTTTTGCAAAACCAATATATAACAAGACACATCCTGAATTCTCCTTTAAAAAAAGGGATCTATTAATACAATTTAGAAAATGCTGGAAGCCCGTTGGTAGCTCCTGCTGTACTTTTTTTTTTATCTTTTTATTTATTTATTTATACTTTTTGTTTTTTGAAATAACCTCTGTTTGTATTCATATCAGTAATGGATCATTTGTTTATAGTTTTTATCATCTATAACTTTCTGTTTACAGGCAGGTGGGACACATTCCATCCACACCATTTCCTCTTCTATATTCAATCCTATTTTAGCAAGACTATGAGCCACTTGGTTACATTCCCTATGAATAAAGCTCAGCTTCCATCCATTGCAGCTCCTGATTGTTTTCTGCAGATCCCCAACTATCTGGCCTTCCCACGATTCATCTTCTTCTTCCCTGTTTACTCTCTCCACAACCTGCAGTGCATCCCCTTCAAACCATACAGAAAAAATTCTCAGTTCCTTGCACAGTTCCAAAGCTCTATCTAGAGCTTTACATTCAGCCATAAAAGGAGAGGCAATATTCATAATTTTTGCACTTAAAGACAAGAGTACATCCCCTCTACAATCCCTCATTACCATCCCTATTCCAACTCTTCTTTCTTTATGATCAACAGCTGCATCAAAGTTCAATTTAACATAAGGTTCCTCAGGTCTCTGCCACACCATTTCTCTGTTAGCTTTGTTCTTTTTCTTCTCACCAGTTTTACCATCATTCTGCACTTGTTGAAAATCCACCAAGCTAACCAAAGCTCTTCTCATAACACTGGTTGGACTGCAGAATTTGTTTTCAAAAACCCAAGTATTCCTTCTGTACCATATCGATTGCATAATGGCTACCACCCTTTCCACATCAGTTTGAAGCAATTCCCTTCCCATTTTCCTCCAAAGATCTTCAAATTCCCTACCATTCGAGCTCCATTTGTGCACTGGACTGCCCTCTTCTGCCCATACATCAGCAGAAGCAGGACAGGACCACAAAGCATGCACTATTTCTTCCTCTTCTTGAAGGCAAATTGGGCATATCGGGTCCTCCACCACTCTTTTTTTATAAAGACTCAGCTTAGTTGGCAGAATATTGTGAAGGGCCCTCCACATCAAATGCTTCCACTTCCCTGGAACTTGTAGTGACCAAACACTCTTCCACCTCTCCCCCTCTCTCTCAACACTTGAAGCTTCTCCTTGCATCTCTTTACATCTTTGAATTTCAGCATGGTATGCACTTTTCACAGAGTACTTACCATCCTTAGTCAATCCCCAAATCATTTTATCAGCAGCCCCCATTCGACTAAGAGGGATAGCACATATAACAGATGCTTCCTCTTTACTAAAGACCTCCCTAACCAACTTATAGTTCCAGTTTCTTTTCCCATCATCAACCAATTCACACACCCTTGCATCAGGACTAAGTACCCTTACTGGAGATTGGACAGAAAAGGAGCTAGGTACAGGCAACCACTTTTGACCCCAAATCCTTATATCCTTTCCATTTCCCACCCTCCACCTCATACCATTCCTTATTACTTCTTGTACTGACCACAAACTTCTCATATATATGAAGGCATACTACCCAACTTTGCCTCAGTGAAGTTTTCTTCCCTAAAGTACTTCTCTTTAAAGATTTTTGAAACCAAAGAGTCTTCCCTTTTCATTAGTCTCCACCCTTGTTTTGCCAGCATTGCTTTATTAAAAGTCTCCATATCCCTAAAGCCAAGACCCCCCACATTTTTAGACTCCCCAATTTCATCCAACTTTTCCAATGTATACCAGCATCCTTCTTGCCCTG
This sequence comes from Carya cathayensis, assembly GCA_011037825.1. Taxonomy (NCBI): domain Eukaryota; kingdom Viridiplantae; phylum Streptophyta; class Magnoliopsida; order Fagales; family Juglandaceae; genus Carya; species Carya cathayensis. The sequence goes on from QGSO01000172.1 coordinate 552,586, forward strand.
TTTCCACCAGAATCTTGCCATGATTGTCTCAAGATCTTCACACAGTTTTTTAGGCAATTTAAACACACTCATAGAGTATGTTGGTATGGCTTGAAGCACTGCCTTGATCATTATTTCTTTCCCTGCTTTAGATAGAAACATGCTTTTCCAGTTCTGAATTTTTTGCCAAACTCTCTCTTTGATCCCTTGAAAGGTTCTGTACTTTGCCCTTCCAACCATTGCTGGAAGACCAAGGTATCTTTCATAACTATCACATCCAGTTGCCCCTATCTCCTTCACTACTTCATCTTGCACTGGTTTCTTGACATTTGAGCTGAACATGATTGCTGTTCTGTTTATTAATGGTTTGGCCAGATGCTAACTCATAGTTGCCCAGTATACCATCAATTCTCTTCCACTCCTCAATTTTTGCCCTACAGAAAATTACACAGTCGTCTGCAAACATAAGATGGTTAATCTTAGTTCCCCCTCTTATTGCTGAAACACCTCTGATCTGACCCTTCTGTTCTGCACTATTCAGTAACAAACTTAACCCTTCTGCACAAATCAGAAAAAGGTAAGGGGATAATGGATCCCCTTGCCTTAGACCACGAGAGGGCTTTATATGCTTCCCAACCATACCATTTACAATGACTGAGTAGGTAACTGAACTCACACACTTCATTAGTAGCTCTGTCATCTTCTCTCCAAACCCCAACTTCAACAACATTCCATTTAGAAATACCCACTCAACTCTGTCGTAAGCCTTTGCCATATCCAGCTTCACAGCCATACACCCAGTTCTTCCCTTTTTTCTTGTCTTCATGGAGTGTAACAACTCATAAGCAATCATTATATTATCAGAAATTAACCGTCCAGGGATGAATGCACTCTGATTCAGGGATATACAACCTTGCAACACCTCTTTCACCCTATTTGCTAGTACCTTTGAAATGAGTTTGTAAAACACATTACAAAGACTTATTGGTCGAAAATCCCTTACTGAATTAGGTGTTTTCACCTTAGGGATTAAAGCAATCAGTGTGTGATTAATACCACCCTCATGTCACCTCCATTTAAAAAATCTATAACAGCCTCACAAACCTCCTTACCTACCACCTCCCAATGACTTTTATAAAACCCCACTCCAAATCCATCAGGACCAGGGGATTTTAAAGCAGACATTTGTTTTAAAGCCCTTTCCACTTCCTCTGGTTGAAACTGTCTCTCCATTCTTTTTCTCTTTTCACTATCAATTTTCAACTCCACCCCACCAAAACAGGCCTCTACTTGCTCTATTGTAGGATTTGAGGAAGTGTAAATCCCACTAAAGTATTCTCTAAAAGCTTTTTCGATCTGTTCCCAGCCCTGCACCACATTCCCCTCCATATCATCAATCTTTACAATTGCACTTTTTCTTCTTCTTTGAGAAGCACACAAATGGAAAAATCTTGTATTTCTGTCTCCCTGTTGTAACCAGTGTCTCTTGGCTCTAATCTTCCATCTCAAGTTCTCTCTTTCCAACAGCTCCTCCACTTCCTTACTTTTTGCTTTAATCAAGGAAAGCTGTAAATTCTCTTCCCTCTCCTGTAATTTCTTTAGTTCAGCCAATTTTTCTGTTAATTCTTTTTCAGCCCCTTTAAACATCTTTTTACTTCATTGACTCAAAGCCCCCCTATACCCTGCCAACTTATTTTGAACTTTTTCTTGTGGCCCCATCCTTCTTCTACCTCTCTCCCATACTTCCTTCACTACCTCCCTACACCCTTCCCCCACATCCCAACTTATCTCATATTTAAAGGAATAGCCTCTTCTCACCCCTCCCCTTCTTATTTCCCAATTTGCATAAGTACCACTGGGTTGTGATCTGAGCATACAGCAGGCAAAATATCCACTTTAAACTCCACAAATTTATTTCTCCAACTATGATTAGCAACCATTCGATCTAACCTTTCTCTGATAACAGATCCATCCCCATGCCCATTACACCATGTAAATTTATTCCCATTCCATCCCAGGTCAGTTAGAGCACCATCTTCTAATACCCTTCTAAATGCCTCCATTTGTTCCTCCCTCCTATCCCTTCCCCCTTGCTTCTCACTATTACATAATATTTCATTAAAATCCCCCACTACCAGCCACCCCTTAAATTGCCCAGGATTAAAAGATGACAAAAGATCCCAAGATCCTTGCCTTTTATTCGAATCTGGATGCCCATAGAATGCAGTAAGTAACCACTTATTTCCCCCATCCCCATCATCAATCCAACAATTGATGTGTCTATGGGAGAAATTAATCAATTCCACCCTCTCTTCTATTCTCCACAGCAATAGAAGACCCCCACTAAATCCCCTCGAGTCCACTCCTACACAACCTTCAAAACCCATTTTCTTCAACAACATACTCCCTTTATTTACTGACATCCTAGTCTCAATCAAAAAAACAATATCAGGCCTAGTTTCCCTTACTGTTACATAAAGGGATTGAACTGTTCGAGGGTTGCCCAGCCCTCGACAGTTCCAACTTAAGATTTTCATGGCTGTTGGCAAGGCTGCCTCACAGCCTCCGCCAATACATTTGATACCTCAACCATTCTTCCCCCTTTTTCAGCTTTAATTTTTTTCAGATCCCTCAAACTACCTCCCTCTTCTATCCCCTCTCCTAGTAATTTCCTTTTAGAGGTTTTCAGAGCCTCAGGAACCATACTACAACCTTTCTCCCTTGCCCTCCTCTTCCATCTCCCCCCATAAACAGTTTCATCCACATCTTCTCTATCAATATTTTTTGAATTTTTTCCCCCTCAATTTCCTTCACCTCTCCTGTACTCCTACTCTGCCTTTCTTCTGCCTCTCCCTTCTCTCCTCCTCCCTTTTGCATCAATATTAGTTCACCTATACCCACCTCCTTTTTACTTGCTTCAGGCCCCATAAACTCTCCTTCTACTACTTCTTCATAGCTCGAATTTTGAATGCCCATTTTTACCTTCCCAACCTCCCTCACCACTTCCTCTTCCCTTCTATCTCATTAAGAATTTCTTCACCTTTCTCACCCCCTCCTTTTACCCCTCTTTCTTCACTCATAGCCTCCCCCACCATTACCTCTTCTCTGTTTTCCCCTTCCTTTTCACTCACTCTTTACCCCATCTATCTTCCCTTCCAATTCTCACTACTCCCCTGAAAACCACCTCTACTTCTTCTAAAAGTATCACTTCTCCTGAAAGCACCCTTAGTGTTTTTTCTGCCCGAAGCCATGCCCCAAACTGAGGCCCCTCTCCCCTTCCCCCTCCTATCTTACAACAACCAGACTCATCATGAACCATAAGCCCACATTCAAAATATAACCGAGGCAGTTTTTCATATTTAAAACTCACCCACACCTTCTTACCTTCCACAGCAACCATGCGCCCTCTTGTGATAGCTTGCTGGATTGGGATCTCAATTCTCACTCTCAACGAGCTATCCCATCCAATGCCATCCTCAGGAACATCAACCTCTAGAACCCTGCCCACCGTATTTCCAATCATCCTCCCACATTCTTCATTCGTGCTTCCCAGTGGTAGGTTCAACATTCTTATCCAAAAAACTTCAGTGTCAAAAACTATAGACTGTGCTTGAGCCAAACCATCAAACAGTTTGAGTGCGATGAGATGGTTATCAAATAACCATGGCTGGCCATCCAACACACTCTCATTATCTGCGTGTGTTGAGAAGGTGATGATAAACTTGTTTGTCCCAATCTCCTGGAACCCTGCAGGCTTGCTCACCCTCCAGATCTTCCCCATCGTAGATTCCACATATTCCCTCCCAATCTGTCTATCGATCCAGATCTTCCCAACCAAACTCTTCCCTCCTTTCTCTCGCATCCTTTCCTCCATTCCACCAAGCTCAATTAGTGAGCTCTCCTTCTCCGTTAGCCTGAGGTTCTCCCACATTCCTTCGAGCCCCTCCATTCCTTCCCCCGCCGGTAGCAATCTTCCTGCCGTAACAGAATTTCCACTCAAACACTTCCTGCCGTAACAGAATTTCCCACGCAAACACTCCACCAGTCCACCTCTAACAGAAAGCTAGAGAGGATACTCGTTTTTTTATTTATTTATACTTAATGGTTAAGTAAGTATTTTTTACTAATATTGTAATTTAAAAAAAAAATATTTAAAATATTTAAATATATATAAGTCTAAAAATAAATATATAAAATCAACTAATAATAATTTAGAACTATCAGCAGTAACTATAGCGCGACCCATACAATTTTGGCACATCAAAGACATCCCAATTTTTTACAAAAGTCTGTACGGTAATTTATCCACGAGACATGCTACACAGCAATCTCACATTTAATATATCAAAATTTTTAAAATGTAAAATGAAAAGATAAAAGAATAAAATTACATATTTAAATAATGTAAAAAAGTATAGAGCTTTTAAATTTTTCTTTGTCCACATAGGGCAATGATTTGTCAGCATTATTTGAACCCCAATTTTAATGAATTTTGTTTTGGTCTGGCCGGCAACTACTTATCATTAATTATTTTCATCGCGTCCAAAATCAACAGGTGTCCTCCGTGAGAATAAAATTTAAGGAATCCATGCATGCGGCCGGCAGCGCTACCCGTACTCGGTCATGTTATATTTTGTTAGGAGTTTTATTAGATTAAAGTAAGTTTATATATCAATTTACATATTAATAATTTCTTTATTTTAAAATATTTTTTGAGAAAAGAAGGAAATCTTATATTTCATAAAATTTATTTCTGTCTTTAATTTACATTGTTTCGTTAAACATATGTCTTATATATCAATATTGATGTACGAATTGTTACACGAACTCTCCTTGTAAGAAATATTTTATTATTTTGTAAGATTTGCAGGTTCGAGGGTTGAGAATATATGAAAAGTTTGTAAATAATAATAAGATAATTTGTTAATAGTAATGAGATATTTATTTTATGGGATTTTGAAAAAAAAAATGAAAAAGAAAATTTTGAATAAAAAATATTATAAAGTTAAAATATTATAAAATTATAGTTTTATAATATTATTTTTATTAGGAATTTGAAAAAGTTGGAATTCATTTTTATTTTTAATTTGAAAATTTTAAAAATTTTTAATTATTAGTTTAAAAATTTTGTGTTTGAATTATGTTTGACAATAAGATAGGATGAAATAAAATTAGATTAGATAAAAATTTTGTATCTCATCCCAAACCTCAAACCTACCCAAATGTATAGAATGAAAATCAAAATGCCACAAATGGGTCTAGAGCTTCAAACAACGGTCACAGTAGACCAAAACCCAGTAAAAGGGCTTTCAACTAATAAAAGTATTCCAAATGCATGAATTTGAGATAAAACATGGTTGAATGATGATGAACATTTTGTATGAGGTAAAGGTAGCTGAAGAACTTTAAAAGACATAATCCACAGGAGCGAGCCTAACGTTAGTCAAAGGCTCTAATACTATATGAAATCACAATTTATCCAAGCTTTTGGGACAAGTGGTTATGTATCATGGTATCAGATTAAAGGTCCAAGCAGGATTGGCTCAATGGTAAGGTCATTGAGGCCATTGCCTAAGGCCCCCACCCTATGTAAGGCCTTAAAATTAAAAATGAGGTATTTAAAAAAATTGAAAAAAAATTAAAAACCATTTCATTAAATTAAATTTCAAATAAATTTTTATTTTTCAAAGTGTGCAATGCCCCATAATACTAAATTTAATATTTAATATAATGAATTATTTATATTTTAAATAATTTTTTAAGATCTTGTTAAATTGAGATACAAAATTTGCGTTGAAGCCTCATTATAAGTTGTTGCATTAAATATAAATTAAAAAAATTATTTAAAGATTTGAAATAAAATCTCATTTTATTGAAAATTTTAAAAATATTTCATATAATAACTTAAATTTTATTGTATTATAATTACGAATGATTAATTTAAATTTCGCTTTAGGCCTCAATTTATATTGAGCCGCCCTTAAGTCCAAACTTAGTACTTTTGGGTTTTTGTAGGTAATATATTTAATAAACATCCGAGTGCCCAAGCTGTTTTTAAAATTGGAAGGAAAATACTAAATCTACCGATAATGGGTCTCAATAGGTGTTTTTTTTACTTAATAATTAAGAATGTATTTTTTTAATGGTGTTGTATTTTTTTAAAAATATTTAAGGTTACAAAAAAATGTATTAAAAAGATAAAAAATAAAAAGGCCAAATGGCTTTTCAGATAGTTGCTTTTTTTAGATATTATAAAAAAAAAAAGCACGTTACTGCTGCATCGGTTTGAGTAGCAATGCCCTTTTCAAATTAGGTACAAAAATTTTATTATTTTATAAAAATACTTTTAAATTGTTAAAAGTACTTTTTAAACTTCTAGACATCAAACCAAGCAAGCACTTAAATTTAGGACATGTTTGGGATTGCGTTAGAAATCTTAAAAAGTGTTTAAATATTCTTAAAAGCTCTTTAATTAAAAAATTAGGTCGTTTGGGTGTTACATATTAAAGCATTTTTAATCTCAAATAAGCTAAAAAGTATGTTTGAGGAAAAGTATCATTTTGATGCTTTTTCTTAAACGTGTTTTTCTGAAAAATGCAGAACGTAATTCGAATTTTAAAAAGATTGTCAATGGATGAAAATATTCATACAACTTTAAAATAATTACAACTTTCAAATTTTCAAGGATATGATCATAATTTTTAAAAATTCAAATAACGTCATTTCTACCTCAAAAAGTACTTTTTTAATTTGTTTCCAAATAAACATAACATGTCTGAAAGTGCTTTACATATATGGTTATCAAACAATAAATAACTTTTTAATAGTAGAACTTATTACTTAAGTTATAAGTTATAAGTTTTAAAGTTATAAGCTATATTTCCAACCGCAATCCCAAACATATACTTAAGCTTGAAGTTCAACCGTTAATCCTCCAAGTTGTAAATTACTTAAGCTAGACATAAGTTTCCACACACACGTATATACATATAAATAAATATATATATATATATATAACTATTTACGAAACTATATTTTAAATGAGGGGTAATTTTGTAAAATAATTTATAAAAGTAACATAGTGAAATAGCTATTTATAAGTGTTTTTGTCAATGGGCCTTGTTCACTTTCATAAAATTTTTCATCTTATTTGATCATTACAATTTTTTCAAATTTTCATACAAAATAAAATAAATAATTCAACTTTTTAAAATTTCAATACAAAAATAATATTAAAATAATATATTTTAATAATATTTTATTCAACTTTCAATTTTAATCTCATCTTATCTCAAAAAACAAGCAAGGTCTTTTAACCAAAGCACATGGTTTGATATTATAAATGAGTATAGTGTGAAATAATTAAAAAACGCATAGAGATAACATCAATACATGATTACATCATGAAAAGGAAGAAAAATCAATAAAATTGAATTACAACTTTGAATTAAGATAAGAAATTAAAGTCTATTAATGTGATATATGGAAATTATTAATCGCGACTTTATATATAGTAGCATTGGTATTTTTTTTTTCTTATTTGAATATACAATTCAGATAAGATGAGATATTTTGTTAAAAATTGAATAAAATATTATGGTAATATAATTTTTTAATATTATTTTGTTTTAAAATTTAAAAAAGTTGAATTATTTATTATATTTTATGTGAAAATTTGAAAAAATTATAATAATTATATTAGATGACATGGGATGAAATAATTTTATTTTGTATAATCAAATCAGCCTAATTTTAGAAAGAAGCCTAGCTAGCTAGCTTCTCGTTTATTGATTAGACTAATATCTCTACGTAATATGGAATTAATTTGCTTTAATTAAAAACATCTTAATTGGTGCAAAATGTCAACCCTATCCTAATTAATTTACCTAATCATCATCAATAAATGATGGCAACTAACCAACTAATCGTCACCTTTTTCTGAAATTTTTAAAAAATATATTGTCACCATTTTCTCGTTTTCTTCTTATACTTGTTGTAATGAGATGTTTGTACTTTCATTTTATTTTATTTTTATTAATACAAGCGGTTTGCTGGCTTATCTAGTCTAGCAACAAATGTGTAAAATAAATTATTTATTAAATAAGAAAAATTATTAGGTATTTTCAAAAAATGGATGGCGTGAATTATTAAACTTACATCCCATTACAATATATTATTATGTAATTAAAATTTATTTATATAATTTAAAATTTATCGTGTGATCATATTATGATATAACAAGAATGTTATATTTCTGTCTTGAGATTATCTAATAAAAAAAATTCTACTTATTATCTTCATATCACGCATTATATGTTATTTTTTTTTCTTATTAAACATATTGTGTATAGATGATGAGTAAAATAAATAAATTAATTTTAAAAAAATAATAAATAAATATTATATATAACGTAGAATGATGGTTTGCAAAACCCGTCTCAAAATGGTCAAAAAGAATCTGGCACGCATGCTTCAACTGACAATTCAATTTGATACATAAATACTAATTAAATGTAGTTGAAAAGATGGACTAATATTGGTCCAAACGACAGATCCGTAGAAATGCAAGAAAGAATAAATAGGTCATTATTTTTATTATTGTATCATATTATGTAATTTTTAAGTCTATTTTAACGATCATATAGAATTGAACAAAATAAGGCGTAATTGAAAAGCTTTTAGTAATCTAAATATTAAAATGCAAAAATGTAAAAGGAAAGATAATTAGAGTATTAACAATAATAATGAGTAGATTTATACAATTTATCAAATAAAAAGAGTTAAAGCACCAATACTTTTTTTATTTTTTATTTTATGAGTAATGATTTATACCGTCATGAAATGTGTAAATCTCACGCATTCCATTTAAAAAAAATAGAGGACATCTGAAACCGCTTGAAAAAATCAAATCATTTTAATAGACTTTAGCTTTTTGAAGGAAGTGCATGAGATTTGCACATCCTAGATTGTATATAACATTATTTTTTTTTATAGAAGTTGGTAATACGGTGTAGTCAATGTTTTTGATTAAACAAATGAAATAAGAGGAGATAAGATGAAAGTTAAATAAAATATTGTTAGAATATAATTTTTTAATATAATTTTTATTTTAAGTTTTGAAAAAATTGAATTGTTTTTGTATTTTATTTTAGAGTTTAAGAAAATTGTAACATTTAAATAAAATGAATTGTTTTTTCTTATATTTTATTTGAGAGTCTGAAAAAATTGTAATGTAATTATTTTTAAAAAAAATAAAATTTATTATTAAAAAGTTAATTTTTTTTCATATAAATTTCTTATTTATTTATTTTTTAAAAAAAATAATTACACATATTTATACACACACATTATTGCTGTCATTTCTTTTTGTTAAAATCATTATTCGGTTTTGGAGGAATGTAGATGGGTCCACGTCCGGGATTTCTGAACAACGGTGCTTCTTTATTGCACCTACCAATCACGAGGCGGCTTTAGGATCTATTCACACTCACTGCCTAACCCCACCTCACCTGCTAGCTGCAAAATAAGTTTCCGAAACGGCGAAACCTACGCATCCATAGACATTAAAAAAATAAAAAAAAAACTCCCGAAATATGGGAGTGCTCTCACAGATATTATATTATAATGACAATAATTTCTTTAAAAATAATGATATCCACATGTTTTTAATTTTATTTTAAATGAGTAGTAATTTTATAAAAAAATTTATAAAATAGTTATAAAAATCATTGGTATTACTCAAATACTAATACTAGTGTCTCGTTTGAAGAGTGAGATGAGATAAAATAATCTGTGAATAATAATAAAATAATTTATGAATAATAGTTAAATGATTTGAGTTAATATATTTTATGGAGTTTTGAAAAATAAGAGAGAAAATTTTAAATAAAAATATTATAAAGTTAAAATATTATAAGAATATAATTTTTTAATATAATTTTTATTTTAGATTATGTGTTTTTTTTTTTAAATTTAGAAAAGTTATAATAGTTAATGAAAAAGTTAAAAAATTTAAATTGAAAAGTGTATGTGTTTGTAATGTTTGGATATTAAAATCAGATAAAATAAAATAAGATAATATAAAATAGGATGGAAGATTCTTACCTTGTAAACCAAACCTAAGAGTACTTTCAAAGGTTTCTTTATCTTATCTTTTAAAATATATAATCAAATTTAACTTTTTTGTATTTTACATAATGACTTTTACAATATATCATACATCTGCTTATCTATTTTTTTTCATATAATTTAAATAATCTTTTTTTATTCTTTTTAAATATTTCATTTCTACCAATAAATTTACAGTATCTATATATTTTTTTATATTTACAATTTATTTTTATGCACAATGTAAAATAATTCAATCCTATACATGTAAAATAAAAATTAAAAATATGAGAGTGCTCTAAGAATTTTTTATTTTTTATTTTGATCAACGAGAGTGCTCTAAGCATTGCTTGCCTATTTCATTATTATTATTATTTTTTTTAACCTCCTGCTGATGTGAACTCCGCTTTCAGTACCTATCTCCAAATGGTCATTTTGAATACAAGGACCTTTCTTTTCGTTGCCTGTAAAATATTTTATTCTTAAAGATCCCATTTTGTGAATTGTTGCTGGTGCGAATGTGACTCAGAGGAGCTTGACTTCACCTTAAACCCAACCCACGAATCTTCTATTGGATCAAATTCAGATGGGGAGATCCAGCGGACCCAGAAAAACGTTAGCAATCCAATCGCACAATTCGTCAATATTTCTCTTAGGTTTTCTTTTAGATCTGATACAGTTTATGATCTCTGTGTTTTTGCTTGTTTCTATTCTTTATGTTACACTGTTGGTTTTTCTGAAATGGGAGAGAAGGGTGTTGAGTGTCTATGCGGTGCGTTTTAATTATTATTATTTATTTTAAAATAAATTTACGTTAAATGTGCAATATATGACTAGTGAGTAGAATTTTTTGTTAAAATCGGAAAGGCCTTATGGGAGGTTAACCGCTACACTAGTGATTATAAAATTAAGTCTTGTTTGGGTTGAGAGAGCCTCTCAACTCATCTTATATAATCATTACAATTTTTTTTAAATATTTACACAAAAATAATAAATATTCAGTTTTTTTTAAATCTCAAAACAAAGATAATATTAAAAAAATAATATTTTAATAATATTTTATTTAATTATCTCATCTCAACTCACAATTTTAACCTCCTCTTACTTGATTTTAGAGTCTCTCACATTGGCAGCTTTTGGATTCACTTGTCCCAACGTATCAAAATAGCAACAATTCTCAAGATTTGAGAGGTCCATCTGATATTTTCCCAAGTCACAGAAGTAGACATCCTCATGCACAACTATACAAAAGACCAAAAATGTAGCTGTCCGCTATGAATTAATTAGCTGATATTTCTCTCTAATGTATTCTGTGCATTTTTGTCATTCTCTGTACATGGTTGTAGTGCTAACACAATTCATTGCACCGTCTGTTATTCTTTTGGTTGGCTTCAACCATGTATATATTGCTCTAGACATTGTACATAAATCACCAAGGAAAGAAATCATTGTTCTCAGAATTCTGCTATCATCTTCCCTTATGCTGTCAAAGTCTCCTTTTTAGCATGGTATCACAGCCAGGTTGCGTAACCTACATCTTTTCATCATTTTTAACTCATTTTCTATTCCTTCTTCATTTGCTCATTTGTTTCTTTCTTAAATGGCTAAAGAAGAATTATTTTGTACAAATGCAAATGCATTGCCTCATGCAAACTCACCCTCTGAAGATCCTAAAGATCCATTTTCCTCCACCACAGTGACAATGCTAATATTGTGGTGGCACAGGTCCCAACTATCTCTCATGGATCAGGTGTTTCACTTTGGCCATATCCATTAAGAATAAATTAGGTTTTCTTGATGGATCTATACTTACCCTAGAGCAATCTAGCCCTTTGTATGTGTCATGGATGAGGTGTAACAACCTCTTGCTATCTTGGATCCTCAACTCCATATCCAAACACATAGCCTCAAATGTGCTATACATCAACTCTGCACAAAAGGTGTGGGAAAAGCTTAAAGATAGATTTGTTCAACCAGATAATTTAAGAATATATCACTTACATCATCAACTTAGTTCTATTGTTCAAGGAAACCATTTTGTGAGTGACTATTTTACCAAGTTGAATGTTGTTTGGCAAGAGTTGAACAGCTATCTTCCCTACCTCCTTGCTCTTGTGGAAATTGTACTTGCCATGCTCTAAGTGATGTTGGTAAGACTCAACAAGTGGATTATGTTTTTACATTTTTGATGGGTTAAATGACTCTTTTGATAGCATTAGAGGACAAGCTCGCACCATAATGTCTCTTGCACCAGAATACTCAGTATTAGCAGCATATCAGGGTCCAAACGAGAAGAATGATTGAATAACCTCATTTGCAATCACTGTGGCAAGAATGGGCATACTAAAGACAAATGCTATATGCTGATTGGGTTCCCATCCAACTTCAATTTCACTAAGACCAGGCCACCACCCTTAGCAAATCAGGTCACCTCTCATAGTAATGGCCAAGATAAAAAAACCTGTGACTTCTTCTTAATTGCCTCTCACTCAAGTACAGATTCAGCAACTCATATCCCTCGCCAATGCTCAGGCATCACAGTCTCTTGATCTCCCTTCCATCCAATCCATTGAGAATACCACTAGCAACATTGCTTATTCCGACATGACAGGTATAAACTTTCCACCCTCTCTAACATTCCAAGTGCTTATGTTTTATTTGCTAAAAATCACTCATCATTGTATCACTCAAATTCAAACACCACAGAATGGATTGTTGACACTAGAGCCACATGCCATATGGTCTGTTCTTCTTCTTTTCTCACATTTATCTCTCGAGAGACACATGCCTTTGTCCAACTTCCCAACAAAACTTAGCTAGGGTCACACATATTGGGAATGTTAAGATTTCAGAATCCCTCACTCTCATAGGGGTACTTTGTATCCCTTCATTCACCTTTAACCTTATTTCTGCTAGTAAACTGACTCATGACTCTTTTTTTGCATCTCATTTTCTTGAAAAATTTGTGTTCCTGCTGCCATCCATCTTGCCTTACATCATTAAGGCTCTCAATGCCAACACACAGTAGCCTTTCAACCTTTGGTACTTTAGATTTGGACATATTTCTCATCAGAGAATGAGTGTAATCAATTCTATTGCTCCTAATGTAAAGTTTGATGAACACATTCATGTACTATTTATCATTTGGCCAAGCAAAAGAGACAGTCTTTTTCATCAAGCAATTCTATCTTATCTTTTACTTTTGAACTTATTCATTGTGATCTATGGGGATCTTATTCACAAGCATCCCTTCAAGGTCATCATTACTTTCTAACTATTATTTATGATTATAGTCGGGTCACTTGGGTTTTCCTAATGAAATTCAAAACTGAAGTGAGGCCTCTCTTACAATCATTTGTTCACATGATAAAAACCCAATTCAATGCAAAAATCAAATAACTTAGGTTTGACAATGGTCTCGAGTTTCAAATGACTGATTTTTATAGCCTTTATAGCATTTTGCATAAAAGGTCTTGTGTCTACACTCCACAACAGAATGAAATTGTTGAAAGAAAGTATCAACATCTCATATTTGTTGCTTGAGCCATCTTGTTTCAAGCATCTCTTTCAATCAAGTTTTGGGGAGATGCTATCCTCACTGTTGCACACTTAATCAATCGTGTTTCTACACCTGCTCACAATAACAAATCACCCTTTGAGGTCCTTTTTTCCACTGCACGCTCATACAATCATCTCAAGGTCTTTGGTTGTCTATGTTTTGCCTCCACCATTCAACATAACAGGACTAAGTTTGATCCAGGGGCCAAAAAATACCTCTTTCTTGGCTACCCTATAGGAGTCAAAGGTTATAAAATCTTTGACTTGGACACTCAAACATCCTTCATTTCCAGGGGTGTGGTTTTCTATGCAAACACCTTCCCTTTCTAGTCTCCTAACACTACTGCTCCTTATAGTCCCTCTGATCTGAATTTACCCCCAGCTTTACCAAATTTGTCACCCTTCCCGTATCTTGGTCCTTCTATTATTGACTCTTCTCTTGCTATCCATCCACTTAATTCTGATCACAGTGCTTGTCCCTTACCCAACCTCATGCATCACAGTCCCTCTCCTTTAGTCTTTTCACACACTAATGATCAATCACAACCACCTTCTGCTAGTATTGATGATCAATCTCAAACACCACCTTCCAACAATTGATAAAGGGTTAGAATTGCATGATTAAGTTGTTTAAATGAGTGATTTATTTTATCAAATAAGGATTGAACACTTAATTATGCATCAAATTCTAATATTGAATGTCAAATTAATTGATGTCAATATTTTATACACATAAAGTTCTATATTTGCCTTTGAAAGAAATGCATTTTTTTGTACTGCAGGGCATTTATGAAAATATTAAAAGAGAATAGAACTCAGCTGGATGAGGAGTAGGACAACAAAGAAAATCAACACAAGATAAAGGGGCATTTCAGAATTTTCATGGAGTGCATAGATTGAGGACCATGCGGCTGCTTTTGCCTTTACTTTACTTTTCTTTACATTCATTTTGGACAGCAACCACTACACATGCGGAAAATGTGGACAGCACACATGCATCACTCACACATACACTTCAATGCAGGAAAACATGGACAACAACTTACAACATGCAGAAAATAGAAAAGGAAGAAGCTCAGCACATGCAAAGAAACCCGCGACAACTCACGTACACATGAAAGCACCGAACATGCAGAAAGTGGAAACAAACCAGCAAACACACATGGGAGCACATGCAGAACGTGGAACGCAGCTCACGGCACTTAGCAAGTCACGGCTGGAAAGCAAAGCAGAAACACATGCACATGCAGAAAATTAAAAGGCAGCAAACCAGGACATATGCAGCACACATGCAGAAAAATAAAAGAAGAAACTCACATGCAGTGCAACTCACGGCACATGAAGGAAATATACAGCACACATGCAGATCACACGAACAGCAACCAACAAAAACAGCAGCAGCAGAAAATGAAAACTCACGGCTGAAAAGCAAAGCAGAGCTCATGCAGAAAGTTAAGCACACACATGCAAGGCAGCAGCTCACCATCACTCGGACAGCTCACATAAAGCAGCTCACAACATCACAGAGGCTGTTTGTTTTTTGGTGGATTGATTTTTTTTCGTTTTCATTTCTTTAGAGAAGCAAGGGAGTCAGCAGTGTAGTGATTATTTTCGTTCAAGCATTTATTCGTTCAGTTCTATAGTTTTACTTCTCATCTTTAGTTTTTATTCTTTTCGGTTGTAGCGTTGAGCATTTTTTTTCCTTTCTCTCATTCGTTTTCGTCGTTTGGAGTTTGCAAGTTTCTTTTCTTATTCTTCTTCTTCTCCGTTCGGCGTTTGCAGAACAGGAGGCGTTTCTTTTTTTATTTTGGTTCTCTTTCGTTTCTTTAGAACTGAGTGGTAGACGGCTGTTTTTTTATTTTCTTCCATGCTTTTACGTTTTTCATTGAAGAGGGTCGGCACTCTCTCTGTTGCTCGGCAGCTCCTTCTACGTTTTGGCTGGTTCTTTTCTTTTCGTTTTAGCTTTGAGCATTGTTTTATATTTTCTTTTTCGTTTTACAGACCAAGGTCGGTGCTGGATTTTATTCTTCTTTTTCGTTCAGTAGCTTTTGGGTTTCGGTCGGCAGCATCTTTAATTTCATTCTAACATTTTTTTTTCTTTCCAGACCGTAGGAGGGGCATTGAATGATTTATTACTCTTTCTTTACCTCTTGTTGGCGGCAAAGTAGAATAGGGTAGAAGATAGGGCCAGCTGGTTGTTGGATTGTTTTTTTTTTATTGCTTTTATTATTATTTTTTTCTCATAGTTTTTTAATGACTTTGCTTAGATTAATTTTTGTTACTAAAAATATCATGTGTAACTAATTTCTAAAGCTTGGGTTGTGGAATGAGATTTAATTTATTTTAGATTCTAGTTTGATGCAATATTTTGTTGTGTAATGTTGATTTCACTAAATTACTAGTCGGATTCAAAAGGAAAATAGATTGCGGCTCTTGCTCTTGTTTTGTTGTTGACGTAAGGCACAACAAAAGCTTGAATTTATCAAGGCTTCTTTCGATTGATTATAAATATAAATTTGGCTAGTAAATTAGAAAATTTCTTGAGAAAATATTGCAAAAACTTGAGCTTAATTTTTATCTTCCGAATATCAATACCTTGACTGGATTGTTAATCGAGAAATTATCTAGAATCTGAAATAAAAAGAATCTCAAACCCAACCCAAGTGTTTGTTTTATTGTTTCTTGCAAGTTTAATTCATTTGCTACACACTTTCTCTAAGTCTCTTAGTTTTAGTAATTTTAGAAACATAGATCCACATCCATTTTCATCTTTCATAATCGATACATCCTTTACACAAAAAAAATCTCACAAACGCTTTGATAACTCATTGTCCCTGTGAATTCGATCTTGGGACTTACCCTTGTATTACTTTAACAGCTTCTACGCTTGGAAGACAACATTATAAGCTGAGTCAGCAATAATGATCAATCCTATGTCATCCACCTTAGAATATTTAATCGAGTGAGGCAACCACCTGCTTATTTAAGTGATTATCATTGCCAGTTAACTATCAATCCACCTTCATCCACTCAACACTCAACTCACTCGATCACTGCTCATCCCATTAGTAATTACCTCTCCTATGCTCAACTCTTTCCCTCCCACAAAGCATACTCTATCTCTCTATCCCTTACACATGAACCTAAAACTTATAATGAGGTAGTGATGTATGAGCATTGAAGAGAGGCCATGAAATATGAATTGAAGACTTCAAAGGCTAACAACACCTGGATAATTAGCCCCTTAACTATGGGTAAGTCAGGGGATGCAAATATGTTTAAAAGTAAAATTGAGGTCTGATGGTACCGCAGACAAGTACAAAGCCAGATTGGTGACCAAGGGCTACACACAAATAGAAGGTTTCGATTATCAAAAACCCTTTAGTCCTATTTCTAAATTCACCATTGTCAAATTGTCTTAGCCTTGGCAGCCATCCACATTTGACATTTATGTCAATTAGATGTTAACAATGTATTTCTTCATGGAGATCTTGAAGAAGAAACTTACATAGATTTGCCTCTAGGCTACCAAGTTTAGAGGGAGTCTCATTCACATGGAAATAAAAGGTTGATGTATTGAAAAGGTCCTTATATGGCTTGAAATAAGCCTCTTAGTAGTGGCATTCAAAATTTTCTTCTACTCTTGTTGCCATTGGCTTTCAATAGTCAAAGTCTGACTATTCATTATTCACAAGATCAAATAAGGATAGATACATTGCTCTTTTAGTCTATGTAGATGGCATTCTCATAGGAAGCTCAAGTTTAGCTGCCATTGAATCTATCAAACTACACTTGTAGTCTCAATTTAAGATCAAGGACCTTGTATCCTTGAAATATTTCTTGAGTCTAGAGATTGCTCGAACTACAGTAGGAATTCAACTCTGTCAAAGGAAATACAACCTTGAAATCCTCGAAGATGTGGGCCTTCTTGGTTGCAAACCAGTTAACACTCTCATAGAAGTTAACCACATACTGGCTCATTCTCACATAGACTTATTGACTGATATTACTGGCTACAGAAGGTTGGTGGGTAGGTTGATTTACATGACAAGCACACAGCTTGACATCACATATGCTGTCAATGTTTCAAGTCAATTCATGGACAAGCCAGCTCAAGTCCACTTGCAAGCTGCTCATAGGATCTTAAGGTACATAAAAAGCACTCTTGGACAATGATTTTTCTTCTCTTCACAAACTTTATTGCATCTCAAGACTTTTAGTGACTCTGATTGGGTTGCATGTCAAGAAACCAGGAGGTCAATCACTGGTTTTTGTGTATTCATTGGTGACTCTCTAATAAGTTGAAAATCTAAGAAATAGGCCATTGTGTCACGATCATTAGCAGAATCAGAGTATTGGGCTATAGCTCATACAAGCTGTGAAATTGTTTGGTTACGTTATCTGTTAAACAATTTCAAAATAGAACACACACAACCTGCTTTAATCTACTGTGATAGTCAAGCAGCTCTTTACCTTACTAAAAATCTTATCTTCCACGAAAGGATAAAACACATAGAGTTAAACTCTCACATTATTAGAGAAAAAAGTTCTTGCTGGTATCATCACACCAGTCCATATTGTTTCCAAATTTCAGCTTGTAGATATCCTAACTAAATTATTGACAGTAGCTGCATTTCAGTTTCTACTATCCAAGACGGGCATCTTGAATATGTATGCCCATCTTGAGGGGGAGTCTCAATATTTGAGAGGTAAATCTAGTATTTTTCCCAAGTCACAGAAGAAGACATCCTAATGCACAGTTTTACAAATGACCAGAAATGCAGCTGTCCACTATAAATTAATTAGCTGATATTTCTTTGTAATGTATTCTGTTTATTTTTGTCCTTCTCTGTACATGGATGTAGTGCTAGCACAATTCGTTGCACCATCTATTATTCTTTTGGTTGGCTTCAGCCATGTATATATTACTCTAGACATTGTACCTAAATTACTAAGGAATGAAATCATTCTTCTTAGAATTCTACTTTCATTTTCCTTTATGCTCTCAAAGCTTCCTTTTTAGCAGCAATATTGGAGTTAATTAATGTGGAGAAGATGACACCAAAATCAAAAGAGACATATAGCAAGTACTTAAATTAGCAACAAAATTATAGTTTGGAGTTGTTATATTCTCAAAACGATATGTAGAACACACAATCCACATAACTTAAATAGTAAATTTTGATTTTTAAAATTCAGATTTTAAATTTTTTATTCAAAATCAAATTATGTCATATAAACACTTTATTATATGTGTTATCCATATCGGCTTATAGACATAAGTGATGTTGATAATGTGTTCTATATACAGGCTTGATAATAGAAAAACTCGCAGCTTGAAATGCTCTTGCTTATGAATTTGGCAAGAACAAGCTCAAATGCTAAGGAATTTGGTATGATCAAGTGCATCCCTCACCATTTGTTTCCCTTATAAGTGGCTAGATAGTATGCGTGCATAACCATCTGACGTTATAGTTCTTCAAAGCAAATGAAAACTGCACTGCTTTATCTGCCAAACAAGAGTGATCCATTTGCACTCAAATTGCTGGACTAACAAAACTTTCAAATCTCACTCTAAGGGAGAAGATGGAGACTTGGAGTCACTCCTAAAATCTTAAATTCATACTATACCCCATTTCCTCTCAATAATATAAAATTACATAAAAAAATTGCAAAAAAAGACAAGACACACCTAGCAAATATGCAAAAAAAAAAAAAAAAAAAAAAAAACATGACAAATATTTTATGTTTTTAATATTTTATACCTTTTCATTTTTTTCTTGGTTCTTTTTAGTTTTTTGAATTTTAAATTTCTTAATGGTATTTATGTCAATTATTTGATGAGTGCTACAATGGAACTTTTTGGTAGTTCAAGGGGAATTGTCAAAATTGATCATTTAGGGGGTATTTAAAAATTGGATAGTAGTTTAAGGGAGTATGTGTATTTTATCCTTTTTTTTTATTATTAATGATTTCTCAAGTTGATGTAAACTTTTTAAACTAAATCATTTAATTCTACAAATTTTCAGAGTTATTTGTATTTTTTTTAAGTGTGAAATTGTATTTATAGAAAATGATATTTGTAGTCATACAGTGTGCAAATATTTTACATTTAAAAAAAAAAATATCATAATATCATACTTGCGACTGTTCTAAAAAGGGCATGCAAGAGTTTGATGCCAAATGTTGGTTTGTATTAAGAGATGAGAAGAAATAGTTGTATACAAATGATGAAAATTAGATAAAATATTGTTAAAATATTATTTTTTTAACATTATTATTATTTTGAGATTTAAAAAAATTGAATTGTTTATTATATTTTGTGTAAAAATTTGAAAAAATTATAATAAAAATATGAGATGAGATAAAATACTTTTCAAATTCAAATGAGCTGTTGAATGACATAAAAAAAAAAAAAAGAAAAAAGAAAAAAGGGAAAAACTTGAATATGAGCCAATCAAGATGAGACGCATTCAAATTGGATCATGGAAAGATCTTAAAAGATTATGGTGATCATATATGAAACTCAAATTGTTGTCTTTCTTAAGTTACTTTTCTTTGTACTTCTTAAGATCGGATTGAATAATCTCAATTGTCTGTAAGAGCATCCCCATCCATTTCCCTAAATTTTTTCCTAAATTTTAGATAAAAAGTACACTCCCTATAAATTTATCCTAAATTTTACTCATTTTCAAAAAACTTCATACATTTCATTCCCTATCATTTCTCTATTATATTAAAATAATATTTTTCTACTGTTTCTTTATTACTTTTTTTCTCTCATATCCATTTCCATTCTTAACTACTAATTATTTTGTCTTATTTTCTTATTTTCAAATATCACATTCTTAATTATAAATACAAGTATCATTTTTTTTCCTGGATAAAGTATTATTTTTCTAATCAACATCAATATTAAAAATAATACTTTAATAAAATATGTGAATTTTCCAATATGATGATTTTTTTATTAGATTTTGTCCACATATACTTGGGGAATATTTTATTTACATTTGTCTAACGGTAACATTTTTTCATTTTTATATAACAGTAATATATTTAATGGCACCATGCATCCGCATATCAGCTTGAAAATTTTTTGTAATTTCTCCAACGGTAACATTCATTGTCCTCCCTCTATCAACGATAACATTTTTTGTTTTTTCTCCAACGGTAACATTTTCAATTCATGCCTCTAACGGTAACATGCTTTGTCCTTTCTTAAACGGTAACTTGTTTTGTCTTTTTCACAACGATAACATGTTTTGTCCTATATGTAACGGTAATTTTTTACTATATAAATCCGTTTTCTGGTAGCATTTACATTCTCAAAAACCCAAGTCTCATTTGATCTAAGAACTAAAATAGAACATTTCCCCCTCATCTCCAATTCCCTTTCATCAAATGGCTCATTCATTCTTTCGCAAATTACTCACATACTTGTCATCCGAAGATGAGTTTGAGGTTGTTCTTAATACCGAGGCCAATGGAGAGTCATCGAGGCATCGTGGCAATTGCCAACGTCATAAGTTTATTTGGCGTAATCATATTCAAGGTCACGAACGCCTATTCCACGATTACTTCATTGAAAATCCAGTATATTCCTTCAACCCATTTCGAAGGAGATTTTAGATGAGTCATCCTTTATTCCTCCGTATTCTAAATGAGGTAGAGGCTTACGAGTCGTACTTTATCCATAAAAGAGATAATGCCGAAAGACTCGGGTTATCTTTTATGCAAAAGATAACTGCAGTCCGTAGAATGCTGGTGTATGGGGTTGCTGCACATTCGTATTGGTGAAAGTACCGCAATGAAGAGCCTAAAGAAATTTTGCAAGACAATAGTAAGTGTTTTTTTCAGATGAATACTTGCGGTCTCCAAATGTTGATGATATTGCTCGATTGCTTGCGGTTGGTAAACAATGAGGATTCCCAGGAATGTTCGGAAGCATTGATTGCATGCATTGGAAGTGGAAAAACTGTCCTGCTGCCTGGAAATGTATGTACTCCGGCCACATCGGTGAACCGACTATTATTTTAGAAGCAGTTGCTTCATATGATTTTTAGATATGTCATGCATTTTTTAGTATGCTTGGTTCACATAACGATATTAATGTGCTTGAGAAATCTTTTATTTTTACGGAACTTACTCAAGGACGTGCTCCTCCAGTCAAATATACAATAAATGGCAACGAGTACACTATGGGATACTACCTTGCAGATGGTATTTATCCCAAGTGGGCAACTTTTGGGAAGACTATTCCACAACCCCAAGAAAATAAGAAGAAAATTTTTGCCGCATCACAAGAATTCGACAGAAAAGATGTTGAACATGCATTCAAAGTACTTCAACAACGATTTACAGTCGTCCGTGGACCTTCTCGAATTTTTAAAGTTAATGAGCTTACAAATATAATGAAAACATATGTTATTCCACATAACATGATCATTGAGGACGAGCATGATAATAGTGGGGGTCTAAACATGGAGTACGATCAAGTTGATGATCAAATTCCAGAACTGTCGCGCAATCCAACTTCAAAATTTGTGAACTTCATTCAGTGCCATCATCAAATTAGAGATAGCTCGGCACATCATCAGTTGCAAGCAGATTTAATTGAACATCAATGAGAGATTTATTCCAAAAAGTGATGGGTGTAATTCTCTATCTTTGATTTAGTAGCGACTATGTATTCCTGTTTCAATTTCTATCTAGTTTAACATGCTTGCATTATCTGTAATATTTCCATTTTCCTATTTTCTTAAGTCTAAAGGGTCATGTAATAGCAAAAGTAATGACAAGCAACATCTATCCATTTATTTAGTCTCTATTGCGTACTTGATAAACATACAAACAGTTCAAATAGAACAAGTGCCAAATGTCCCTACGTTAATCAACAACATGCAGTCTCAAGTTATACAAATGTCCTTTGTGAAAAAAGAATAAATTACAAAAAAACCTATAATCATCCATCCAAACCAGCTCGTCTCGCTAATATCTCCCTCTGAAGTTGCTGGAAATATATCTGCTGAATGTCGGGCAACGTGCTAACATCAAGCAACATTATTTGCTCTTCCCACTCCCACCGGGTGATTTCGACATTCTCTTTTTCCAATTGCAGTCTCTCATCCTCTTGTCTAGATTTAGTTCCCTCTCTCTCTCTCTCTCTCTCGATCATATGCCATCTTCTCGACCTTGAGTCAGAAAAGCTCTTTCTCCTGCTCACGCGACTCCTCTAGGAGAGTAAACTTACGCTTGTTTAGCTCCATAATTTCATTTGGAGGCCTTCCTTGGGCCTTACGCTTTCCTTTCTCAACTTTTCTTCCAATTGGCCTATCCAATTCGATAACATCATTCTTAACAACATTCTCGACTTCTATACCACCAGGTGAATCAGCTGCAACTGCTAAGGTACGCGAATATTGCGGGGACATCGTGGTCCTTCGCTTGAACTCGTCCTTTGTGCCACGCTGAGTCCATTTCGGTTGGTCCTTCAATAGCTCCCAACAATGCTCGAATTGAAAGGAAGTTTTCTCAAGCGATTGGTACATGATCTTCGCTTTGTCGAACTTCCAAAGTAAAGCATAAAATAAAATAATTAATATCAATCAAAGGTAAACCCAACAGAACGCATAAATATCATAATAACAGTAAACAATAAAAGTTTAACATTATACATTGTCTTGCTCAGTCATGCCACTTTGATTCAAGGATTCAACTTGAGCGTGTCTAGAATAGAATTTGTTCGTTGCCTTCTGAATGGCAGACCATCGATGGGTTAAGGACCCACTCGTCCGCTCATTTGTACTTGATTTGTAGTCATTGAAGTATTGACTAATTTTTTCCCAAAGTTGGGAATGTTTTTGGTATGTTCCCGCAATGGTATCAATGCTACAATTTAGCCATGTGGAGACGAGTAACTTGTCTTTTTCGGGTGTGAAGTTTGCCTTCCTGGTTGATTTTCTTTAGGAGAGAGGCTTTACTTGGGTTGGGAGGACGGGTGGAGAGTCATCCAAAGTGATGGGATGTTGTTCACTTTGACCACCATAAATGTGGTCAAATTTAGGCTCCTGGGTTAGGAGGTTTGTGAAGAACATATTGTGATGGTTGGGTGAATCTATCCCTATAAAAATGTAGACACAGAAGAATTGGTACACATGTTAGACGACAGAGATTCAATTACTATAGGTCATTTTGGTAGCCAGCTCAGGAATCCTATGGTAACATATGATTGCTACACAATTGTCCTCACATGACTGCAACAATCAGTTGCCACAATGAATTGGGCATCTGGGTTACCATGCCATGGATGGTGTGTGCCAGTGTGCCAAATGTCTCCACAAGGATTTCTCATCATCACAGCCGCGGGATAAGAACATAGAACATAAGTACATAACATAGAAAAAATAGCATTCCCATCTGCTTCCTAAAACACTAGTGCGTTTTTTAATATGTCTCAAAATGGTATATGGAATTTACATCATGTGTGAGAATGGAGTTGCACTATGAAAATGGCTATAAAACCATTTAACCACGGTTGCCTTTTGTGAATAGAATCACAAAATGGTTGGTGGCCATCAGTCGTAAATTGGATTACCCTGCCACTTTCGTTGGAGTCCCAATAAAAACACTTGTGAATTAACCCCTCCCATGGAGTCATTTTAACCATCATCACAACCTTATATCTATTCAAGCATTACCAAACAGCCCATCCATGAATGCATACAAAGGCATTGGGTAGAAATCAATATAACAGCAGCAAGTTTAGTCCAAACTAATCAGTTGAAACAAACAATAACTAAGTCCAGTCATGCCAACAAACAAATTCAGCTAACTAATAAGTTCATGCCAACAAACAACCCCTTCATACAATAGGACATGTACAAGCTCCAACCAACAGCCCATTAAAACAATATAACATGTACAAACTTTAACTAACAACCCCTTCATAAAAAACAAGCAATCGAAATGGGATCTACTCAAGAAGTTAGCCCTCAGCACAACACAAACCAACAAACCACAAACAGAAAAATGGTCAGTAATTAAGAAACCTCCAACAATATGCTCAATAGCACCATCATCACATTATATATCCACTGACAGACTAATGTTTATAACCAACAACCCATTAAAACAATAGAACATGTACAAGCTCATACCTACAGCCCTCTCGATTATAAAAACAAGCAATCAAAATGGCTAGAAATAGTAGTAATCATACATTTGATTCATAAAAAACTTGTTCATCGAAATGGCAAAGAAGGCCAGTAATTCCATAGCATCTTCATCACAACAAGCACTAATGGGCACAATATAATTTTCAATCATATATTATTCTTACATATATTATTCTTTAAAAATAATATTTTTTTAATACAATCGTTAACAAGTCACTTAAGAACCTCATTGGGCAAATTAAATTAGTTCAAGACTATTATCTTATCTTATTGCTAAACAATTGTCATTTTCTATTGGCTTGTGATAGTTGGACTAACATCCTTAGATTTATTAATTATATAACCTGATATTTCCTAATAAATTTATTTACATTACTTGATTGTTATATTACAAATAAAGAAATCATAAAGTGTACAAACCAATAAGAGTATCTCTCTCTCTCTATTTTTTTTTTTAATGGCATATATCCTCACCAAAGCAGGGCCTCTAGGGAAGGCTTTGGAATTAAATTACACAAGCATACATCAGAAAGAGTTTTTGCAAAATACTTCTTTTCACAGCTTTTCTTTGGTTCTCAAACCTTGGCAGTTGGCACTAGCCGTTTCATATGAACATGTAATTGATGCTTCAAGTAATACTACTTTCTCTTTCTAAAACCAACAATATGTGTAGAATAACAAATCATCAAAAATTCCAGAACAGCAATAACAAATAGATGATATAACTCACGAAATTCCCTTCGATACATGCCATCCAATTCCCTATCCAATATAAACAAAATTCCACAAAATCACAAATTGGGCAATCGAAACTTGGGCGTTGGATTGAAATCATGGCTCCAAAATTACAACCAAACTCACGAAATGGCAAGGCCTTGAAATAGAAAATCCATTTTCACATTTGAATAATCAAAATAGCAAACCTTAGAGCACAAATTAAATGAGGTAAATATCACAATCAAAGATTTCAGATTCCAAAGTTAGACCAAAGGTAAGGAAAAAGAATCCGATGATATTTGCATCAAAGATTCAGCAATAGGAGGCCAAAAATCGTGCAGTAGAGACGACGGGATCCAGCCATGGGAGGGGGATTCAGTAGAAAAGCTATTTCGAAGATGAGAAATACTTATAGAGTTTAGCTCCGATGAAGAAGAGGCACCGTCAATGGTGCGTGCGTAGCGAGAGAGGGGAACGTCAAAGAGAAGAGGGCAACAGAAAATGGGGAGATATGGAACATGTGGGAACAACAACCAAAAAGTAACTTTGGGGATGAATAGTCGTCCCCCATATATGGGGATCACTATTTTTTTTCCAATAGCTAAACCCTAAAATAGGGAATGGGGGGGATTTTCAGCAAAATCCTAAAATTTTTTCCTGTAATTTAGGGATAACAATGAAATAGGGAAGGGGATGAAGATGCTCTAATAAAGATAAACAGAAACACTATTTTTACGAATAAAGTATCCCGAATTTGTGTCCTAAATTTTTTTTTTTTTACTTAATGATTAAGAAAAAATTTTAAATAATGTTGTGATTTTTTTATATGTTTATGATAATTAAAAAAATATATAAAAAAATGAAATGCAGTGTTCGGGAATTTTTTGGGGATGTTCTTCAGTGGCTGTAGAAGGGGTCAAAGATAAAACCTCCTAGTGTCAGCTGTGAAGTGACAAGGGTGAAGACGAGAGTTCATAGGTGCAAAACGCTTGCATTCAGACTCAGTTCGCATCTTTCACTTTCATTCCCTCTACAAACTACAGGAATCCTTGAAAAGTCTGGTCTCTCCTAGCAGCAGGGTGAGGTTTTTTCTCTCTTGAAGAGTCTGGTCTCTTAAGCTAGCAAGCTAGTTTGAAGAGGAAATGGAGGAGGAGTTAGCAACGAAATAGGAAGTACTCAGCCTCACTGAGAAGGAGCAAGGAGTGGTTGTGATAAAGGAAAGAATGGTGCAACAAGGACAACACTGCCTGCTGGCAATGATTATTGCTGAGAGGCCTGTTAACAAAGAGGCCTTCAAAAATACTATGTCAAAAGTATGGAAGTGCACAAGCTGGATGCAATTTTCTGAGGTAGGGAGCAACCAATATCTGGTAGAATTCCATCTAGAACAGGATCTGGAACAGGTGCTACAAGGAAGGCCATGGTCCTTCGATAGATGGCTGGTTTGCCTGCATGTCTCTGATGGAGAGAAGTCAGTAAAGGAGATCCCTTTCTCCATGGAGATTTTCTGGGTGCAGGCACATAATACACCCTTTGCAAGCATGGACTCGGATGTGGGCCAACAGATAGGTAATAGCATTGGAAAATGCTTAGAAGTACAAGCAGATGACAGAGGGATATGCTGTGGAGAATTCATACGTATGAAGGTGGAACTGGATATCACAAAGCCTATACAAAGGGGACTGTTCCTTACCATTGATGGAAAGAAATCATGGATTGCTTTAAAATATGAAAGACTACCTAATCTGTGCTTTAGGTGTGGTTGCATAAAACACAATGCTCAAGGCTGTTCTACTGCCAAAACAAGAAGTGACAAGATACAATATGGAGCGTGGTTAAGAGCTCCAGCAACCAGGTCTGCAGATGGTGAGAAGAAAAAGTATGGTACAAATAGCAACAGGCAGGACCATGGTGAACAGCCATGGAAGACAGACAAGGAGGTTAGGGATGACTCTTTTACCAAGGATTCTGACAACTCACCAACCATGCAGACACCTAACCAGACAGATGCAAACATCCCAGGTGCTCGAGGAGGAAACAAGAAACCCCTTTTCACTCCATCACCTGCAAAAGGTACAAATTTTCCTGTTAAGGAAACAATGAGGCTACCTATGAATAATATTACTACTGAGTATATTAATCAATTTGAACCGTGTCTGATGGGAAAAAGTAACAAGTCAGGCCAACCCAAAAATGACATGCCAACCTGTCCAAAATTCAAGTCTCAGATTGCCCTAATGGACCAAGGCCACACTAATGGGCTTAAAGACCAGGTCTCCTCCCTAGCTACTTTTGTCTCTGATCAGGTGCAAGCACTACATGAACTAAAGAAGAAGGCTACTTGGAAGAGAAAGGCCCATGACAGAAGATTGGACACCCCTCCTGCTGATGCAACCAATAATAAAGAAAACATCCAACAAGGTTCAAGAAAAAGGCTAAATCAGAATGATTCAAATATTGTCATGTTACACGGAAAAAAAATTAAACAGGAGAGAGTGGAACCAGAGAAGAAGGAGAATGAAGAAATGGTGGTGGCTGGAACCCAGCCTCACCAGAAGCTATGAGTTGTTTAAGCTGGAACTGCCGAGGGCTTGGGAACCCTCGGACAGTGAACAACCTCCATTTTTTAGTGCAATCAAAGTCCCCCACCTTTGTTTTCTTAATGGAAACAAAGAGCAGTAGATCTAGATTTGAAACAGTTAAAAGACTCTTACAGTTTGAAAACAGCTTTGTAGTTAAGGCAAAGGGTTCGAAAGGTGGCCTAACCTTTCTTTGGAAGCAAGCAACAAAGGCAGAGGTGATCTCCTATACCAACTCACACATTTCCTTAAAAGTTTCAAATGGGCATGCATCTGATGAATGGATTCTAACTGGTTTCTATGGCAATCCTGTCACAGAATCCAGAAGGGGCAGCTGGGCCCTTTTGGAAATCTTGAATCCTAGTGCAATCTTAGGCTGGCTATGTGTTGGAGACTTTAATGAAATACTTCATTTTGCTGAGAAAAAAGGAGGTTCTGTAAGACCACAAAAACAAATAGAAAGTTTCCAAAATGCAATTGATAAATGTGGTCTTTTTGATATGGGGTATATTGGTAACAAATTCACTTGGAACAATGGGAGACAAGGACCAGCTTTCATAAAAGAAAGGCTGGACAGGGCCTTTTGTAATGGAAGATGGTCAGATCATTACACTGATGCAAGGGTTCACATACTTCCAACCCTTAACTCTGACCATAGTCCATTATGGATCACCTATGATCAACTTCCAAGTCCAGGCCCCTCGGCCACAAAGCCCTTCAGGTTTGAAGCAAAGTGGTTACTAGATGATAGATGAAGAGTGCCACCAGCAAGTAGAAACCTCATGGAAAACTCCCAAAATTACCAGAGGCAAGATGGAATACATGACAGCAGGACTTCAGCTATGTAAGAAACAACTGATCCAGTGGAGTGGCAAAAGGTTTGGAAACACTAGAAAAGAGATAAAAGGCAAGATGGATGCACTGGCTTAACTCCAAAACAGAAACTCAGGGGAACTAAATGAGCAAATAAGACACCTTCAGAGAGATATAAATACAGTCCTAGAGGTGGAAAACATCAAGTGGAAGCAAAGAGCCAAGAAAAAATGGTTGCAGGAGGGAGATAGAAACACCAAGTTCTTTCACCAAGTAGCCACACAGAGAAGGAGAACAAACCTCATTAGAGGAGTTCTTGATAACCAGGACCAGATGATAGACTCAACAGAAGGGCTCAATGGTCTCTTTCAAGCCTACTACACTAAGCTTTTCACCTCTTCGAAGCCCAACTTAGAAACTGAATGTGTTTTTTCTTTGGAAGCTAAAGTTACAGATCTACATAATGTGCAGCTAACCAAAGCTTATAATAGACAGGAAGTAGAAGAG
Organism: Carya cathayensis; assembly: GCA_011037825.1. Lineage (NCBI taxonomy): Eukaryota > Viridiplantae > Streptophyta > Magnoliopsida > Fagales > Juglandaceae > Carya > Carya cathayensis. The sequence continues at coordinate 582,023 of QGSO01000172.1, forward strand.
GCAATTTTTCACATGGAAGGACTAAGCTCACCAGGACCCGATGGCTTCCCTGCCATTTTCTATCAAAAACATTGGAGTATTGTGGGGGATCAAGTCACAGAAGCTGTTCTCAATGTACTGAACTCTGAAGGCAGCCTGGAAGACATCAACAATACCCTCATTTCCCTAATACCAAAGAAGAAGGAGTCTTCAAGGGTAACAGACTTTAGACCTATATCATTATGCAATGTAATCTATAAGATCATATCCAAGATGATTGCAAATAGATTAAAGAAAGTCCTGCCCTGTATTATTTCACCTTCCCAATCAGCTTTCATATACCTTCTAGACTAATTTCTGATAACATAGTGGTGGCCTTTGAGGCACTACATACTATGAAGTGTAAAATGACAGGAAAAGAAGGCTATATGGCACTCAAACTTGATATGAGCAAGGCTTACGATCGAGTAGAATGAAGCTTTCTCAGAGCAATTCTCTACAAGATGGGTTTTTGCAGAAAATGGGTCGAAATGGTGATGAAATGTGTAGAGACAGTCAAGTACTCCCTCCTTGTGAATGGAACAGCTCAACCTCAATTCTCTCCATTCCGAGGTATAAGGCAGGGTGACCCTCTATCACCCTACCTTTTCATCATATGTGCAGAGGCTTTGAGCAACTTACTAACTAAAGCTGAGGAAAACAGGCAACTACATGATATCCTAGTAGCCAAAGGTCAGTTGAAAGTTTCTCACCTCTTCTTTGTGGATGATAGCCTTGTTTTTTGCAAAGCACAAGCTGAAGAATGGGTAAGGCTGATTAGACTGCTGAAATGCTATGAGATGGCCTCGAGGCAAAGGTTGAACATTGAGAAAACATCAATTATTTTCAGCAAAAACACAGCAAGAGCTACTTAGGATTATATCACTTCAATTGCAGGGGTGAGAACAACAATGCCATATGAGAGATACTTGGGATTACCCTCAGTGGGAAAGAGATTTACCTCAAAGTAGTAGTACAAGCACTGCCAACCTTCACAATGAGTGTGTTCAAACTACCTCTAAGCCTCCTACAAGCAATCAACAGTGCAATGGCCAACTATTGGTGGGGTCAACAAGAAAAAGAAAACAAAATCCACCGGCTATCTTGGAAGAAGATGGGGCAATCGAAGAGTGATGGTGGACTAGGCTTTAGAGATCTAGAAATCTTCAACAAAGCTCTACTCTCAAAGTAATGTTGGAGAATTCTTCAGGTTCCTAATTCACTGGCAGCACAGGTGATAAAATCAAAGTATTTCCCTAAATCCTCCTTTCTACTAGCCAAGGTGGGATAAAAACCATCCTATGTGTGGAGGAGTCTACTAGCTGCCAGACATGTGGTTGAAAAGGAGTCCTATTGGAGAATTGGCACAGGGAAGAAGACTCAAGTATGGAAAGACAAATGGATCTTCAAGCCTGCACCCACCAAGCCTTTGAGCACCTAGAAAATACTTGAAGCAAATGCCACTGTTTTAGAACTTATTGACCCTCAAAACAAGTGCTAGAAATTTGAGCTAGTCAAGGATATTTTTGACAAAGAGGAAGCTGCTATTTTTCTTAAAACACCAATAAGTACTCTCAGAACATAAGACAAGTTAATATGGAAGGGTACAAAAGGAGGACTTTTCTCTGTTCGAAGTGCTTATCACCTGGAAAAATCGAAGGAGGTAGCAACCAAGGGTCAAGCATCATCGAGCACCAATGCCAACATAATATGGAATAAACTCTGGAAACTTAAAGTCACCCCAAATGAGAGAATGTTCCTCTGGCGTGCATGCCAAGAAGCCCTCCCAACCCAATCCAATCTCTACAAAAGGAAAGTAGTGCCAAACCCTTTGTGTCCTATATGCCAGAGAGAGGAAGAAAGCTCAGCACATACCCTATGGTCGTGTGAAGCTGCCAGGGATGTGTGGGGACAATGCTCAAGAAGATTACAAAAGTGCACACTAACTCACATCCCCATGTTATATCTCCTAGAAAGGCTGTTCCAGAATCTCAATGAAGAAGAACTCCAAGAATTCACAATAGTTGTACGAAAATTGTGGCTTAGAAGGAATGCATACATTTTTAACCAAGAGTTCTGGCCGCCAAAGACAATCCTCAGAGAAGTGAGTGACAGAGTACAATTGGAACAAGGGGAACAAGGGGGGGTTAATCAGCAGGAAAACATGAAGGTCACAACAGCTACTGGTGGGACTGAATGGAGGCCACCACCTCAGGAATGGTTTAAAGTTAACTGGGATGTGACTATAAACAAAGCACAAGGTACTGTTGGGGTTGGGGTGGTCATAAGGGACTCTCAAGGCATGGTCACAACAACTTTAAGACAAAGGAAGTCCCTCTTCACAGAGCCTCTTTTGGACGAATCCTATGGAGCTCTAATTGCTGTAAAATTTGCATGGGATTTGGGGCTAGCAAATATAATACTGAAAGGGGATTCACTCCAAGCTGTACAAGCACTGAAGAAGGACCAGGAGGTATGGTGAAGTTCTAGCATGTTCCTTTATGAAACCAAATTAGGTCTTACTAAGTTTGTAAGGTGGGAAGTCTCTCATGTTAGGAGAGATGGGAATACTATAGCTCACCTTCTTGCAAAAAATGCTCTTTCCATTTCAGATTATATTATTACTATGGAGGAATATCCTGTATGTATTGTAGGCTATTTGGAATGAAAGGATCAAAAGGTTGTTCAACCTTAAAAAAAAAAAAAAAAAAAAACCTACAGGAATCCTAGAATTCAAAACCCCCCGTCGCATCTTCACAACAAGAACTAAAAAATAAAAAGAAAAATAAAAGCCCTCATTCCCCTCCCTAAACCCCCAGCTCCACACGACGCGCCGCAATGCAAGCCACTCTAGTAGCACCAACCCCGCGCGCCGCCCTGATTGCCTCACACTATGGGCAAAGTCAGTACCGCACCTCCTTCTCTCTCCGAGCGTCCGTCTCCTCCCCACCTCCCCCGTCTGTCACCGTCGACTCTTCGTCCGCAGCCGCCACCGCCCAAACCCACAAGCTTAACAAGTATAGCTCCCGTGTCACCGAGCCCAAGTCCCAGGGTGGGTCCCAGGCGATCCTCCTTGGCGTGGGTCTCTCCGAAGACGACTTGTTGAAGCCCCAGATCGGCATCTCCTCCGTCTGGTACGAGGGCAACACGTGCAACATGCATCTACTCGGGCTCTCCGAGGCTGTCAAGGAAGGTGTCCGGGAGGCCGGTATGGTTGGGTTCAGGTTTAACACCGTTGGGGTCAGTGACGCTATCTCTATGGGGACCAGAGGCATGTGCTACAGCCTGCAGTCCAGGGACCTCATCGCTGATAGCATTGAGACAGTGATGAGTGCTCAGTGGTACGATGGGAATATTTCTATTCCTGGTTGTGACAAGAATGTGAGTCGGGAAACTCTTTTTTATCGGGGGCTGGGAGCTTTTGGCTGATGGGTTTTTGCTTGGTTTTTTAATTTTCTGTGATGGGTATTGGTGATTGCGATTGCTTTATTGGTTGTTATCGTCTTGATGTTTTCAGTAATGACCCAAAATTCTATATTTCATTTCTCCTCTTTGCCTTTTTGTATCCTTTTATCTTTGTTTTTCCCCCCTTTTTTTGGTCATTTTCACTTTGTTGTCCTATTTCTTTTAAATATTTGTTTCGTTGCTGGTATGTTTAGTTGCATGGAAGGCTCTTCGTATTGTTCAATGCCTCGGTGTGTTTGTTTTCTTAAAAAGAAAGAAGACTGATTAAAACTCGATACAATCCATCTTACCTGGCGTCCACAACATACTCTTGATACGAAATAAGCCTCCCCAGAGGAGAGAGTGGGACTCCTTGATCACCCTCGAACTAAAAACCCAATAGAGATGGAATTTGAGTCCAACTTCCACCCGTTTTGACCAAGTAAATAAAGCTCCTCCGTATCTCTCGATCAAGTTTCAATGTTTTAGTTTAGTCTAGAATACGTCATGGGTACCTGAGCTACGCCTTTTGAGTTCTTCTATAAATTCTCAATTACTTACAAGAAAACGCTTAGTTGATTCTAAGAATGTTGTTTTTTCTAGTCCTCTTATTGCCAACCTATCCACTTATCTAACTTGAGGCACGCATCTCGGTTTTTATATAGCAAAAAACATGGAGGCTCTGGTCTTTCCATGGCCAGAAGGATGGAGAGAAAAAGGGGGGGGGGGTAGGAATGAATAGGGATGCTGATTGGTAGTGAGCTCTATTGGGTTTGTAGGGTCTCTTGGGAGCACCTTGTTGCTATTGAAGATCCTAATTGGCCAGAGGAGGGTTGTTATAAGTGGGTGTTGGTGTAGCTTGCGTGAGTTTAGCAGTTGTGATTGGGTAGGAGGGCAAATAGTGGCTTTTGAGTAGACTTGGGTCTGTGGTGGGCTAGCTGAAGACTGATCTTTTTGAGGCCAGAAGGATGGAGAATAGGGTAGAAATAAATAGGGATAATGACTGGTAGTGAGCTCTATTGGTTCCCGAGGATCTTAATTGGTCAGAGGCGCAATGTTGTTATAAGCAGGTCTACGCAGGTTTTGTTTTGGGTTTAGTGGTTGTGCATCACCCCCTTCCCCTAGGTTAGGAGTGTTACGTGCTTTGGTAAATGTGCCTGGTTAAGAGACCCCAACTTGATAAAAATACCTAGTTTATCGAAAAATAAAAACATAATCTCGTAGCAATAAAATTTAAAACTGATATTTTTGTGAAAAAAAAACACTTATTAAATAAGTTTGAAAGCCCCTTGACACGTGATCTATGCCTGGCCGTCAGCTCATTCACACTATCTTCTTTACCTGGACATTTTAAAAACATAAAAAATACGAACAAACAACAAAAAATGAGTCGAATACTCAAAAAGTAGTACATCTTATACTAAACATAATAAACATATTGTTTTCTTGAAAGACGTGCATACTCAATACTTATAATAACATTAACATGTAAAATGTACTATGCATAACACATTAAACTTGTCTTTCCCCCTTCTTTAATAGTCAGCACACCTTAACCTCCATGTGCAAGGTTGTGCACTTGTTCCATTGCTTGTGGCCACAAGGGGAACCATTTAACTTATAATAACATAATATGGTGGACCACGCTTAAGTCCGTGGCTTGCACATCCCCCCAAAACTGCATTGGTACCATGCATCTCTTATGGCCATTCTTAAAGGTTCTTTTATAACTTGTCTTTTATCTTTCTTACCATGATGCATGGAGAACATATAATGACATAGCTTATCATAATAATAAATGAAAACGTATCATGATGCATGTTACTTAGGCTTAATCATACATATTTGGGCCTATTGGGCCGAACCTACTCCATTTGAATCATGGTCCATAATTTCATATCCAATCCTATCTCCTCAATACTAGATCCTCAAATAAAAAGTACGGGCTGATGGCTCAAGAAAATAATCTTCCTTCTAGCTGTAACAAAATTATAAAGCCTATAAAATTTTGGGTTTGGATGTTACAGGTTGTGATTGGGCAGGACATTTTGTGGCTTTTGAGTAGACTTGAGTGTGGCAGTTTTCTTTTGCAACTGTAAAAATTTAAAATCGTTTGTGAATCTTATGTTGGTAATTCTTTTGCAGATGCCAGGTACAATTATGGCAATGGGCCGGCTTAATCGACCAAGTATTATGGTTTATGGTGGAACTATCAAGGTTTGGGACTTGACTTTGACTGCTTAAGAAGATTTGATGTTAATAATTGGTTTACTATTTTAGCTAATGAACCTTAACCCAAATATTCCTTGAATAAGTATTGACATGAGAAAAGGGTCTACATCAGGGTTAATGCTTTAGTCTATTTTTTGTTAATTGTTTTTTGGAATTTAAAAAGTCAATAGTTGTGGAATTAAGTGTAGAAGAGTTAATATCGTTTTTGAACCAATGAGTGCCTACCTATTGCTGGATTTATTTTGCCTACTTGGCTGATGAAAAACTGTTGTAATTATGAGCATGAGCTCTAAATTGCTAAAACACCATGCAGGTAATGTAAAAGGATCTCTTATCTTACGTAGTCTTGTGATAGGACATCATCCAGAAAATCATATGCTATAAAAATAAAAGAAGTTTTCCTCTTTGCTTTAGGTTTTCAGTATCCTAAAGATCATTGAAATTAAATTTAAATAATTGAAAAAAAAGGTGCCGTTTGAAGTCTTGAAATAACTCCAAAATAATAATCTCAACTGATGGGTTGGCCAATACCTTATGGACCCTTCTAATATGCTTATGGTTCTAATCCAGTTTCAATGACTTGATGTTCCATTTAGTTTAAAGTCAATGCTACTCTGGGATGAGTTAGCTGGCCTATGTAGTTGGTGGGATATTCCGTGGTGTATCGGGGGCGATTTCAACATCACTCAGTTTCCGAGTGAGCGGTCGGGGGTTTCTAATATGGGCTCAGCTATGGCTGACTTTTCAGCCCTTCTCTTTGACTTAGACTTGGTGGATCTCCCTTTGGTAGGGGGAGACTTCACTTGGTCAAACGAAAGGCCTGGTCGAGACTGGATAGGTTTGTTGTCTCTCTTTCCTGAGAGACTCACTTCCCCAATTTGTGCCAGAAACGGCTTCCTCGGCTTTGTTCAGATCACTTCCCCATTTTACTAGACTGTGGAGGTCTTCAGGAGAGACGCAGATACTTTAAGTTCGAGAACATGTGGTTAAAGGTAGACGGGTTTGTTGAAAAAATCCATTTGTGGTGGGACTCTTATCAACTCACAGGCTCTCCCAGCTTTGTCTTAGCAGGGAAGCTTAAAGTATTGAAGAATGACCTCAGAAAATGGAATTTGGAAGTCTTTGGGCACATCAACGACCAGCTGGACAAACTCTATACGGAGTTACAGCAGCTAGATGAGAGAGAAGCAGATATGACATTATCTTTTGAGGATAGGACTAGAAGACTTGTTGTACTCGCTGAGTTGGAAAAAATCACTCTCATGGAGGAAATCTCGTGGAGGCAAAAATCACGAGCTCTTTGGTTAAAGGAAGGGGATAGGAGCACAAAGTTTTTCCATAGGGTCGCTAACTCTCATAGAAGGAACAACGCTATAGAGGTCATCCATGAGGAGGGCAGGGTTATTTCGGGCAGAGACGAAATCAAGAACCATGTTGTCCACTCCTATGAGAAGCTTTTGACAGAGCAGTACCTTTGGAGACCCAAGACGGACGGCCTAACTTTTGATTCCATTGACCACACAACCGCGGCCTAGTTGGAGAGGCCCTTTGAAGAACTTGAGGTGCTTGGTGTGTTAAAAGGTATGAACAAAGATAAAGCCCTAGGACCAGAGGGCTTTCCAATGGCTTTCTTTCACGCTTGTTGGGATATCGTTAAAGAAGACATCATGAAGGTTTTCTTGGAATTTCACTCTTTTATGAAATTCGAGAAGAGCCTTAATGTTTCTCTCATTGCGCTCATACCCAAGAGAGCAAGGTCGGTGGAAGTGAATAATTTTCGACCTATAAGTTTGATAAGTGGGGTTTACAAGATTATCTCTAAAGTCCTAGCGAAGCGGTTGGACGAAGTCATGGGGAAGATCATCTTGAAGTCACAAAACACCTTCGTAAAAGGAAGGTAAATATTAGACTCGGTCCTCATTGCCAATGAATGTCTAGAGAGCAGAGTCAGAACCGGCATTCCAGGTATCTTGTGTAAACTGGATATGGAAAAGGCTTTTGACCATGTGAACTGAGATTTTTTGTTGTATATTCTTAGTAGGTATGGCTTTGGGACAAGATGGTGTTAGTGGATCAAGCACTGTATTACAACTGCCAGATTCTCTATTTTGATCAATGGCACCCCCGAAAGTTTCTTCAACAGCTCTCGGGGTTTGCGACAAGGGGACCCTTTATCCCCACTCCTATTCATCCTTGTCATGGACGTACTGAGTAGAATGTTGGACAGGGCAGTGGTCACAGGCTTCATCTTTGGTTATTCGGTGGGTGGCTCTACACATGGAAGCATGATGGTTTCTCATCTCCTTTTCGCTGATGATACGTTGATTTTTTGTGATCTGGATCTAGATCAGATCCGCTCCCTCAGAGCACTCCTTTGTTTTGAAGCAGTATCTAGCCTCAAGGTGAATCTATCCAAGTCAGAAGTAGTTCCCGTTGGCTCGGTCAACAATTTAGGGGAGGTGGCTGCCATCTTGGAATGCAAGGTCGCATCCTTGCCAATGAAGTATCATGGACTCCCTTTGGGGGCCCCCAATAATTCTAAGGTAATGTGGGAAGGGATTGTGGAGCAAATTGAAGGCAAACTAGTGGGATAGAAGAGAATCTACTTGTCCAAGGGCGGGAGAATCACACTTATTAAGAGTACGTTATCCAATCTCCCAACGTATTTCCTCTCACTATTTCCAGTGCCTGCAGGGGTTTCGAATAGATTGGAAAAGATCTTTCATGACTTCCTATGGGGAGGGCTAGAGAATACAAAGAAATTTCATTTGATCAAATGGGAGAAAGTATGCACTCCTTTATCTTGTGGCGGTTTGGGCCTACGGAATTTGAGAACCTTTAACAAGGCACTCCTTGGGAAATGGTTATGGCACTTTCATCTCGAAGGAGAAGCCCTTTGGAAACATATTTTAGAAATCAAATATGAGAATGTATGGGGAGGTTGGTGCTCAAATGAAGTCAGAGGGGCCTATGGTGTGGGAGTTTGGAAACATATCTGGAAGGGCTGGGATGATATTCTCGGCAACTGTAGGTTTGAGGTGGGAAGAGGCACGCGGATAAAATTTTGGCATGATTGTTGGTGTGGAGATGCGATCTTGAAAAACGCTTTTCCCTCTCTTTATAGGATCGCATTGGATCAAGGTTCTTCAGTGGCTGATAATATGTGCAATAATTCTGACTCCATCACTTGGTCTGTGAGTTTCACCAGAGCTGTACAAGATTGGGAGATGGGGGACATCACTGAGTTCTATAGAATGCTCTATTCGATGAAGTTAAGGGCAGGAAGGGAGGATAAACTACTTTGGACTGGCACAGGGAACAAGAAATTCTCAGTTCGTTCATACCATAAAGCCTTATCGACTCACTCCTCCAATCCTTTCCATTGGAAGAGCATTTGGAGGAGTAATGTTCCCCTCAAAGTTGCTTTTTTTGGTTGGGTGGCCTCCCATGGTAAAATCTTAACAATCGACAAACTAAAAAAGCGTGGATTTTACATAATGGATTGGTGCTACATGTGCAAACGTAACGGCGAATCAGTGGATCACCTTTTACTTCATTGTGAAGTAGTTAAGGCTTTATGGGAGGCAATCTTCTCGAGGCTTGATATTGCATGGGTCATGCCCAAGAGGGTGATAGACCTATTGTCCTGTTGGCAAAGGATTAGGGGCAATCGCCAGATTGCTGCTGTATGGAAGATGATACCTTTATGCCTAATGTGGTGCACATGGAACGAAAGAAATGTTCGCTGTTTTAAGGATAAGGAACGCTCCCCGGACAGTTTTAGAGATTTTTTCTTTCATACTTTGTTGCTTTGGGCCCATTCCATTGCATGGAATGGAACGGGTCTTAATGTTTTGTATGCTACTCTCCATAGCACGTAGTTTTTGTATCTAGGCTTTTCTTGTATACTCCCTGTGTACTCGGGCTTTGCCTATTTACGAGGATCAATAAAACTTCTTTTACCTATCAAAAAAAAAAAAGTCATACTCTGCGAAGATGCCCCTTTTTTTAAGTTTAAAGGCATACTCTGTGAAAAAGAGTACTCTACAGCGATGGGTCCGAAGGGCCCTGCCTTGGAAAGGTTCCTTGACATAGAAGAAAAGTTTAATGATCCAAGGAATGCTCATGCCACATATGGGCTTATGCTTAAAAAGGACTAGTTAGTGGTAGAATTGGAGCCCTTAGAATTATTATAATGAGCAAGAACTTCTCCCTCTCAAGCAATGTGGAATTCCATTCACCACCTATACGTGACATCACAAAAGGTTTTGTTGCATTTAGAATCATCATACATGGCAGACCAAGTAAATTTGTTCTCATTGAAACACTGAGGTGCTGATTGAAGTCTTGTAATGACTCCAAAATAACCATTCCAACTGATGTGTTGGCCAACACCATATGGACCCTTCTAATATACTTATGGTTCTGATCCAACTTCAATGAATTCACTGAACTAGAACCCACAGGTGATGCTCGTGTATATGTCCCGTATGCCTAGGCTTTTGCCTATTCTTATAATCAATAAGATTTTGTTTACTGATAAAAAAATCCAGTTTCAATGAATTGATGTTCCATTTAGTTTAAAGTCATACTTCTGTGAAGATGTCCTCTTTTTTGGGTAGTCAAATTAAAAATATTCCAGAAACTCCCTTGTGAAGTTTTTCCCAAGTTGCTATCAAATTTCAGCATGTCCTCCCTCCTGTGACTTAGGGTTGTTAGCACAAATCCGTCATATAGATAAGCTGCTAATGGGAGTTGTGTTAGTGTTAGCACAAATCCGTCATATAGATAAGCTGCTAATGGGAGTTGTGTTAGTATGATGTAGAGCAAATGGCAAGGTGTCAACCTGTTGGATCAACTAGAACCATCCAATATTTCAACTTAAATGGTTTTGGTACTAATAAAAAAAATTCATCTGGCATTCTTTCAGAATGTTATATCTGGATTAGTTTATTAATGATTAAGACACAATGTTGTATATCATATAATTATACACAATTCTGATGCAATTATTTACTTGACATGTTTGAATTGTTTCTTTTCTTGGTTTCTCCTATTCAAGTTGTAGCTGGTTAGAGAGTTGAAGTTTTGTTTAATGTGTTCATAAAGTATCTTCTTTGATTGTTTGTTTTGCAGCCTGGTCATTTTCAAGGCCATTCGTATGATATCATCTCTGCCTTTCAGGTAAACTTACTGAGGCTATTTCTTCTAGCTTAAAGTTATATATGAGTTCTTTGAAGTCTAATTTTAACCCTCAATTATTTTTTACTGTCACACACTTCTTTTCTCCCTTCTGCAATGCCTTTGGTGTCTTGAACAGATTTCTTTTGATTGGTAAATAAAATTTTATTGATCATAAGAATAGGCAAAAGCCCAAGTACATGGGTCATACACTGGAGGAATGCCTATGAGTGATGTTCTAGTGATACAAGAAATCATCTTGAACAGATTTGAAAAGTAGAGAAGTTTTTCTGGGCAGATTCATCTGGGTCTTATACTTTTGACTGCTTTTAGTGATTGTTTTGGCATTTTTGGATGGTCTGGTGTAATCGAGAGTTGTCAATTGCAGTTTTGGTGGAAACGATTGGCACGCTTAAGTTCAAAGTGATCTAGAGCCTAGGTGTAATAGCAAAATATCAAAAACAAATATCGAAACTTCTCTGCCATTTGGAATAATATATAAAAATGTTTTAAAAAGGAAAGATAGTAATATATATAATAGCTATTAACTTATTTTGTTAATAAAAAGGAAAGATTACATGAAATTCAAATAAGATTTTATATAATAATCTTGTCCTTTATGAATTATACAAAACCATGACAAGAAGTGTGGTAGTTAAAACTCATTTTTTTATATATTATTTAAAAGAATTACAAACTTGTATTTTTTGCACGTTAAGCTCACTAAAAAAGTGCCCAAAAGCAAGCTTTGTAAATCTGCTTTGCTTTTCATAAGCGAAGCGCTTTAGCTTTGGTGCTTTGTGCTTAACCGTTCTTTTAGCAATATTGGTCTTTTGTCAACCTAGATTAGTGCTCAAGTTTGCAAAACTTTATTTGGGCAAATGCTACTTTTATGGGATATTTCTGATAGAACTTCTGAGACTTGGGGCTTGTTAGGGAAACACATATCATATCAAAATTTCTCATAATTTTCTTCCCAAACATCACTCAAACACAAACACTTTTTTTTTTTGATAAGTAAGAGAAAAATATTATTGATCGGAAAATAGGCAAAGCCCGTGTACACAGGAAGTATACATAACACCTAGGGGCGTTCTATGTGATGAAACAAAGATAGGAACTCATGAACATTGCTCCCGTTTAGTACAATAGCAGAAAACCAAAGCAATAAAGTGTGTAGGAAAAAATTTTTCAACTCTGGCAAAGAGCGTTCCTTGTCTTCAAAGCAGCGCGCATTTCTTTCTAGCCAAATACACCACATAAGACACAGCGAGATCATCTTTCACACTACTGCCACTTGAGGACATCCTTGTAACTTCCTCCAACAGCCCAACAAATCTACCACTCTCAAGGGCATGACCCACGCTACATCAACTTTTTGAAAAATCTCATCCCACAACTCCCTTGTAACGTCATAGTAGAGTAGGAGGTGATCAACAGATTCTCCGTTTCAAGTAACACCAATCCAATACTATGCACCCCCTCTTCCTCAAGTTGTCTGTGGTCAAAATCTTTCCAAGGGCTGCATTCCATACAAAAAAGGCTACTTTAGAGGGCACTTGAGACTTCCAAATGCTCTTCCAAGGAAAGGGAGAGTGGTCTTGTGTTGATAAGAGTTTATAATATGCCTTTATAGTTAATTTCTTCTGATTATTAGACCTCCACTTCAAGCGATCACATTGTGCCGTAGGAGTCCGCATGGAGTATAGTAAGCTGAGAAAATCTGAGACAATAGGTAATTCCCAATCATGAAAGTCCTTAATAAAAAGAACATTCCACTGATGAGCACCATGAAGGAATAACCGCACATCTGCCACTGAAGTCTCCCTATTAGCAGCAATACGAAAGAGAGTTGGATAAACTCTTTCCAATGCATGGTCTCCACACCACAAATCCCGCCAAAAGCTGATATGACTACCATCTCCAAGTACAAAGCGAATATGTCTCTCAAAACAAGACCACCCACTCCTTATGAATTTCCATAAACCCACGCTGTGACCCCCTCTCACTTCGTTGGAGCACCAACCACCCCTAGCAGCGCCGTATCTGGCATCAATAATTTCCTTCCACAAAGACCCTCCCTCTGAATGATATCTCCATAACCACTTCCCCAAAAGAGCTCTATTAAACATTCTCAAATCACGCACACCCAGTCCCCCTTGTGTAAGTGGAGCACAGACTGTCTTCCAGCTAACTAAATGAAATTTTTTCTCCTCCCCCAATGCCCCCCATAAGAATGCCCTTATGGTTTTCTCAATCCTTTTTCCCACTCCTGCCGGTAAAGAAAACAAAGATAAGAAATATGTGGGAAGATTTGAGAGGGTGCTCTTAATGAGAGTAAGACGGCCCCCTTTTGATAAATAAACTCATTTCCAACCAGCCAATCTTTTCTCTATCTTCTCCACCACCCCATCCCATATGGTTCTAGCCTTAAAAGTTGCACTCAATGGAAGTCCCAGATATTTCAAAGGCAATGAGGACACTTGACAATCCAATAAGCTTGCTAGACTGTGTATATTTGAGACCCCACCCACCGGAACCATTTTAGACTTACAAAGATTCACCTTGAGTCCCGACACTGCTTCAAAACACAGTAACAATGCACGTAGAGTTTGAATTTGGTTGTTATCTGCTTCACAGAAAAGTAAAGTATCGTCTGCAAATAATAGATGAGCGATAGAAATGGAGCCACCAGAGCCATTACCTACTTTGAAACCAGATAAGGTACCTCCACTAACTGCAGCCTGTATCATCCGGCTAAGAGCCTCCATAACTATAACAAACAAACTTATCAAAAAACTATAACAAACAAAAGGGGAGATAGGGGATCTCCTTGTCGCAAACCCCGATGACTATTGAAAAATCCAGCAGGTGTACCATTTACTAGAACGAAAAATCGAGCAGTCGAAATGCAATGACTCATCCAGGCAATCCACCTATCACCAAAGCCACACCTCCTAAGCAGGTATAAGAGGAATTCCCAATTCACATGATCATATGCTTTTTCCATGTCAAGCTTGCATAAAATGCCTGAGCCTCCACCCCTCAATCTATGGTCCAAGCATTCATTTGCAATAAGTACCGAGTCAAGAATTTGTCTCCCACGAATAAAGGCATTCTGAGGCTTGGAAATGATATGTTCCAACATTGAGCTTAGCCTGTTGGCAAGAACCTTGGAGATAATCTTATACACTCCACTGATCAAGCTTATAGGATGGAAGTCCTCAATAATTGAAGCCCCGTGTCTCTTAGGAATGAGCGCAATGAAGGTTGCATTAAGGGATTTTTCAAACTTTTGAAAAGAATAAAATTCGCTAAAGACCTGCAAGACATCCCCTTTGACAATGTCCCAACAAGTTTGAAAAACCCCATAGAAAAACCATCCGGCCCCGGCGCTTTATCCTTGGTCATACCAACAATGACCTTGTAGATCTCATCTTCCTCAAATGGTCTCTCCAAAACGCTCGCATTCTGAGAGTCAATAGAATCAAAAGATAAAGCATCAAGCTTCGGCCTCCACTTAGCCGGTTCTGAGAGGAGGTTCTCCTAAAAATCCACAATATGATTTTCTAAGTCCCCGGGAGAGGATAGCACCTGAGTGCCTGAGTGTAGAAACTCTATAGCATTATTGCGCCGATGTGAGTTTGCCACTTTGTGAAAGTACTTCGTACACTTATCACCTTCTTTCAGCCACAGAGCCCTGGATTTTTGACGCCAAGCGGTCTCCTCTGACAACAACACCCTCTCCAGACTTGCCAAGACTACACCCTTCCTCACAATCATGTCCTCCGATGAATCACCTGATAATTCCTTCCCCTCTAACTCCTGTAATTCCTCCAAAAAGGTAGACTTCTGGTTGTCGATGTGGCCAAAGACTTCCACGTTCCACTTTTTCAAGTCTTGCTTCAGAGCCTTCAGCTTACCTGCAAGAATAAAACTTGGGGTACCGGTGAACTGATAAGCAGACCACCAATTACACACCATCTCCACAAACCCGTCTGCGGTAAGCCACATGTTTTCAAATTTGAAATACCGGCGACCACTATGGATGCCCCCATAATCTAGTACAATAGGAAAATGATCTGAGCAGACTCGCGGTAGACGTTTATGACAAACCTTCGGATAGTGGGCTTCCTATGAAGGAGAGACAAGGAATCTGTCTAATTTCGACCATACCCAACCGTTAGCCCAAGTGTATTCGCCTCCAATCAGAGGAAGGTCCATAAGGTCTAACTCGAAAATGAACTTGGAGAACTCCTCCATGGCCGTTGAGTTTCGAAGATGTCCTGACCTCTCGCTAGGAAAACGAGTGACGTTGAAGTCTCCTCCCATGCAACACTTTTTAATTTCAAATCTTCAACATTTTCATCTAATAATTGCCTAATCATTCTAACTTTCCCAAACTTCCAAACAAAACACAAAAAATAATGCTTATTTTTTCAAATTTCAAAATAAAATAATATTAAAAAATAATATTATAACAATATTTTAACTTTATAATCTTTTTTTTTTCAACTTTTTCCCTCCTTTCCCAAAACCTAATAAAACATCTTAACTCAAACCATTTCACTACTATTCACAAACCCTTTCAATAATATTGACAAAATTCACGTCTTTTCTCATTTCCCAAGCATCCTCTTACATTCTCGTTTGAACTGCTAGTGAAGCCAGTTGGAGAGAAAACATCAAAATTGACTAGAACCATTTTTGTTTTATTTAGTAAAAGTAAAACGGGGTTGGGCCTTTGAAAAGTGTAAGGACAAGATAAGGGAGGTTTTCTTTATTTTTTAAAATTTATGTTGGGGAACATAAGTAGAGGATTTTTTTTTTTTTTTGCATGATGTGTGGTGTGGGGAAGTTGCTTTAAAAGGCATTTGGAGCAGCAGAGTCCCTAAGAAGGTTACTTTTTTTTTAGATTGCCCCTGGTGTCCGGAACAACGTCCCGACTAATCCTGGGGGTATGCCCTTGGCAAGGAATTTCCTGCAAGTGCATCTTGGGTAATTTAAGGGAAAAATCTCTTAGTCCAATGGCTCCTAGAGATTGCCCCTAGAGATTGTTTGCACCCAGTGGGATTCGAACCTTGGATCTTGGAGGGAGCATACCACCAACACCAAGGCCATTGCCACCCTTAGAAGGTTACTTTTTTGCTTGGACATGTGCATTGGGGAGGGTCAAACTCTGGATAATCTCGTGAAAACATAAATTGGTTCTTGTGAATTGTTGTTGTTTGTGTAATTCTTGTGAAGAATTAGGTGGACATCTATTGCCTGAGATTTTTGGTCTTGTGTCTTGTATTTATTTGGAGTTTAGGTGATGCCTTTGAAGATTAGTTATGAGCTGATATGGAATGCTACTCCTCTAGGTATGATATGGACTATTTTTTTTAATCGGTAAACAAATTTTTATTGATCAAAAGAGTACACAAGAGCCCAAGTGTACGGGGTATCATATGGACTATTTAGAGGAAGAGGAACAACACGACCTTCAATGGTGTTGACGGTTCATTGATTCAACTTAGGTCTAATTTTGCGCTCATCATATGACTCGAAGCTTGCTTTTGGATGTGTCCATTTTTCTTCCTTAGATTTTAAATGCTGTCGAAAAGTTTCATTATAATTTGCAGGAAACCTATCGTACACCCCCCCCCCCTCCTTATACTTACGGTGTCTCCTTTTTCTTTTTCATTCCATCTCAAAAAGGGATGGGTGTGCATTCTCAAAACCGTAACAATCTTCTTTTTTTTTGATAGGTATGTAACAATCTTCTTAAAAAGACCTTAGGTGGGCCGAGAATGGTGGTTCAAATTTGAGGAAAGGTTATGTTCTTATTTACTGATAATATGAGAAGTTAGGTGGATCAGTGTTTTCATCCTTCACAACTTCCATATATTTTCAAACAGTCCAAACAAGGAAGCATTTCATCTATTTTGGGACAAAGGGGATTTAAAACTTCGTTACTTAATTGAAAGAGCAAGTAAAGTGGAACTCTGATAGTTTGCCAAAAAAAGCCCTTGGCTTTGAAGTGAAACATTCATCCCCAAAAGAATTCATCCATTCCCATATCTTTTTGTGTACCTAGTATCTATTGGCCTTTTTTCGTTCACATCTGTATGGAGCACTAAAACCATTAAGATATCGTAAAAAATCAAAATATTCATCAACTGTTAAACAATTTAATAGTACTCTTGTATAAGAAGGTTGTTTAATATTGTTGAATATTCCATCTACCGATGTCTTAAAAAATTCCAATATTCAATTTGAGCCGCATATGCTGCCAATTAGGTTGTTGTAATGGTCTTGGAATTTGTGGAAGTTAGGTTGGTAATTCTCATGAACATTGGTTTTCATGAAACATGAGAAATGTTGTGTTTAAGAAAACTATTAAGGTGATATCCAATTTTTTCTGAAAATAACTATGTGGAGTTAATTCTTGGGGGAAGAAATGTATGATAGGATGACATAGACCTGGGAAATGGGGCTAGCAATTTAGCTTTATGTCTGTCTCTCATGTTACGTCTGAACTTCCATTACATGGTATATAAGCGGCCTCTTTAATGATGAGCTCTAAAGAAAGTCACCAAAAATTGTGAATATAGACAAGTAAAACAAATATATATAGAAGTTTTATGGTGACAGTTTGCTGTTGTGTGGAATATTTTTCGTCCTGACTTATAAATATTCATGGAAAATCTTATAAGAGTAAGATAACTGATTTTTTTTGCATTGGTAAGCAGGGACTGCAACTCATGTGGCTATGGTTAATCGCATGTTTTTGTGTGATTCACATGCAGCTGTGCTTGGAAAGGCACCTTTGTATTGCATGTACTAGTTAAATTGTTAAAAATTCTACTTCCATTTGTATGGTACGCTTGTGCCAATATGTATAGCCATAGCTTTAGCTTTTGAAAATTAAGAATAATCTGTATCGTGTAAATGCTGTAACTCATTTTTGTCGTGCTAACTTTGCAACTCATCTTTGTCTGATTCAATTCTCACTGTAGTGTTATGGAGAATTTGTTAGTGGATCCATTACTGATGAGCAGAGGAAGACTATTGTCCGTAACTCATGCCCTGGGGCAGGGGCTTGTGGTGGGATGTATACGGCCAATACCATGGCTTCTGCTATTGAAGCAATGGGAATGTGTCTGCCTTACAGGTAGAATTATTTTTTGACGTCTGATCACTTGAATTGGCATCAGCTAGCATTGTTGTTCTTATTCTCTCTCTCTCTCTAAAGCTCTTCGACACCTGCTGAAGATCCATTGAAGTTGGATGAGTGCCGTTTAGCAGGAAAGTATCTTTTGGAATTACTAAAGATGGACTTGAAACCACGAGATATTATCACTCCAAAATCCCTACGTAATGCGATGGTTATTGTCATGGCACTAGGTGGCTCTACAAATGCTGTATTACACTTGATTGCTATTGCAAGGTGAGGAGACTTCTTGCGACCTGATTTTCCATGAATACCATTGATTGAAAGTGCCTTATGATGAAATTCTTTCCAGGTCTGTTGGTCTGGAACTAACTCTTGATGATTTTCAAAAGGTCAGCGATAAGGTTCCATTTCTTGCAGATCTTAAGCCTAGTGGCAAATATGTCATGGAGGATGTACACAAGGTCTGCTTTATAATAAATATCGTCTTGTGCTTTAAATTTACAACTTCTATTGCTCTTGTATATGTCCCGTATACTTGGGCATATGCCTTCTCTTTTGATCAATAAAAATTGGTTTACCGATCAAATATATTTTTTTAACTTCTATGAATGAATTTGGCTGGAGATATTTTTAAGTGCATGTGACAATTTTTAATATGGTTTTTGTTTGTCACCGTTTCCTCTTGATGAGCCTATGAATAATTGTTTTGATAGATTGGAGGGACACCTGCTGTCATTCGCTACCTTTTGGAGCACGGTCTTCTAGATGGGGATTGTATGACTGGTAAATTTATTTCGATCTCTTTCATCAGAAAATGCATTTTTTTGCTGTGTTTTTATATTAACCTAGAACTATTTCCTCTTTAGTCACTGGAAAGACACTGGCTGAAAATGCAGCAATGTTCCCTCCCTTAGCCAAAGGACAGGTTTGATGGCATTTATATTGTTATCCTCATCATCTATTGATTGCAATTTTTCTGTTGCTTTTATTGTTGATCAATTACATTTGAATGCAAACAATGCATTTCTTGCTTGTTTTTTCCCCTTCATTCAGGATGTAATACGACCATTGGAAAACCCCATAAAGAAAACAGGCCACCTCCAGATATTATATGGAAATCTTGCACCAAATGGTTCTGTAGCAAAAATCACTGGAAAAGAAGGGCTATATTTCTCTGGTGCTATTTTATGTTTTACTTTTGTACTATTATTCTTGAAGTGGCACGTTCTATATTTAATCTTCACTCTACTGCAAAAGTATTTAGGTATTTATTACAAAATTGTTCTCCAGGTCCTGCACTTGTATTTGAAGGAGAGGAATCTATGATTGCAGCTATCTCAGAGGATCCTCTGAGCTTTAAGGTATGTTGTTTTAGTCAACAATGTTATGTAATGAGGTCTTTATAGGCAGCAGTTTTTACTGCTGTGTTACTGATTGTTAAGGTCAAACCCAAAAAGATAAAACAAGAGGATTGGATACCTGTCTGGGTATATGTCCCATCAATGAAAAGCCGATGATTTATCTGATCCGTGTGATGCGGATGTGCTACACAGTCCAGGTTTAACCGGTCAAAAGACACGTTGCACGCATGGTCTTCAAGATTCCTCATTAAAAATTATAGCTTTTGGGAAAAGAATGACTGTTGCCCAAAAAGTTGTTTCAGATATAATTTATTTACTGAAAATGGCCACCTTTTATCTCAAAAATAAAATTAAAAAAAAAGGATAAAACAAGTGGAATTAGGAATTGTTTTGGGTAAAAAATAGTTAAAAGCAAGCGTCATTGCTAAGCACTGCTTCTTTTCCAGATGGCTGCTTTTCTCTCATATCATTTGGCCTGGTAGTGAATGATATTTTCTCGTGTGTCGATTTTAGTTCTCCAAACTGACCTTTCTCTAAGGAAATCCAGTAAATCTGAGTTTGGGTTTCTGTTCTAACAGTTTGGTGATACTTGACGAATTATTCTTGAATTGGCTGACCTTACACCCTTATCTGTTAAAGACTTGTTATGCCCAAAGGACTAAGCATGATTCATTTGATCATTTTTTAACGTTGATTTTTATTATTGATTTTCTACAAGGAGAGGCCTGAAACAGTGAAACTGTCTTTTTGATAAGTAATAAAAGATTTTATTCCTAAGAAATAGGCATAAGCCCAAGTACACAGGACGTATACAAAGGAAATACCTACTACTTTCCAAAAATGAAAGGAAAAAAACACAGATTCTGGAAATTATCTTCCATTACAAAAGCTAGCCCACAAACTCAAAGTACTACAGAAAAAATCCCTAAGTTCTCCCAATGATCGTTCTTTGTCTTCGAAGCATCTCCCATTCTTTTCAAGCCATAGGCACCACATAAGACAAGAAGGAATCATCTTCCAAACATGAACAGCATTCTTGCTACCCTTCCACCCTACCAATAAATCCACCACTTCCTTGGACATTGCCCAAAGTAAACCAGTCCGATTCAAAACCTCATTCCTCAAGAGCCACTTCACAATGAAGAAAGAGGTGATTAACAGATTCCCCATCCTTCTTGCACATGACACAGTGAAACATATCAGTTTTTATCTCCTCTATATGATATTCATCCTGAACATTCATTTGCATTACCCTTATTTCCTTAATTTTATCTTTCCAATGATCGAAGAGGAATTTCATACTTGGAAGAACTTTCCAAACTCTATTTTGAGGGGGCTGAAAGTTTAATTTCTTTGGTTTCTTCTTTAGTGGTTGTGCCTTGATTGCTGCTTATGCATTACATGCAGACCAGTCTAATATCAATTATCTGCTGAAAACTCATGAAATTTGGAGTTTGAATGATCTTCTTCTAGGTTTTCATATTTTAAATCCTTATTTCTTGCATCAACAAATTTCAATTTCACTGCTCTTGTTAGACTCCTAGGTATTCTGTCTGCATTTTGTAAATTTTGATATTTTCTTATTTTAACTTGCACCCATGATACTGTTATTTATATCTTAAAGTCTTGGGCATTTCTCCATCACATCCAAATGTAAGCAGCGTCCCTCATGATAGTGGTATCTTTTCTGGTTTTATTTGTGTAGTCATAGATACTATTGTGGAACTCAGATGTGGTGTGATTTTTCTTTATATCATGTTTATGTTTGCCATGTTTCAGGGAAAGGTAGTCATTATTAGAGGAGAGGGGCCGAAGGGGGGACCAGGCATGGCGGAAATGTTGACACCAACAAGTGCAATAATGGGAGCAGGTCTTGGAAAGGTTTGGTTTTATTAAATACCAGTTTTGGTTTGAGCTATGGTCTGTTTTTTTCAGAATCTGGGTCAATTCATTATCCTGTAGTTTTCTGGATCGTGTGACATGGACACTTACTAAATACTTCTTTGTGTTCAAATTTTATGGATGGCTCAATCTATAGGGATTCATCAAGGTCATGAATCTACAACAAAACTGATAAATTTGTTGTGTCTTTTTAAACATGAACTTGGTTGACTATGCATGTTGTTTCCTAAGAATATGACGTGTTTGTTTGGATATTGCTTTCGATTGCTGCAGGATGTTGCTTTGTTGACTGATGGTAGGTTTTCAGGCGGTTCACATGGATTTGTTGTTGGCCACATATGCCCTGAAGCACAGGTGCACCAGCTATTTATCATTATCATCATGGATAACTAAATTAAAAAAGTACTAGAGCATGGAAAAGTTTTCCATCTTTCTAAGGAAACAAAAACCTACAAAATTACAAGAGATAGGAGACCAAAATAATGCGTTGCCAATCGTTTTCAGGAAGGTGGTCCGATTGGTTTGATTGAAAATGGAGACATCATCAATGTTGATGTTCAGAAGAGGAGAATAGATGTGCAGGTATCGGATGAGGAGATGGAGCAGCGACGGAAGAAATGGACTCCACCTGCATATAAGGCCAACAGAGGAGTGCTTTACAAGGTAGTTTGAGACTCTGCCTTGACATCCATTTCCAGTGTATACTACTTGATGTATTTATTAAAAAAGCGTCCTATTTTATTTCCAGTACATCAAGAACGTGCAGTCGGCTTCAAAGGGATGCGTGACTGATGAGTAGTGTGGCCAGCCAGCCCGTAGAGTACATGCCTTTTATTGCGGCTACTTTACTTCATCTGTTCTTTATTATTTCAGGGAGAACTTGTTTTTCTCTCCATTTAGGGGATAATTTCTCAAACCAATACTTTCTGACTCTGCATAGATGAAGTACGAACATGTTGCTTATCTTAATGAATTTTGGGAGGTATTGATACACCTACTTGGGTAGAAGTTTGATGCAAATTAGGAGGATGCTCCATAATTATTGTAGATATTTTAATTAATAATTATCTTTTTTTAATTTATTGCTTTCTTAGTCAGATTAGTATTTCCTAAATTTATTCTATTTGCAGTTGTTATTTCCTAGTTAGATTAGTATTTTCTAGTTTTATTCTATCTACAATTGTTATTTCCTAGTTAGATTAGTATTCTATTTTGTTGGCTATTTAAGGATCAAGGATGTATAATTAAAGATACTTCTTGAATGATTAATAAAATTGCATGTTAATCCTGAGATGGGACTAGTCTCGTGAGACACCGGAAACCTGTTAATCTATTTTTTTAAAGAGATACACCAATTTTATAGAGAGAGATTCTGTGCTTTTCTCTTCTTAGTATCGACGTGAGGTTGAACTAGGAAGTTGGCACCAAAGTTAGAACTCACATTGAAAACTGAGATTGCAAGGGAGGATGTCCAAGAGCTTGTTTACACATTATTAAGCTTTCGCTTTTGTCATGTGGGACATGAATTCTAACATTCTACCACGCTTCACAGCAAACGATGATGGTGGCTTATGACTCGAACTTGGACCCGAGTGTGTAATGCAGCCTGGGATTTGACCGGAGCCAGTAGGTTTTGAAACCTAGAAATTTGGGTATCCGAGTTGTAACTTTTATTTTATTTTTTAAAACTCTATTTTACTAAAATATTTTCAAGAAAAAAAGTATGGAAAAGAGTAATGAAAGAAATCTTAAAACAACTAACACTGTCCGTTGTCCATGATAATAAAAAGTACAATACTTCTACGTACAATCGGTTCATGTAAACAATGTGCAGTCGTCAAGTCCACGTCAAACAAAAAATGAATAAAAAAAGACAAGAGACCACGCCTACTTGAAACCGAAATGAGAAAGAAAAAATCCAAACAAAAACACTGAAATAAAGCTCGTATTCCTCTAGATCTTTGCCTTCCCACTCATCTGGTCAACTTAATTTATATTTTCTGCTTCCATTCTTAAATCTTTCCTTGGTGGCTTAGCTAATTTTTGCAGATAGCTTTTCTTGTAAACTGAATACTCTTTTTCAGGAGCCAGTGATATAAACTTTCCTTCTTTAGCAACAGGAAATATTTTAGGACATATAGACTTTCTTGCAGATCTTTGTCTTCCCACAAGTAGAGGAGGCACCAAAAAATCGAAATGAAAGAAAACCCAAAAAACCCACTACAAAAAACCCATATACTCAGAAAATTCAGTACAAAAAATCAAACAAATATTGAAATGAAGGAAACAAAAAGTAGATAATCGGAACTTTATTTCTGGTAACTCAGAAATAAATTAGTGGGGAAAAAGAGACATGGAGGATTTTGGAAGAATCGGAGCAACCTACGGTATTTTCGGCCCCTATTGATTTTGTATTTTCTCTTTTCGTTTTGTCTTCAAAGAACTAAGAACTCAAGGACAATGAAAGAGAGGGAATACATTTATGTTAAAATCTTCACGGCAAGGGTCATCTTTAATGTAGAGCTTCCTTCGCTTTCAAAGAAAAATATTGTTGACCAGCATGCACACAAGTCAGTCGAAGTTGCTTTTGTAGACCTGCATATCGAGAGTCTCCAACTGCATTATTCAATCACCCATGGCAGCGAGATCATCACTAAACTTTACCAACTAGAGAGACCCAAAATAGAAGGGAAATGGAAGGAGGAATATTAAACGGAGCGTTTTGATTTTTTGCCACATCACTCGACGTTTGTACCGCGCTTACCCAATATGATTGCATTTAGCTTTTTACTAAAAAGTATTATGTGAAAAAAATAATTAAAACTAGAAACAACTAATCACCTTTTTAATTAATTACATAAAAAAATCTCATATTCATTAAGTAAAATGCATGCAGCACATGTAATTCAATCCATATACAGAATACAAAATTGCAAAGTTATCCGCACTAATTTGATTTTGCTAACAAGCAATTGGTCTAGATGCATACCTTCAGTTACATATTTGCTCCATACGCCAATAGACTCATCGATGAATCAGTGAAGGGAATAGAAGCATAGGTATTAATAATCATTATAATTATTCTAAATTTCTGCACAAAATAAAATAAAGAATTTAATTTTTTTATATCTTAAAATAAAAATAATATTAAAAAAATATATTTTAACAATATTTTATTTAATTTTTAATTTTTATCTCAACTCATCTACAAAAACAAACGAGAATGTGACTTATAAGCCACTTCACTATGAATAAAAATGCACCACATGGACTATTAAAAAAAGATCCATATTTGCACATGGGTAGTGATAATCTTACACTTTTCTTATGCTGCTTTACTACTCAATTGTATTTTTTTTTTCCTTTCCTCTTTGAATTTAGATTAAAAATATCAGAATATGACTTTCTTGCATAATCTAGAAGAAAATAAATTTAATTAACTAACGTAATTTAATTAAAAATAAATTTAATTTTACAAAATTGAAATTATTTTTGTTTTTTGAATTAATTTTTATAAAATTAAATTTATTTTGAATTAATTTACATGATTACATTGGTTAATTGAATTTACTTTTTTTTTATTATGTAAGAAGGTCATATTCTGAAATTTTTAATTCAGATTCAAATAGTAAAAAGAAAAAAAAAGATAATAAAATAATAATAAATAAAATGTAAGATATCATCACGGACGTATACATTCAGATACTTAAAACCCAAACACTGCTTAAAAAAGAAAAAAAGGGAAAAGAGAAATAGAAAAAACCCAAATAGATACTGCATCAGATTTTAGGGTTTTTATATTTTGAAGTTTTTGGGTCGAAGAAGATAAAAGAGGTTGGATGGTTGGCTTGGGCTAACTCGACCCGGCCTGTTGTTTAGGGACCCGACCCTTCGCCGCACCTGGAAACGAAACAACGGGCCTAAGACTGTAAGACAGGGGGAAGGAGGATGAGATGAGACATGACGAGTCTATGGCATCGTCATCTTCCTTGGATTCCTCGAATTTAAATTCAACTTCAGGTCTTCTCTCTCTCTTGGATTTGAACCTGCAACAAGATCAGGTACTCTCCCTCTCTCTCTCTGGGTTCTCTGGGTTATAAATCGCATTTTATTTTTGAGGTCGGTTTACTTCCTTCTGATTCTCTTATATGTTAAATTTTCCTTTATTTTTTTTTGTTTTGAAATTTTTCATTGAATCGGTCATGTTGTTTTGTTACGATATTATTAATTAAAAAAATTAATTTATTATTCTTGAATCGGTCATATTGTTTTGATACTATTTAGTTAATTGATTAATTAATATTGTTTGATATTTTATATTTGTGGGGGTAGATATACTTGCATTTAGACATTTTAATTTTAATTTTTAATCTCATGCCCTATTTTAATGTTAATTACTAGTTTTATACAATTTGTATATGAAACATTTCATATGGTTAATATCATTTTCTGGTTTATTTATTTATTTATTTTTTATGGGGGGTTGCATTAAAAAAAATAATTTTTTCATAGTATTCTCTCTTTTACCGACGGTGATGTCGAGGCTTTAAATGAATTCGTGTTTGTCAAAGCTTATTCCAGATGTTCGTTATGTAAATTTTTTTGATGGGTAAAATGATGTTCTGTGTATAATCATAAGGTGAAAATGTCGGAGGGCAATGAAACTTGCCTAATTTTAGCCCACTTCAGAACATTGGCTCATGATTCTATTACCCTGCTTTATATTTGCTAATGGCTTTCATAGCTTAGAACTGTGCATATGGTTTGAACAAATCGGACAGCGAATCCTTTGTTGATAGGGCTTGAGATTATGAATCCAAGATGAACTCATGATACATCAGATGTGGAAAGTCCAATCAGCTAGCTCTTTTAGTGTTTTAAAATGCAATCCATGCCATGTTGATGCTAATTTTTTCTTAACAAGATAGTATTATCCTTTTAATTAAATAAAAAAAATGATTGTGCTTTTAAATTTATTGGATTGTTTGGTGTAAGGCTTCTCAAATAATTATGCTGCAACTGTTGCACTGCTGTCGTTTAAGTATCATGATTGAAGGAGATCGTCATATTGTATTTTTTGCAGGATTATTACTTTCTGTGCAGAAAGGTTACCTATCCATTCCTTCTTTCTCAATACACATATGCATATGTATTGGCTTCTTTTATGATATTTCCTAAAATCTGAGCCATGTTCTTTCTACATAGTTGATGTCAGTATGCTGACATGCCTATATGCATATGTATTGGCTTCTTTTATTTGTAGCTTTTGGTTCAACATGTTGGTTCTATGGGATACAGTAGCCAATTATACCTTTATCTCGATTTATATCATGTTGACTTTGTAATACTGCATGCACTATTAACTGATTTTTTGGGTAGTCTGTAGTTCTTTTGATGCTTTCATTCTATGCAGTGCTCTTATCGGCTTAAGAAATCTATCTTGTGTGTGAAAGTTTCTTACATATAAAAAAATGGGTAAAAGTTTCTTGTTAGTTGTAGTGGCTACGGAATTTATTGATTTAACTTGGTTGTCTGGATTTTTTTTTTTCCCTTTTAAATTGATGTAGAACATGGAGGATATGGACATTGATCAGGTAGTCGATGTCCCTGACACGCCTGATAGGTTAGCTGCCCGTCGTAGTTTTGGTAAAAATTGTATGGAGCTAGAAAGAAATGTATCATCGGCTGTTGATTTGAGGACTCCAGATTTTGTGGATGAAAAATGCATGAATGGACTGAGAGGCAGAAATAGACTGTTCAATGATAAAGGCCAAAATGGAAAATTGGTTATTCGTTCCCGGAAAAGTATCAGAAATGATGAACCTAAGAGGTCCAACAACTCTATTGTTCATTCCGCATCAGAGAACCCATATGCTCCCCGGAATGCTTGCATACTTAGGAGACCAGCAAAAGACGAAAGCTATAGTCATAAGACCAGACACTCTATTGGAGCTGAAAATATGGATAAAGAGAAAGGCACACGCTTTATGCTTCCTTCTAAATCATCTAGCTGCCAAGAAGACACTTTGAGTTTCATTCCAGGTTCTTCTAAGGCATCTAGCAATGCCTATAAAGGGAAAGAAAAATTAGAGGATGATACATTTAAAGTTCCTGGTTTGGCTTTGGCTCTTGGAAAAGGAGCTAATATGTCCGCTGATTCTCAACATGAAACTGGAAAACAAATGCCCGTGCCTGATAGTTCCCTTACCCTTCCAAGATTCAGTGGGCAAAAAAGGTTGGTTCGAAATGGTTGTATCTCTCCACTTAATATAGCAACAAGGGCAAAACAATTAGCTGAACGGCAAAGTACCAGTTCCACTGTTGAACAGAGTCATTTGGGGGCAATGGTTTCCAAAAGTCCGGCTTGTCTGACAAATATAAGGGACATAGTTTCGGAAGACAATAGTGGTGATAGAGTGAAAGGAAAAGGTGTTAGTATTCATCCTTCTGCATCAAAGGAGCAAGGTGCCAATATTTTTTGTACAACTGGCAGGTAATTTGTTTGTTTGCAGTGCTTGTTCCTAGATAGATGTTCCAAAATGATAGTTATATTCTTGCCATTTAGGACCAAAATTTTCAGTTCCGCATTCATAAATAACAAGGAATTCTGTTATGTGAATGATGAATTTCAAGGAATTCATTAGTATCCTTAATATCAAATGGTACTTATGTTGATATTTTTTCTTACCTTTCTGATCCTTCCCGCAGCAGAATCGGTTGTTTTTCTCATGAAGCCTTTGTTCTTTTTTCTAGGTTGTTTGTTTTTATTGAAGTCCATTGTAGTGATTTTACAGATCTGATACTAAATCTGGTTGTTCGATACAACTAGATCTTAATGCTTGTTGCATCTTGCCTGCTTCTTGGTTATTTTTCTGCTGAGAACCTGCCCTGAAGTTGACAATGTTAACAGTAGTTGTTTTATATTTTTTGCCATCGTTTTTTCTTTTTGGTATTAGCCATGCTCCCGTGTACTAATTCTTGTTTTAGCTAAAGATGGGCAATAAGTTAAAAACTGACACGGAACATGATTTACCAGTGGCTCTATCATTTTATTGAGTGTAAATCTGCTTTGGCAACAACCTTGAATTGCTTGAGCAGTCTGAAGAATCTCATCTGCCCTAAGTGATTTTTAGTCTACCTTGAACCCTAATGGCTCTCTGTATGTGTGCGCGCGCGCTAAAGAACAAAGGCCTTGAGAAAGTGAAATTGATATAAATGGGACTTGTACAAGGAAAACCCCCCATCTCCACCCCTCACCCAACAATAAAATATTATTATAAGTGAAATCTCCACATCAATTATGAAGAAAAAGAGAGATGAAGGAAAATCGGATAAACAAATAGAAGATCTACTTGAGGAATTCAATGCCAAATTTTTCTTTCAAGGAATTATATGCCCAAATACTACCTCATAACTAGGGCTATATTTATTCCAAGCTTGGGTGAGTTGAGGCTGTTCAAGCTTAGCTCGAATATCTCAAAAATCTGGCTCAAGCTTGGTTCGTATAGAAGTCGAGCTCTATTGAACTTGGTTTGATTGTAGAAAATCCAGCTCGAGCTCGAATTGAGCTGTCGAGTGCTTAATTGAGCTCGGCTTGGCTTGACTAGAGTTTTTTATTATTTTAAATTTCTTATATTCTTTTTTTTTTAATAAGTAAGAAGAATAATTTTATTAATCCACATAATTAGGCAAAGCCCAAATACACAGGAAGTATACAAGAGATGAACCTAATTACAAGCTAAGCGTTGTGAAAAACAGCATATAAGTCATTAAAACTAGTGCCATTCAGTACAATAGCTGAATCCCAAAGTAACAATGTATGAAAGAAAAAGTCACTAAACCCTCCCAATGAACGCTCCCTATTATCAAAACAGTGGCTATTCCTCTCATTCCAAATGCACCACATTAAGTATAGAGGAACCATCTTCCAAACAGCAGCAATTTGGCAATTTCCCCGGATACCTTCCCAACATGACAATAGATCTACCACCCTCCTTGGCATTACCCATGTGATACCAAGCCTAGTAAGATTTCATCCCATAAAGCCTTAGCCACATCACAGTGAAGAAGAAGATCCACCGATTCACCATCTCTTTTACACATAAAACACTAATCTATTATAAAAAGACCACGCTTTTTCAACTTGTCAATTGTCAACATTTTCCCATGGGGGGCCAGCCAGCCAGCCAAAGAAAGTAATTTTGAGAGGAACATTACTCTTCCATATGCTCTTCCATGGGAAGTCGATGGAAGAATGCGTCGACATAGCTTTATAAAAGGATATGACTGAGAATTTCCTGTTCCCTGAATGAGTCTAAAGCAACCTGTCATCAACTTTCCTTAATAGCTTTATAAGGCATTTCCCTCCCGATGGTATCGCCATAGCCATTTCCCTAATAGTGTATTATTGAAGGTTCTCAACTTTCTAACCCCCAGGCCTCCACAAGATAAAGGGGTACAGATCTTATCCCATTTAATCAAATGTAATTTTTTCACATCCTCAAGACCTCCCCACCACAAGAAATCACAAACAATCTTCTCCAATCTATTTGCCACCTGTATAGGCAAGGAAATAAAGATAAAAGGTACATTGGGAGGTTAGATAACGTGCTCTTGATTAAAGTAATTCTGCTGCCTTTGGACAAATAAAACCTCTTCCAACCCGCCAATCTGCATTCAATCTTTTCAACAATCCCATCAAACATCGCCATGGATTTATAAGGAGTCCCCAAGGGAAGGCCGAGGTACTTCATAGGCAAGGATGACACCTTGCAACCCAAGATAGCAGCCAATTCGCCCAAGTTATGAACCAAGCCAACAGGAACCATTCCAGATTTTGAAAAATTCACCTTAAGGTTGGAGACAGCTTCAAAACAAAGCAATAGAGCCCTTAAAGGAACAAATCTGGTCGGGGTCCGGTTTACAAAGAATCAGCAAAGAGGAGATGGGAGACATTCAAGCAACCATTCGAGGAATTGCCCACCGAAAAACCCGACATAAAGCCCCTACCCTTCATTGCCTTCACCATTCTACTCAAGACATCCATTACTAGTGCAAACAAGAAAGGGGACAAAGGGTCTTCTTGTTTCAAGCCCCGATAACTATTAAAGAAACCTTCGGGAGTGCCATTGACCAGAATTGAGAATCTGACGGTTGTGATGCAATGTTTCATCCACTAGCGCCATCTCTCCCCAAAATCATATCTACCAAGAATATACACTAGAAAATCCCAATTAATGTGATCAAAAGCCTTCTCCATATCCAATTTACAAAGAAAACCTAGGGTACCGACTTTGACTCTACTTTCCAAGCATTCATTCACAATTAGGACTGAGTCAAGGATTTGTCTACCCTTGACAAAGGCATTTTGGGATTTCGAGATCTTCCCCATGACTTCACTCAACTAATTAGCTAGGACTTTAGAAATGATCTTGTATACCCCACTTACTAGACTTATGGGACAGAAGTCTTTTACTTCCATCAACCTTGCTCGTTTTGGAATAAGGGCAATGAATGAAGTGTTAAGACTTTTCTCAAATTTCATTAGTGAGTGAAATGAAATTCGAGAAAAACCTTCATGATGTCCTTCCTAACAATATCTCAGCAAGCCTGAAAGAAAGCCATTGAGAAGCCATCTGGACCCGGCGCTTTGTCTTTATCCATTTCTCTTACTGCACTAAGCACCTCATCTTCTTCAAACGATTTCTCCAACTAAGTTGCACTTGACTGATCAATTGAATAAAAAACCAGCCCGTCAACCTTAGGTGTAATGCCCTAAAGGAAGGCCCAAACCACATGGCCTAGACTTCAAAAGTACTAGTCAATGATACAATTGGAGCCCCATTGAAACCTTATAAAGAGCAAAAACTTCTTCTTCCTAAGCAATGTGGGAGCCCATACATCACTTACCCTTATTCTTATCCTTATCATATGGAGCATCACAATCTCCCCCTCCTTAAATTCCCGACGTTCTCGTCAGGTCTGTCCTTTGTAGGTGGCATGGCTCAAGTCCCATATTTCTAGCTGGGATAGGTTCTGATACCATTTGCAACGCCACAATAGAATGCTCAAACTACATGGCCTATACTCAAAAAAGTCTAGTCAATGATACAATTGGAGGCTCATTGGAACCTTATAAAGAGCAAGAACTTCTCATTCCCAAGCAATATGGGATTCCATATACCACCTACCCTTATTCTTATCATATGGGGTATCACATTAGGCCTTCAAGGGTATTGTTCTGTGAGAAGCTTTTCGTAAAAGTGAACAATGTGATCCTTAATTTCAGCGTTGTCCGTAAGAACCCTACCTTCTGAATGAAGAACCTCAATGGAATTATTCCTTAGGTGGGAGTTAGCTACTCGGTGAAAAAATTTTGTGCTTTTGTCCCCTTCCTTCAACCAAAGAGCCCGATATTTTTGTCTTCAAGAGATCTCTTCCATAAGGGTGAACTTTTCCAGCTCAGTCACAACAACCATTTTCCTTGCCTTATTTTCAACCAAGAGAGCCCCATCAACCTCTTTTTCGTCAAAACACTGCAACTCCTGAAAAAGTATATTCTGCTGGTCATTAATGTTTTTGAAGACTTCCATGTTCCATTTTTTCAAAAAAGTTTTTAGGGCTTTAATTTTCCCACCTAAAACAAAGCTAGGAGTGCCTGAAAATTGGTATGAGGACTACCACAATCTAACCTTAGTCCGTGAACCCATCTACTTGCAGTTACATGTTTTTGAATTTAAAGTATCTCTGCCCCTCATGAGGGCCCCCACAATCCAGTAAGAGGGGGAAATGGTCAGAACATAGCCTAGTAAGGCGTTTTTGGCAAGGTTAAGAAAGTGCATTTCCCAAGAAGGAGAGACAATAAATCTATTCAACCTAGACCAAGCCCTCCCATTAGACCAAGTGAAGTCTCCCCTGCCAAAGGTAGATCAACCAAATCTAGCTCAAAATTTAGAGTTAAGAAGTCAGCCATGGCCGAGCCAAGACTAGAGTCCCCCGACCTTTAACTTAGAAACCGGGTGATGTTAAATTCCCCTCCAATACACCACAGGCCATCCCACCAACTACTCAAGCTAGCAATCTCATCCCAAAGGAGCCTTCTATTATTATCGATATTATGCCCATATAATCTAGCAAAACTCCACCCAAAACCATCTTCAACGTTTGTGAAAGAACAAGCCACCAAAAATTCACCGACATACTCTTCCACCAAATTAACTACTTTCTTATCCCACATCACTATAATACCTCCTAAGGCACCCTCGGAAGCAAGAGAGGCCCATCCCATGTAAGAGGAACCCCACAAGCTTCTTATTATAGTTCTGTCCACAAACTTCAACAGTCTCCTGCAAACAAATTACATCAACCTTCCAATTCTGAATCATATTCTTCATCCGAAGGCGTTTACTCGGGTCGTTCAGCCCCCGAACATTCCATGAACGAATTTAAGGCTTCATGTAGCACTAGGATTCACCCATGTCATTATGCTTCCCCCTAATGGCACTTCCTTCCCTTGTATCATAATTAATTGAACAAGAAAGTCTCTTAAGCTCCCTTTCTTTTTTAGAGGCAGATCTACCTAGAAGGGGCTGTCCTGCTTCAATGGCAATACGAAGGGCCTTAAACTGAATCTCAAAGCCTTCACAAGAGATCCAGACCAATGTTTTGAATACCGTACTGGATACCGTACCGGTCAAGGCACTGAAATGAAATATTTCGGTTCCGGTACCATTTCGGGATAGTCGATATATGAATAAATTATATATAAATATATATATATAAATTATATTCCAAAATAATAGTCTATATATGAATAAATTATACATAAATACATATATATATAAATTATAAATAGTCTGGTCTGAATTGGGGGTAAAAAGTGAGCTTGTAGTTTGAAGAAATGAAAAAAAGAAAGAAAGTAAAGGCCGAAATACCTGTTAGTATGGGCTGGTACAGGCCGAAATATCGGCTGGTATTTGGACCGGTACGAAACAGGTAAAATACCTGTACCGGACCAGTGGACGGTACGGTACAATATTTAAAACACTGATCCAGACACAATTGCGAATTTCATCTACCTTCTAAAGAACCCAATCTGATTGTAATCCAGCCCATAAAGGCGCTGGAGGCAAATAACACATAGGGCTAGGCTCGTCCACAGAATCATCTAATTTGTTTAAAGAAGCACCAGCCCCGAGCTCCTTGCAAACCAACTGCAGTTCAGACCCATCATCCGAAAGCATCTCATCTTTTGAAAGAGAATCATCTGCTTTTTCCAAAGTACACAATACCCTGGAAGGACCCTTGTCGGCGGCTGACACTGACCCCATAACTTTAGCGACTTCATAAGCAGATGACTGGGGGCATTCAAAATGCTGAAGAGCTATTGTTATCCTGAGGACAAACAAAAGCTTTGATCCGAGCCAACCCATCTGAAGTCGTCGCCTCTTAGTATTTGTACACCCATTTCGTGGCCGTAGGTTGGTTGTTATTACTAACCTGTAAGTCTCCAGCAACAGGCGACCCTTTCTGTGTCTCGTCGGTGGCTCGAGGACAAGCAGGGGCTTCATTCCTAGCCAACCCATTTGGGGCTGTTGTCTCGTCGTGGCTGTGCACCCCTACCGAGGGCGGGAGCTGCACCCTTCTTGAAGCCAGAGTGTCATCTGCAACCAGCAACCCTTTCAGATTTTTAGTTACTGATAAAATCTTACGGCTTTTTATTAGTAACTAAAGATAAGATTAGCTAGTGGTTGCTGGTCACTTGTCCAGATTGGTTGCTGGTCGCTGTATGTCCAATAATCATACATGATCTAGATTGGAGAGATTTTTAGTATCACCAGAGTGGGAAACTCACTATCCGGAGCTTTATCAAAAGAGGATGCCTTGTCTATGCTTGGATCATTTTCCACTATTACTAGATTGTGGAGGTGTTGGGTTAGACAATGGTGGGATTCTTTTAAGATTGATGGCACTTCTAGCTTCATTTTTGCAGGTAAATTGAAAGTTTTAAAAAATGATTTAAAGTTATGGAACACTCAATCGTTTAGTGATGTAGGAGACCATAAAAAGTCCATGCTAGAGGAGCTTTAGGAGGTAGAAAGGACTCAGGAGGGGAGGGCTCTTTCTATGGAGGAAGCATCTCGGAAGGCTGAGCTAAAGACAGAATTAGAAAGGGTTGTGTTACTGGAGGAGATCTTTTGATGTCAAAAATCAAGAGCTGTATGGTTGAAAGAAGGGGACCGCAGCACAAAGTTCTTCATGGAGTGGCCAGCTCCCATAGGAGAACTAACACCGTTGAGATGCTTAAAATAGACGGAGTGGACTGTATGGAGGCTCCTATAATTAGGGAGTGTATTGTGGGATTTTTTGAACACTTACTTTCTGAACAGGTGGGATGGCGGCCAAAACTCGATGGACTAACCTTTGAGTCCATTGATCCACAAGTTTCATGGCTAGAGCGGCCTTTTGAGGAACTAGAGGTCCACAACGTGGTAAAGATAATGGTCAAAGATAAAGCAGCTGGCCCTGACAGCTTTTCCATGGGATTTTTTCAAACTTGTTGGGATGTGGTGAGAGTGGATTTAATGAACGTGTTTCAAGAATTCTTTTCAGTCCGGAAATTTGAGAAAAGCCTCAACGCCACATTTATTGCACTCATTTCTAAGAAGATTGGGGCCTCGGAGGTGAAGTATTACTGGCCCATTAGCCTTGTGAATGAAATATATAAGATTATTTCTAAGGTGCTTGCTAATCGCTTAGGAGAGGTTTTGGGGAGGATCCTTACAAAACCCTAAAATGCTTTTGTTAAAGATAGGCAAATTCTGAATTCAGTCCTCATTGCTAATGAATGCCTAGACAGTAGGCTAAAATCTGGCCAGCTGGGAATTTTATGCAAATTAGATATGGAGAAGGCGTATGAGAATTGAGAGTTCTTACTCTATGTGCTTGGGAGTTGCGGTTTTGGGGAGAAATGGTGCTCGTGGATTAGATGGTGTATTTCAACAGTGAGGTTTTCCGTATTGGTGAATGGCTGCCCGCATGGTTTCTTTAATAGCTCTCGAGATCTAAGACAAGGAGATCCTTTGTCTCCATTCCAATTTGTTCTTGTCATGGAGGCACTTAGTAAAATGATTCTAGCCTTGGTGAACAGTGGCTTTATCGAGGATTCTAGGTGGATAATCCTAATAGGGGCACCATTAACCTGTCTCACTTATTGTTTGCAAATGATATACTGATTTTTTGTGAGGTAGAACAAAACCAAATTCGAAAACTGAGGGCATTATTACTTTGTTTTAAAGCGGTATTTGGGTTAAAAGTGAACTTTGATAAATTAGAATTGGTGCCAGTGGGTAATGTTCCTAACATCTGGCAGTTGGCTAGTATCCTTGGATGTAAGGTTTCCTCTCTTCCCATGAATTAAGTTGGTCTTCCTTTGGGGGTAGCTGCAAGATTTATATCGATTTGGGACACAGTGGTGGAGAAGATTGAACGCAAATTGGCAGGTCAGAAGAAATCATATCTCTCGAAACGTGGTAGGATCACCCTTATCAAAAGTACGCTTTCTAATCTACCAACATATTTTTTATTTGTATTTCCAATTCCAGCAAGTGTGATGAACCGTATTGAGAAGCTGTATCGTGATTTTCTTTGGAGTGGGATAGGAGAAGAATTCAAGTATCATCTAGTCAAGTGGGATAAGGTATGTTCTCCAGTCTCCTCGGGTGGGTTGGGTATTAGAAACTTGAGGATTTTCAATCAAGCCTTGCTTGGGAAATGGTTGTGGAGATATAATATGGAATCAAAAGCCCCATGGAAGTCAGTGATTGATTGCAAATATGAAAGCATTTTTTTTTGGGAGGGAGAGAGAGGGGGGGGGGGGGGGGTGCACTAGGGAGGTCCATGGGGTTTATGGAGTGGGAAGTTGGAAGCACATTTGAAGAGGGTGGGGGATCTTTAATCGGCATACTAGATTGGTGTTGGGTGATGGATCTAGAATAAAATTCTGGACTGACCAATGGTGTGGAGATCAAGCTCTAAAGGATTTATTCCCATAAGTTTTTAGGGTTGCAGGCGAGAAAGATGCCTCGGTGGCTAATTGCATGGAGTTATTTGGGGAACTAGTTCAATGGAACGTGAATTTCACTAGAGTTGCCCAAGATTGGGAAGTTGGCAGCTTTGAGGAGTTCTTTGCTCTTCTATACACCAGGAGGTAGAGAACCCAAGGAGCAGATAAGATGTGGTGGAGACCCACAGGTAAAGGTAAATTCTCGGTCCATTCTTTCTATAAGTTGCTTACACAACCACAGAATTTGCAATTCCCTTGGAGAAAGATATGGAGAAACAAGGCGCCTCCTGAAGCAACATTTTTTGTATGGACAGTAGCATTAGGTAAGATCTTGATGACAGGTAATTTACGGAGATGTAAGGTGATCATAGTAGATTGCTGTTGTATGTGTATGAAAAATGGTGAAAATGTGGATCATTTACTGTTGCATTGTGAGGTGGCTGGAATGTTATGGAATGAAGTGTTAATAGAATGGAGTTAGCTTGGGTTATGCCTGCCATATGACAGAGCTCATGGCCAGCTGGATAAATCTATGAGCTTTCTACAAATCTCAGTGGTGTGGAAAATGGTCCCGATTTGTATCATGTGGTGTCTATGGAAGGAGCGACATGACCTGACATTTGAAGACAAGGAGTGCTTAGTAGAAGAACTTAGATTATTTTTTGTTAGCACTCTTTTTCTTTGGGCCACAGCTATAGATTGTCGTGGCCTCGATTTTCTTGTTTTTTTTTGGGAGGGAGAGAGAGAGAGGGGGGGGGGGGGGGTGCACTAGGGAGGTCCATGGGGTTTATGGAGTGGGAAGTTGGAAGCACATTTGAAGAGGGTGGGGGATCTTTAATCGGCATACTAGATTGGTGTTGGGTGATGGATCTAGAATAAAATTCTGGACTGACCAATGGTGTGGAGATCAAGCTCTAAAGGATTTATTCCCATAAGTTTTTAGGGTTGCAGGCGAGAAAGATGCCTCGGTGGCTAATTGCATGGAGTTATTTGGGGAACTAGTTCAATGGAACGTGAATTTCACTAGAGTTGCCCAAGATTGGGAAGTTGGCAGCTTTGAGGAGTTCTTTGCTCTTCTATACACCAGGAGGTAGAGAACCCAAGGAGCAGATAAGATGTGGTGGAGACCCACAGGTAAAGGTAAATTCTCAGTCCATTCTTTCTATAAGTTGCTTACACAACCACAGAATTTGCAATTCCCTTGGAGAAAGATATGGAGAAACAAGGCGCCTCCTGAAGCAACATTTTTTGTATGGACAGTAGCATTAGGTAAGATCTTGATGACAGGTAATTTACGGAGATGTAAGGTGATCATAGTAGATTGCTGTTGTATGTGTATGAAAAATGGTGAAAATGTGGATCATTTACTGTTGCATTGTGAGGTGGCTGGAATGTTATGGAATGAAGTGTTAATAGAATGGAGTTAGCTTGGGTTATGCCTGCCATAGTGACAGAGCTCATGGCCAGCTGGATAAATCTATGAGGCTTCCTACAAATCTCAGTGGTGTGGAAAATGGTCCCGATTTGTATCATGTGGTGTCTATGGAAGGAGCGACATGACCTGACATTTGAAGACAAGGAGTGCTTAGTAGAAGAACTTAGATTATTTTTTGTTAGCACTCTTTTTCTTTGGGCCACAGCTATAGATTGTCGTGGCCTCGATTTTCATGATTTTCTTGTTTTTATTACTTCTCTCTAACTAGGTGTGACCTTTTGTATGCCATCTTGTGTACTTGGGCTATGCCTATTAATATCAATATAATCATTTACTTATAAAAGAAAATCTATATCTTTTTGTAGAATTCACTTGAGGACTTGACTTTATGCATGCTTCTTTTTATTCTGATACTGTCATTCATTCTCCTATTGTCCTTTTCAACTAGCTTCTTATTGATCAGTTTCACTTAAATTTTAAATACCAAAGATCATATCTGTTCATCTGTCTTTAATTCATCATCATTTTGGAGGTTTGTTCTTAACTACAAAATAAATTCATTGCTCTCTTTTGTTCTCTCTCTGAGAATTGTGGCTAGTTCTCTCTTATAAACATGAGGATGCTCGCTTTTCTCTGATCCTTTAGCTTGTAAATCCAAGTATCATATGCTTCCTACCTTTAGACTTCATGAATATACAGTCAGCATAATTGCAACTCCTGTGTTAGTTTTTGAACTTTCTAATATATTTTAAAGAATGATTTGAAGGATGTGGATTTTCAGAAAGTTAGGGATTAGTGGTATGTACTTGTATTGAACAATTTAGCCCGTATTTTTTGGACATATCTTTCATTCTTATTTTGCCAATAGTTGGACAATCATTTAGTTTCGATTTCTTTGGGCTAACATTTGTGAAAGATCTGGTATAGACCAAGTCTTCAACTCTGGCAGAAGTTTTAGACAGCACCTGAGGGAGCTACATTTGAAAATATGATAATGCTAAAAGTTTCAACTTTGTTTTGTAATTTCTGTAGCCGGCAATTGTTGGATCAACTTAGGTGTCTCATCTCTTTAAAGTAATATCATTCTAAGGCCTTATAGGTGTTGTGTTTTTGGGGCAGCCCTGTAATTAATAATGAAGAGGCGGATGGAAGAAGTTATGTCAGTGGAGACCCATTTGGATGCTCTGAAGAACTACGTGGCTGGAGAAGCACACGGAATCGATCAAAGAAAACTGGTCATCCCTTGTCTGAGAGAGCTGGGTGTCTTTCTGGTGTTGAAAGTTTTGTCACTCAACAACATGAAAACAGAGTGGAGAGAAGAGATGTTGGGAGTGGAACAAACCATAGGGCTCAATTTGATTTTGCAAAAGATCATGATGCAGCTGAAACAACTTCTAAGATTGTCTCTGAGGCTGACCGCATTGCTGGACCACATCGTGCTGCAAATACACTTATTAGAAGGCAAAAGAAACATAAATTGACTTCAAGGAATCCTGGTGAATGCTCTACATCGGTTTCTAATGATTCGGATATTGTGTTTCTTGGTTCATCTTGGGAATCATTGAATTCAAGATCAATCAGAGACCGTAATCGTCAACCTCAGGGCAGTTTGCATCAAGTAATTGAAGTTGATGAATTATCACCTGAAATGACTCAACCCATCTCCCGTGGTTTGGAGTGTGTGGATAATGATGACTTGGATGCTAGGGCAAGACAATTAGAAGCAGATGAATTATTGGCCCGGGAACTGCAAGAACAACTATATCAGGAGGTGCCTGTTGTTGGAGGCGGTGAGGTAGGTTTCTTTTTATGGATGGTTTAATGTTTTTTTTTTTTTTTGCAAGTTGTGATCCTTGTAAGTGTTTCATGATGTTTTTGTAGATTGATGAAAACTTAGCATGGGTCCTGCAGCAGGAAGATGTTTTTGATGGCACTTCTGGTGGAAGTCACAATGAATCACATCTTGTGAGTGAGCCTCCTTTTTGCTGATGTTAATAATATGGAATGCAGCATCAAATTCATGTTATTGACAATATGGCATTGCAGACATAAGTACTAATAGTTTGTATTGGAAAGTATAAGCCAGTTGTCATTAAGCATTGGTTGTAAAATTATGCCACGCTCATACCTTGGCCATTTAATATATAGAGACCTCTATATAGTATGAGTAGTATTTAACAAATGATCGTGATAATTTTTGTAATGTTTAAAGTCTTTAATCCTGACGGCAGCAATTGAGGTGAGCTAGGCCAAATTTGAATATTTGAGATTGATCTGTTTAGTTTATATTAAGTGCCAAGCTCGAGCTAATCCTTAAGTGTGATGCATACCCAAAGGACTACAGAAGGTTAGAAAGGACAAGAACTTCTCCCTTCCAGGCAACATGAAATCTTTTTTCTTTTCATTGGTAAACAATTCTTTATTGATTGAAAGAGTAGACAAGAGCCCAAGTATATGGGTATATGATTTTCTGTACTCATCCCGGGTATATGACTTTCTAGGAGTATTCCCGGCCTGTTTTAGATTTGTATAGGACTTTTATGTTTTATATGTATGTTTGTTTCATCATAGAAAGAGACGTCATAAGATAAAACTTAGAAACCTAAGAATTAGCAAATTTGAAGGACAAATTTTATGAGTTGGAGTGTTTGTCATTTGTAATGACCAAGGATGGCATTGGCCACATTTGTGATATGACCCTAGAAGAACTCGTTAAGTCAAAGCTTCCCTATAATCATTAATAAAGACCAGTTTTACATAGTAAGTAGCCAATGTGAGACAAGCACTCACGACTACCTTTCTAACTTATACACTCTATATGACATTCCTTTTCCCAATGTGGAACTGGGTTGTTACAAGCCTACAAGGCCTGACTCTGCTGAATGCTCGCTTTGTTTTGCTAATGCCGACTGCTAGCTTTCACTCAGAAAGCACGATCGTATCATTATGATATTTTTTTAAATTTTCACTAAGTTGATGTTACGAATTAGAATGTTAAATCATAAAGGAAGTTTCTTACCGGCAAGTTGGACATCAATTTTCCCTGCATTTGTAGTATTTGTTTTCTGTTAGTTACTTGGGGTAACTTATTCTTTGTTGGACTATTCTACTAGATTTCACTAACAGCTCATTTGGATTGCATATTTGTCAGAGAGGCTCATTGGCATCACATGCACATAGACAACCTCTGTCTCGGTTTTCTCAAAACCCAACTAGGAGAGGAACCCAGGCTCGAGCTCCTACATCTCGACGAATAGCACAGTCAATGGGAGCCCAGGTGAGAGTTCCTACCTCTAGTAGAATAGCACGGTTGAGGAATCGCTTTTCCAGACATTCTCCTGCATTGTCATCAAATGGAAGGAATCTACGGTTTCCTTTGGACATGGATTTAGACATGGTATCTCTCTCTCTCTCTCTCTACCCGTTATTTTTCTTCCCCCCCCCCCCCCCCCCGCCCCGCGGTTCTTTTTCTTAACTGTGTCATTTGATGATGGGATATAAATTGAGACACCTTGATAGTTTTGATGGCTAGATGTAGTAGACATATCTGATGGTAGTCAAGTTATATTCTAATGCTACCTCAGGTGTGACTTGTTATAGGTTATAGGTATTAGGAAGATCAGATGTGTTTCTGGTTTCATTTTTTTTTGGATAGGTATAATCTATTTTTTGAAAGGAAAAATAGGCGTAGCCTAAGTGCAAAGCAGGTATATACAATGAGAACACCTAATTACAAATTAAGACCTAGAAAAGATACAAGAAAGTCATATAAACTAGTCTATTTACTTCCTGTGTACTTGGGCTATGCCTATTTACTTGTCTTAATAAAATTTTCTTACCAATAAAAAAAAGTCATAGAAACTAGCCCGGTTGAGGAAAGTGACCGAAGCCCATAAATACAAGGTGTAAAAGCAAAATCTCTTGAGCTCATCCAAGGATTGTTCTCAATCTTCAAAGCATTGACAATTTGTGCTCATCCAAAGGCACCACATTAGACATAAAGGAATCATTTTCCACAGAGTGGAAATTTGGGGTTCACCTTGAAGAACTACCCTCCAACAGGCCAGAAGATCCACCAACCTACTAGGCATTACCCATGCCAATCCGGTCCTGTTAAAAATATCATACCACAATATCCTGGCCACCTCACAGTGTAATAATAAATGATCCATCATTTCACCATTTTTCTTACATATATAAAACCAATCAATAACAATAAGCCTATGTTTCCTCAGATTATCAATGGTAAGGATTTTCTCAAGGGAAGCAATCCAGTCAAGGAAAGCTACCTTGGGAGCCACCTAACATCTTCAAATGCACTTACAAGGAAAAGGGTTGTGGTTATGAGCCATCAGAACCTTGTAGAAAGACTGAACTGTGAATCTCCTGTTTCTGGTTTGAAACCAAACCATTCTATCTGCCTCCACATTACCATATTCAAAGCATACAACAAGTTGAAAAATTCAGAGAAGGCACCTAACTCCCAATCTTGAGCCGATCTAAAAAAATAAACTTTCCTCTAAGTGAGCCACTAGAGCTATCTTTCATCTCTGCCACCAAAGCTTCCTTATCTTGAGCAATCCGATAGAGAGTAGGGATTGTGGTCTTGAGGGCCCCATCTCTACACCAAGTATCATGCCAAAAGTACACTCTTGAACTTTCACCAACCTCAAATCTGCATTATGTAGAAAAGCCCCACCATCCACTTCTAATATTTTTCCACAGCCCTACCTCGTACGCACCCCTAACTTCATTAGAA
This sequence comes from Carya cathayensis, assembly GCA_011037825.1. Taxonomy (NCBI): domain Eukaryota; kingdom Viridiplantae; phylum Streptophyta; class Magnoliopsida; order Fagales; family Juglandaceae; genus Carya; species Carya cathayensis. Next base: position 624,578 of record QGSO01000172.1, read on the forward strand.
CACCATCCCCCTCTATCACTCGCATACTTAGTGTCAATAACCACCCTCCATAAGGCCTCCCTCTCTTGATGATATCACCACAACCACTTCTGAAGGAGGGTCCTGTTAAACATCATCAACTTACAGACCCCCAACCCACAACTAGAAATCGGGGTGCATACCTTATCCCAACCCCCTCTTAATATGATTGGCCACACCTGCAGATGAGGGAAAAACAAAGATAGGATATATGTTGGGAGGTTAGAGAGTGTGCTTTTGATTTAAGTAATTCTGCCCCTTAGACAAGTAAAACTTTTTCTAACTAGCCAGTTTTCTTTCTATCTTCTCAATCACTCCATCCCAAATCACCTTTGCCTTAAAAGCAGCCACCAAAGGAAGAGCAAGATATTTCACTGGTAAGAGCATTGGCAATGGCCTAGCCATTGTCAAGTCTAAATTTTGACTAAAATTAGAGCTTTTGGCTAAAGTCCAAACTAAAAGAGGTAGTGATCCACATTGAACTAGCTATCATAAAGTCAAAATAATAACATAATATTATATATTTTAATAATAATTTTAAAAAATTTTTTTAGCACCTTAAAGTCCAAACCAACTCTTCATTCAGTTTGAGGCCTGTAGATACAACAATTTCAAACCAAGGTTGGCTCCAAGTCTCCTAAATTTTCTTTGATGTTAATCACTAACTCTCTATGTCGATCTCTCTCTGTAATTGAATCGATTGCTTCTCCTTCAATTCTCTCTATGTCCATGTGTAAACCTGCATGCATCACAAATACTCCATGTTATTAATTCAGCAGACCTTGAGTTATTATTTAATAAATAGAACCTTTATAAAAAAAATTTAGTTGAATAATTTGATAACCTATCCTCTAGTCTCCTTTATTTCTATGTCAATGATGAAAAACATCACAAACTTTGCTCTTCCGATAAAAGCCTGCACTATGCAGAAAAATCCTCACAGCCCCAATTACCGCATTGCACATTTTCATGTACCAAACTCGAACTGAGAATAATCCTGCACTATGCAGTCCAAACTCAAACTCTAATGTGAACTTAACATCTATAAGACCAATTAATATCTTCTGATAAATGCCTGCACTATGCAGAAAAATCCTCACAGCCCCAATTACTACATTTTTCAACCAACATAGCAATCATGGGCATTCCCAAGTTAAACCAATCCAATGAATTATCAATTTTGATAAACTTCCTCATAAATATCATCCCTGTATTCTAATTTCCAGAACTTAATCACAAAAATTAGATCTCTGTTTTTTGCAACTAAATATCACCCACAGTTTGCTCAAAGTCTTCTCGTTAGCCAAAATATGCATTAAACTAAATAGACTCGAAAAAACCCAATTTTACTTCACTCAAAATAAACTCAACTCAAACTACACGCCAGCTTCATTTTTGCATAGCCAACCTAATAATCCTAGCAACTAGAAATAATCCATTCAAATTCAATTAGGAAGCAAACTTCGAAATTTACAAAAACAAAAAGGACCACAGATCGAATCCATAGATCAAATAATACTTGCCAACTTTCGAAAGCACCACTAATCAAATGAGTTTAAAAAAATCAGCAAATACAAATTCAAATCGAATCCACAAGCCAAAGTAGGAATTTGACCCTTTTTTTTTTTGATAGGTAAACGGTAATATTAATAAGAATAGGCAAAGCCCAAGTATACAAGATGTATTACAAGAGATTAGACCTATCTAGTTTGCTAAAGAAGAAAGAAGAAATTCGTGTACATCTTGGCCATTAAAGTCTAGCTTAATGGCCCAAAGAAGTAAAGTATTGAAAAAAAGGGAGCGAAGCTCCTCTAGTATCCTCTCCTTATCTTCGAAGGTCCTTTCATTGCGCTATTGCCAAATGCACCACATAATGCAGATAGGAATTTGACCCTTGCCACACAATAGAAATTGAAATAGACCAACTTGGAGAGGCAGTCTAGGGCAGAAAGTACAAGTCTGAACCCAACAATGCAAGTAGTGAAAATTTGATGTCGAGATTCTGTCTTCCATCGATACGAAACTGCTAACTGCTATTGACCTAAGCCGAGAGAAAAGAAATCGACAACCTTCGGAGGAGGAAAGCAGTAATGTAACTGGGAAAAAAAAAGGAAAAATGGAGAGAAGGGGAGAGAGGGAGGGTTGGGCCAATCTAGAGGGAAGAGAAAAAGGGAGAAAAAGAGAAAGGGAAAGAGAAAATGGAAAGAAAAAAATGGAAGGGGCGTTCGGAGTAGAGGGAAGGGAGAAGTGGAGAGGAAGAGAAAGGGGGGTTGGGAGAAAGAGATTCACAAGGGAAACTAGGAGTCAGTTACGTAATAATAAAATAATTCAAATGACTATGAACAGTTGCTAGTCAAAGATGGAAATTTTTTTACAAATACTGTAGCTCAAAGTCTGAACTTCAGTTATTTGCCTAGGCCAATACAGCGCTTTTATTAGAAAACTCTTCATATTTTGGTTGAGACTAGAGTATAGCGAGTCCGATGCCACTGCTCTAAGGAAGCAACCTTGCAGTCCAAAGTGTTTTCCAGGCTACTAATATTTCTCACTACATCTACCTATAAAATAAAATAAAATATTTCTCACTACATCCACCGGAACCATTTTGGAGTTCATAAGGTTCACTTTCAGTCCAAAGACTACTTCAAAGCAAAGCAAGAGGGCCCTCAAAGATTGGATATGACCAAGATTTGCATTGCCAAAGAGCAAGATGTTATCTGCAAAAAGAAAATGAGAAATATTGACAACACCAAAATTAGCGCTCCCCACCAAAAAACTTGAAATAAAACCGCCACCAACTGCAACATCTAGCATGTGCCTAAGTGCACCCAATGATAACAAAAATGAAGAGGGATGATGGGTCCCCTTTTTCAATCTCCTCGAATGGTTGAGGAAACCTGTTGGAAAGCCATTTACCAAAATAGAGAAACAAACTATGGATACCTAATGCTTAATCCAAGTACTCCATTTCTCCCCAAAACCACATCTCCTAGGTAAGCAATACAAAAATTCCCAATTAACATGATCATAGGCCTCCTCCATTACTAATTTGCATAATAAACCCGGCGCTCCATCTTTGATTCTACTCTCCAAGCATTCATTAGCAATGAGAACCGAATCTAAAATTTTGTCTACCTTTGACAAAACCATCCTTAGGCTTCAAGATAATTTTCTCCATAGTTTTGCTCATTTGATTGGCTGGTACTTTGGTTATAATTTTATACACCCCATTCACTAGACTAATGGGGGTGATAATCCTGCACATCCAAAGCCCCAACCTATGTAGGGATAAGAGCAATAAAATTCTTGTTAAGGCTTTTCTCAGACTTCCCATAATTATGAAACTCATGAAAAACCTTCATGGTATCCTTGCCTACAATGTCTGTCCCTACAAGCCTAAAAAAATGCCATAGAGAAACCATCGGGGCCCAGAGCTTGCCCTTAGCCAACCCTCTAACACTTGTTGAACCTCTTCTATCTCAAACGGCCTTTCCAACCAATTGGCACTCAAAGGGTCAATTGACTTGAAGGCTAGGAAGCCATCAAGTCTAGGCCTCCAATTATATTGCTCAATAAAGAGTTCTTCATAGAAGTGGGTGATGTGATCCTTGATCTCAACATGATCTGTTAGAACCTGACCGTCCACATGAAGCATCTCAATGGCATTCTTCCTCTGATGGGAATTGGCCACCCAATGGAAATAACTGGTGCACTTTTTCCCTTCCTTGAGCCTAAGAGCCTGAGCTTTCTGCCTCCAAGAAATCTCCTCCAAGGAAAACATTTTCTTAGTTCAGAAGCAATAAGAGTTCAGTGAAATCTCCTTATCCATGAGAGCGCCAATCTCCTCCCTGCTCTCCAAAGCTGCAACTCCTCAAAGAGAACCTCCACATTCCCAAAGACCTTCACATTCCACTTCTTCAGGTCCTTCAAAGCTTTGAGCATACAAGCTAGGATAAAACAAGGTTGCCCACAAACTGGTAAGACGACTACTAGTGTCTCACCTTATGCTCGTGCTGGTATCACATTTCAACTCTCAGATACCATGGTTGTAAATTTTATGGAAAAAAGAAGTATTTGGAGATTGCTATATCGTTAATGCATAGTGCTGTACAAGAAAAATGTAAAAGGAAGCTGTATGTGTTTTGTTAGGAAAAGAAAGTGTGAGAGGAGAACCCATATGTGGCCATTTTGTGCAAGTTGAAAGTAAAAGTGTGTTTAATCCCATCAAGGGTTAGACAATAATCCTTAATTAATCTGGCAAGTATCATGCTTATATGCATAAAAGCTTGTGCATTATGGCTTTCATTTGACCTATATGTCAAAGCAGTGTGTGTTAAAAAAATGCCTAAATGGCAAAGCAGTGTTGAGGATACATCTTTCATGTGAATTAAATTTTCATGTGCTTATTGAGGATGCATAACTACTCAAGTTTTGGATGATGGGTTGGTTTTTGTCACATATACTTTTTCATTATTATGATTTTTTGAAACAATTTGTATATAGACGATTATATTAGAAGTTTGAGACATTCCAACTTAAGATACAGTCTTATCTATTCAAGGAAAAAAAGTTAAAAAGCGTAATTACATAAAAATCCTGAAGCAATTGTCAAGTTTTGATTGTAGGAACTTTGGTAGTCATTAAATATGGATCCCCATGGAACTTCCGCTGAATGAAAATTACAGACCCATGTGAATCGCACTTTGGATTTTTGGCAAAAAACATTCAATATGAACCACATCTGTCATCTGGTATTTGGATAAATAAAAAGGCACTATCATAGTATCATGTGGATGGTTCTTTGACACTCTTTAAGGTTTCGTATGCAGCTCATGTTAGTCTTTGCTACTTCCAGTTATGACTCATTTAGGGTCTAGATTCAATAATTTTGAGGCCATAGAGTGGATATGGATTTTGTTTGAAGTCTTAATTTTTAGCCAAAGTCAAATTGGATTCTTATTTATAATCATTGCCTCAAAAGAAAAGGAAGACCTTTCTACTCACTTGTATTAAGCGTGACGATGGATTGTTGATTATGCAATGAATGTTTGCGGGGTGTTTTATAATGGATGCTAATTTTTTGCTTTCGTACACAGAGACTTGATATATTGGAAGCATTAGAGACTGCAGTTGGGCACCTTAGTGATGGGAGTACGGCTAATAGCATCTTACAAGTGCAGCGTGATTTCAATGAGTAAGATCTTATTCTCTATTAATCGATCTGCACTTTCTGTTAACTCTTTGATTAATCTTCAATGAATCTTGAAGTTATTTATTTATTATTTTAGTCCTGTTTCTTATTGGCCATGGTATATTTCTATTTTCTGGTGGATATATCAACTTAAATTTCAAACATATGTTGAGCCTCTTTTCTTTTTCTTGCAGAAATGATTATGAAATGTTGTTGGCCCTTGATGACAATAATCACCAACACGGCGGTGCATCTGTCAATCAGATTAATTGTCTGCCACAGTCTACTGTACGGGTAAGTGGGTGTGTGTAAATAATTAGACTGGTCACTTTTCTTTTTAGTGTTTGTACGCCTGGTTTGTTAGTTCTGGAGATTTATTTGTTATATCATGCGGTTCTGTTTTATGTTCAACATCAGACTGACGCCAGTGAAGAAGCTTGTGCAATCTGTCTTGAAGTCCCAACTACTGGAGAAACCATTCGCCACCTCCCCTGCTTACACAAATTTCACAAAGATGTAAGAATTTTGTTTTTTCGAAGAACAGAACTTTTTTATTGAATAACCTATCGAGCATCTGACTCTTTCTGTTTGTTTTCTTCTGTTGTCAGTGCATTGATCCGTGGCTGAGCAGAAAAACTTCATGCCCAATTTGCAAGTCTTCCATTAGTTAATCTGCATTGAGATTCCAGTGCTCAAGTAATCATGTTGTAGTGAATTACTAATTTACTTCACATCTAGTAATTCACTTCACATCTGCAAGCATTCTTATTTTGGGGGCTAAAGCTATAATTTTTTGTTCAATCATATTATTCTACCCATTAGATGATTTTGTAATGGGAAAGTGTGCACAGTGGCAGACTGCATATCATATTCCTGTTTCATTTGATTTTAGAATCCCTATATTTTAAAGCACTAATTTTAAGAAAAGCTTAAACTGATGGGTCCGTTGAATATTTATTGTCAATGTTGCCAAAAAGGATCTTATTTATTTCATTTAGGTCTCGTTTGGAACTTGGACTGAATTGAAATTAACTCAGTTCAGTTTAATTTTAAACTTAGTTTAACGTCCAAAAACTCAACTGTCAAATCTTTGAATTTATATCAACTTTTTGCTGTTTGGTTGTTAGACTCTGTTGCCCAGATGACTAATATAAGAGGGGGGTGAATTGAGTTATATTTAAAAAAAATTAATAATTATAAATCAAATACAAAATATAAAATATAAATAAAATACGAAGCATCAATAAATATAAAGAGTAAGGGTAAGAAATTAGCAAATTCAGTATATTAATGAGGTTTGGCCCTACTGTCTACGTCCTCACCTCAAGTTACCATTTGAGGATCTCCAAATTTACTATTCAACTTCGTTCAGATGGAAATAAAAACCTATTATACATTTGAACAACATTACTACAAAGGAACCATGTAGAAAACTATCTACACTTGCAATTACTTTACACATGGTGATTCAACTATTTTCTGCGTATAACACTTCTTACAAGCACAAGGGTTATACACCATTTTATTGATACAAGAGCTGATAATGGGTAGGTTATCAGATAATACTCCTCAATGAGTGAAATAAAAACAATACAGCACAAATTATATCTCTCAAAATGAATAAGAGTTAAGGATCAATACTTAGAGAAAAAAGAATGAAACATTTGAATGAATGTTGTATGCTTTTGGTATTGTAAATGTGAAGCTCTCAAATAATCTATTTATAGACATATGAGACTTCATATTCAAATTTAAAAAGATTTACATGTCAAAAGACAACATCATTCACTTTTCAAAAAATTCAAATAAAAGTTTCTTTTTCATTTGTCAAAGACCACATCATTCACTTTTTAAAAATTTCAAATTAATCTTTTACTTTTCCATATGACAAAAGGAGTACACTTTACTTTTCAAAATCTTCAAACAAAATCATCGATCTTTTGCATGAGTCAAAAAGAGCATCAATCACTTTTGAAAATATTCAAATAAAGTATGCACATATAAAAGATAACAATCAATCATCTTTAATATTTTCAAAATTTTCAAACAAAATCATCTACCTTTTGCATAAGTCAAAAAGAGTGTCAATCACTTTTGAAAATATTCAAATAAAACATGCACATGTGAAAGATGACAATCAATCATATTTAATATTTTCAAAATTCAAACCTTTAATCATATCATGTACACGTGAAATATGACAATCAATCATCTTTCAAAATTTTCAAATTTAATTTTCAAAATATTCATACACATGTGGAAAATGTATTTTAATACTTTATGATAAAATATTAATTTTGAGTCTTAATCTTAATTTTAAATTTTTAAGAGATTTACAACATTACTTTATGAGCTTTAATGTAAACTTGTTCCATTTTTGCTCATGCTTAGTTCCTTGATGTGCTTGACTCCATTGTGTAGACAACTTGAGTTTGACACTCCTTTATTCTTTAAATTCATTTGTTATTATCAAAATCAATGTGTAGATATATAATTACACGAAACTTGAAACTTTGGATTCAACAATCTCCTTCTTTTTGATGATGACAAATATTTGGTATAACCTGAAACCTTTATTAATACGTAAACTCCATCTGAAAATGTGCGTTAGTTTTTCAACCAAAAGTATAAATATAATTCCAAGCATATATAATAAGTTTAACAATTCAAATAATGTTAATGTTCTAATCTAAAACTTCTCCCCCTTTTGGCATCATTAAAAAGGATCCGCAGTAAGTAAATGGACTAAAGAAAATGGTGTGTTAGTAGAAACTGTAGATAGTTGAAAAATTGGAGCCGGTCACGTGCTGCAACTACCATTCTTCTAACGTTGCTATGGATTCATCCATGAGGTATTCTATACCTCAATCTTCTGTTCTTTCTGCAACTACCATTGGTGCCATGTTGCGACAAGAGAATAATAATTTTGCTAATAAGTTAGACTCCGATGCTATCTACGACTTGATGAGTCTGGGGACTCACTACTCCTCTTCTATAGTTGCTTTTTCCCAGCGGCCACAAATCAGAAACCATGAGGTTGAAAAACTTAAAAAATAAATTGTTATATTTCAGCGAATTGTTCAAGAGTCTCACACAAGGGAAGGAATCATTCGGTAGAAGAATAAACAGTTGAAATCTCTATTAAATTCTTTATTCCGCTTGCCAGTTTTCATGAATAGGGATGACATGATATTGTACGAAGAGAATGAGTGTCTCATGAGGCTAAAAACTTCACGTTTATGTAAAAGTATTTATAAGCATTATCTCTCCGTTTTTATTGACTCTGATCTATATTTTAAGAGATATTCATAGTATGCATCATACCTATTTTTCTTCTAATCATACATAATCTATCTTCTGGTAAAGGTTTTGTGAAAATATTTGCTAGCTGATCGTGTGTGTTTGTGAATTCTAGTACCATATTGCCTTTTTGCATATGATCTCGAAGAAAATGATATTTTATTTCAATATGCTTAGTTCTAGAATGTTGTATTAGGTTCTTTGAAAGATTTATAGCACATGTATTATCACATTTGATTGGAATGTGATTATACATGAGTTTAAAATCTTCAAGTTGTTACTTCATGTAAAGAACTTAAGCACAACAACTACCCGCAATAACATATTCTGCCTCAGTAGTAGATAATGTAACAGAATTTTATTTTTTACTAAACCAGGAAACTAGTTCATGACCTAAGAAATGACATGCACCATTAGTGTTTTTTTGATCAATTTTGCAACCAGCATAATCTGCATATGTAGCTGATTAGATCGAAAGATATGTGCTTATGGTACCACAATCCTAAGTCAATTGTACCACTAAAATATCTAAGAATGTGCTTAACTGCAATTAAATAAGATTCTTTGGGAGATAATTGAAAGCGTGCACATTAGTACACACTAAACATAATATCTGGTCTACTGACTGTTAAATATAATAAGTTACTACTCATATCTCGATAGACCTTCAAGTCAACTAACTTACCGGTTTCATCTTTATCAAGTTTAGTGGATGGGCTCATTGGTGTTCCAATTTCCTTAGCACATTCCATCCCAAACTTTTTAAATAATTCCTTAATATATTTTGATTGATTGATGAATGTTCTACTTTTTGCTTACTTAATTTGCAATCCAATAAAGAATGTAAGTTCTCCCATCATACTCATTTTAAATTCTTCCTGCATAGTCTTAACAAAAACTTGGCATATATTTTCATCAGTAGTACCGAATATTATATCATCAACATAAATCTGAATCAAAAGAATATCATCATTTTCGTATTTAATGAAAAGAGTTGTGTCGATTTTTACCAAGTTCTAGGAGCTTGTTTGAGTCTATATAATACTTTTGTGAGTTTGAAAACATGATTTAGAGAAATATGATTTTTAAAACCTAAAGGTTTCTCAACATATATCTCTTCATTTATAAAACTATTTAAGAAAGTACTTTTTACATGCATTTGAAAAAATTTGAAATCTTTATAACAAGCATATGCAAGTAGTATTCGAATAGCTTCTAATCTTACGATTGGTGCATATGTCTTATCATAATCGATTCCTTCTTCTTGATTAAAATCTTGGGATACAAGTCGAGTCTTATTTCTAGTAATGACTCTACACTCATCTTTCTTGTTTCTAAAAATCCATTTTGTTCCAATAATAGTATGATTTTTGGGTCTAGGAACAAGTGTCTAAACATCATTTTTTTCAAATTGATTCAACTCTTCTTGCATACCTAAAATCCAAGATTCATAAAGAAGTGCTTCATCAATATTTTTGGGTTCAATCTGAGATAGAAAAACAGTATGATTGTAAATATTTCTAAGAGATGATCGAGTGCTTACACATCGTGAGGGTTCTCCTAGAATTTGTTCCACTTGATGATCTTTCACAAATTTTTACTGTTTGGTTGCATCTTGTATTAAATTTTGATGATTTTTCCTGATGTCTCTATATTGGATTTCCTCTATTGTGTTCTCTTTGTTGAAATTGAGATTTTCCGTGTTATTTATACCACTTGTTTCTTCATCAATAGATTTTTTGGAGAGTAGAGAATTAGATTCATCATATACTACATGTATAGATTCTTGTATAGTCAAAATCTATTTATTGAATACTCTATAAGTTTTACTATTAGTAGAATACCTGAGAAATATACCTTCATCAGATTTTGCATCAAATTTACCTAAATTATTTCTGTCATTTAAAATAAAACATTTGCAACCAAATACATGAAAGTACCAATGTTGGACCTTTTCTCATTCCAAAGATCATAAAGGGTTTTATTTAGTTTAGAGTTTATCATAACTCTATTCATAATATAATATGCAGTACTTACCATTTCGGCTTAAAAGTAACTAAGCAAGTTGTTTTTATTGAGTATTGTTTTTGCCATCTCTTGAAGAGATCTATTTTTCCCTTATCACTTCGGATATTTGAAATAGTTTCATTTTGAGCTGAAAAACAAATAGCATCTTGTGAGGTAATTTCTTCAAAATCGATTGTATAAACATTGTTGTTTCTAAAAGCAATAAAACAAATATTGCAATCATGATAATTCAAAATAATGCACTTATCCATTTTGAAAGTAACTGTAAATCTTTTATCACATAATTGACTTATGCTCAAAAGATTATATTTTAGACCTTCAATAAGTAGAACATCTTCAATTATGATAGAAGATTCATTACCAATTTTACCTATTCTTACGATCTTCCATTTCGAGTTATCTCCAAATGTCACGTGTCCTTCTTCTTTAGATCTAAGATCAAAGAACTTAGTTTTGTCTCCCGTCATGTGTCTTAAACATCCACTATCTAAAAATCATTTGTTTTTGCTTGTGGAGGAATACTGGACTTTGATGTAAAAGAATTATCAAAAAAGTTTTTATAAAATTTGTATTTTTGTTTTTGCATATATCCGAAGCCTGCCTTGTCAAAAACACATATTTGACTATCAAGAATTTTTTCAAATTTTTTTTTCCATTCGTAAAGTTTTCAAAAATATTTTTTAAATCAGTTTTATTTTTCTTCAACTCAAGATTTTCATATTTCAAAACGATGTTTTCTTTTCTTAAATCATTAATTTCGTTTGTTAAAGAAGATTTTTTTTTCAAAGCAGTACACTTGATAGCCAAATTTTCAAGTTCCTCATATCCATTTTCTAAAATATTTTACAATTCTTCATATGAAGGATCTTCAATATTATCAAGAGTTGTTACTTCAATGTTATCTTTAGCTATAAGACAAAGATTTGCTAATTCTTCATTACTTGCTTCACTATCTGAGCTACTTGAATCATCATCTCATGTAGCTTTCATTGCTTTCTTGCCATTGTTTCAATCTTTCTTTAGTAGAGAACAATCTGGCTTGATATGACCAGGCTTATTGCATTTATAATAAATTAAAGTGTCATTTTTACCTGAATCTTTCTTGAAAAACTTTTTGAAAGATTTCCTCGGAAGAACTTTATTTTTCTTTAAGAACCTCTTAATTCTTCTTGTTATCATCGCAACTTCTTTATCTTTGTCATCATTTTCCTCATCTTCATCACTTTCACTTTCATGAGGAATAGCTTTAAATGCAAATCTCTTCTTTGGCTTTCATTCTTCTTCTCCTCTTTTCAATGTGTACTCATGGGTAGTAAGTGACTCGATGAGTTCATTTATTTCGAGCTTCTTGAGGTCTCTAGCTTCAAGAATCGCTGTCACTTTTGATTCCTAGTGTTTTGGTAGAGAGTTGAGAATTTTTCTTATTATCTCCACCTTGGAATAAACTTTGTCAAGAGCTGTCAAGCTGTTTATGATGGTAGTAAAACGAGTGTACATACTAGAAATAGATTCATCATCATGCATCTTAAACATTTCATATTCATGAGTAAAAATATAAATTTTTGATTCATTGACTTACAAAGTTTCTTTATAAGTAACTTTCAAATTATCCCAAATTTCTTTTGCTGTAGCGCAAGTCATTATTCTATTAAACTCATTTCTATTGAGAGCATTATATAATAAATTCATAGCAGTTAAATTCAATGTATAAAGTTTATTGTCTTCACGATCAAACTATTTTTTTTCCTTTTTGACATTTACTCCATCAACTACTTTTGTTGGGAATATAAGGTCTGTTTACAATACATTTCCAGATTTCTCGACCTTGAGTCTGAAGGAATATTCTCATTCTAACTTTCCAGAATAAGTAATTGTCTCCACAGAAAAGTGAAGACTGACTGCTAGATTGACATTTACCAAATGAAACTGCAATGTTAGCCATAAAATCTTAACTCAAAAGATAGTTAATTTTATAACAAAACCCTTGTTCTGACACCAATTGTTACTGATCATAGGCAGCACTTATGTCACCTAATAATTGTTCCTACCAGACTAGCCGGCTACCATATCTATCGGTGCACCGTCACCCATGGTTAGAGAGTCTTGCTTCAGTGACATAGTCACAAGCAAGAGTTCTCATGAGTAATCTGTCTGTATGAACAGTACATGTCAACTAACACTGATACCAATTGTTACCCAGATGACTAACACAAGAGGATGAGTGAATTGGGTTATATTTAAAAAAAATTAACAATTATAAATCAAATACACAATATAAAATATAAATAAAATACGAAGCAGTAATAAATATAAAGAATAATGGTAAGAGAGAAACAAACTCAGTATGTTAACGAGGTTTGGCCCCACTGTCTACGTCCTCGCCTCAAGCTACCCCTTGAGTATTATCAAATTCACTATTCAACCTCTTTCAGGTGGAAATATAAACTTATTACACATTTGAATAACACTGCTACAAAAGATCTGTGTAGAACACCCTCTACACTTGTAATCATTTTACACGTGGTGTTTCAACTATTTTATATGTAGAACACTTTTTACACGCACAAGGGTTATACATACCCTTTTATTGATACAAGAGCTGATAGTGGGTAAGTTATCAAAGAACACTCCTTAATGAGTGAAATAAAAACAATACAGCACAAATTATATATTTCTCAAAATGAACAAGGGTTAAGGTCCAATACTTAGAGAAGAGAAAATGAAAGTTTTGAATGAATGTTGTATGCTCTTGGTATTGTAAATATGAAACTTTCAAATGATTTATTTATAGGCAAATGAGACTTCATATTCAAATTTAAAAAGATTCACATGTCAAAGACAATATCATTCACTTTTCAAAAAATTTAAATAAAAGTTTCTTCTTTCTCATTTGTCAAAGACAAAATTATTCACTTTTCAAAAATTTCAAACTTAATCTTTTTACTTTTCGCATATGACAAAAAGAGTATACTTTACTTTTCAAAATTTTCAAACAAAATCATCTACTTTTTACATAAGTCAAAAAAAGTATCAATCACTTTTGAAAATATTCAAATAAAGCATGCACATGTAAAAGATGACAATTAATCATCTTTAATATTTTCAAAATTTTCAAACAAAATCATTTACTTTTTGCATAAGTCAAAAAGAGCATCAATCATTTTTGAAAATATTCAAATAAAGCATGCACATGTGAAAGATGATAATAAACCATCTTTAATATTTTCAAGATTCAAACATTTAATTATGTCATGCACATGTGAAAGATGACAATCAATCATTTTTCAAAATTTTCAAAATATTCATGCACATGTGGAAAATGTATTTTAATGTTTTATAATAAAATATTAATTTTGAACCTTAATCCTAATTTCAAATTTTTAAGAGATTTATAACATTACTCTATGAAATTTAATGTGAATTTGTACCCTTTTTGCTCATGCTTGGTTCTTTAATGTGCTTAACTCTATTGTATAGATAATTTGAGCTTGAAACTCATTTATTTTTTGAATTCATTTGTTATCATCAAAATTAATGTGTAGATATATAATTATACGAAACTTGAAATCTTGGGTTCAACAGACTTAACTGAGATCAACTCAGTTCAGTCTAATTTTAAGTTGAGTCTAACATCCAAACACCAAATTCTCAAATTATTAAACTCATCTCAACTCGAAACCTCTTTACACGTGAGATCCACAAGTTTTTTCAACTTAACACCTCTTTATATGTAGGGCTTACAACATTTTTCAACTTCTCATAAATATCTCTAAATTTATCTTAACATCCAAATACATCTAAACTCATCTTAGGTGAACCCCACAAAACTCATTTCACCCTCTCAACTCACTATTATTTATAAAGTATTCAATTCATTTTAACTCAGCTCAACATTCAAACGTAGCCTTTAAAACCTTTTTACATGTGGGACCTATAATATTTTTCAACCTAACACCTCTTTACACGTAGGACCTACAACATTTTTTCACTTTCTATAAATACATAACTCATCTTAATATCAAAACATATCTAAACACATCTTAGGTGAGCCTTACAAAACCCACTCCACCATCTCAACTAACTACTAATTATAAATAATTCAACTCATCTTAATTCAGCTTAACATTTAAATAGGGCTAAAATGGTGAGGAGTTTATTACGAAAGGGGTGGATTGTTTCTTTTATCATTTTGAATTGAACTATTGCCTCATTTTCTATTTAAGTTGGGTATTGGAGTTTTAAGAACTATACCTTTCTCAATTTAAAGTTGTCATGAGGTCAATGCAACTAGGATGGCATCCTGAAGACTGGGCCTAACTTCTGATGGATGCGTAAATAGTGGTGGTATGATGCTTTTTGAATGCATTGCTAGAAGTTGACTCTTTTATTTGACGATTGATTTAAGAATTGAGTTTTTCTATTCTAAAGTCGGTGTATATAGTACACAATTTATATAATTTTAATGATAAGATTTTATCTTTAAGATTCAAATTTTAAAATTTATATTTTAAATCAAATGATGACATGTAAATACTTTATTAAGTGTGCTCTACACACCACTTTATAATATAATTTGTTTTTGAGAACTTAGACCATCATTCTAACATTATTTTTTCAAAATTGCAATCATTGATAAGCTAGATTCATGAAAATGTATTTAAACTCATTTGCAATTAGAGTAAACCTTTAAATAGGATGTGGTGACAAACTTACTTGTGCACCTTCCAATAAAATATGGACACGTAAGCTTTCTATTATAATTACTATAGAAATGATCGTGGCTTATCTCTCAAGTCAGGCTAAGCACCAATAGTTTCAGAGTTGGAATGTCTTACTTCTGATTTCGACTAAGATTTTGGCAGATGTTGAATCTGATCTCTAACTCTGACTCCGATTCTTTTAGCCTCTGATTCAATCGGAGTTGAGTCAGATTTGGATTTTTTTAATTAGACCTTTTTTATTAATTCATTCAAAATTTTAATTTGGTAATTTTGAACTCTTACTAATTGCATTTGGACTTCCATATTTCAATTTTTTTTTTAAAAAAATATTTTTTCAAATTTCAATTTTACAAAAAACATAACCAAAATTGTAAGAATAAATCATTCATACAAATTAAAAATATATAACCAAAATTGTAAAAATAAATCATTCATACAAATTAAAAATACATAATTAAAATTAGAAAGCTAAATCATTCACTAGAATCACTACAAGTTAAAAAAAAAAAAAAAAAAAAAAACAGAACCAAAATTACAAAACTAAATCATTCATTAGAATCACAACAAATGAAAAAACCATAACCAAATCTAGAACTAATCTGTACTAATTTACCACAACAAGAAGTTACAAACTTACAAGCCAAAACTAAAACCTTACAAGTCATCAAATATTGTTAGCTGTTCCCAATTACAACTAACAACACAATTTAAATTCCATGTTATTGTCTCATTCCAACAACAAACAAAGCCAACAACATCCATCATCTATCCTCCTAAATTATCCAACCAGCTAATCATTCATCAACAAGAAGTTCTAATTCCAACAAGAAAAGAAAAGAAAAAAAATAAGCTGTTCCCATTCCAACAAAAGAACCAATAAAGTGAGTGTCATTCCTAGTTGTGCTTGAAGATAAAAGAACAAAATTAGTGAAGAAATATAATATCACATAAATTTATAGAAATAAAGAAAAGACAAATGACACAACAGGCTGTTGTGGTTCTTCTAGACATGATGCAGAGATGTATATAGGAGTGCTTGTACCTTCAACATTCATGGTTTAAAACTAAAACACAATATAACAAATCAAAAAAACTTCATGATCAGATTCACAACCAATGAAAAAAGTAAATAGCAATCACAACACATATTGTAAATATTGTAAAACAACCCCATATGTTCAAGTTTATTATTCAAAACACCCCCACAAAAAAGCCCCAAAACAATGGGTGCCTACAAATAATGGATTAGCAATGGCTGCTCATTGATAATCCATCGATTTTCCAGATCATACTTACCTAGTTTGACATCAACACAGCCCAACACATTCACAACCATGTAAAATGACATTGTTTTAACCTCTACAAACGATGTTGTTTTGCATTTATTGTGGCATTTTGTGACCAAAATAGAGTCATACAAAGCCACGTTGACTCTGTTTTGGCCCTTTTTGGGCATGCTGGGTTGCACCACTGCAGTGTATTGGGCTCCTAAGGACCTAAACCTTGTTTTGGGACCATTCTTTTTTCCCTAAATCATAAATCTAGCCCTAAACTAAACCCTAAAGAAATTTTAATCTTTATTTTAGTCATAAATTTCTTTGTTTATGATTTTTATAATTTTTTACCACTAAATTTATTTTTTAGTACTGATTATTAACAATTACTATTTAACTAATATCTAATTACAAGTTATTAAATATTAACACATTATAATATTTTATATTAATGTTTAACATATTCCTAATTTCCTATTAGTATTATTAAATATATATTAATGTTTATACATTAGTACTACATGCTATTATACATTGATTATTATACATTACTAGTACATGTTATTATACTTTAGTTATTATACATTAGTATTATATGTTATTATAAATTTATATATTGTGTTTATACATAATACATTAGTATTAAATGTTATTATACATTAGTTATTATATAATTAGTATTGCATGTTATTATACATTAGTGTTACATGGTAGTAATAGTATAGTGTTTACATATACTAAACTATTATTAGTCAATTTAATATGTTTATATTATAATACTATAAGTATATTATTTTATAATAATTTGCTCATATTAGTATATTGTTGAATTTAACTAACTATTTAAGTTATAGTTATAATATATAATTAATATATAAAAAAATACATATATTTTATAAAATATGTACAATATTGGAGTCGAATAATTAGAGTTGGAGTCAGAGCGGAGCCAGAGTGGAACTGGTGTCGAAGTCAAATTTTCAGATTTCTACTCAGCCTTAAGTAATATTTAGAAATATCTTGATGTGGTAGTTTTACTTGGCATGCCATATTTATTAAGGCATCATTTGATTAGATAGATGAGATGAGATAAAAAAAATTTTATGAATAATATTGAGATAATTTGTGAATAATAGTGAAATAATATGGGTTAAGATTTTTATGAAGTTTTAGGAAATAAAAAAAATGAATAAAAAATTATAAAATTAAAAGAGGGTTAGAATATAATTGTTTTGGGATTTGAAAAAATTGAATTATTTTTTGTGTTTTATTTGAAAGTTTGGGAAAGTTGTAATAATTAGATGAAAAAGTTGATAGGTTGAAAATTTGTTTGTGTTTGAATGATCTTTAGATGGTTAGATAAGATGAGATTATTTGAAAAGTTTGTGAAACCAAACCAAATCTAAACGAGACATGTTGGTTCACAAAAATTTTCTAGAAATATATTCACATATTAACGTGATTGAACATATTTGCCTAATTGCAGGACACTTTGGTGTAGCTCATGGGCAACCAACTAGCTTGCTGTTATATCCAATTATACATACCACTAATAATTGAGTTTGCTGATTTCAATAAATCAACTGGTACTTCAACTAATTGATCTCATCAGTCAATTAAATATTGATAGTGTTATAATAAAATGGAAAGTAATGAATACTTTTCAGAGTAATAACAAAAATCTCACCATTAAAGCATTCATCAGTTCTTATATAGTTAAAACATAAGAGTAGGCATACCCTGATACCTGCTGAAAATTGAGTTTGCTACCCATCATAATACTGAACACAAGTGAGAAGAAAAAGATCAATAATTTAAAAATGAGATATTGCCCAATTAGATATGTGTTGATCTATTTCTAAAACAATATGAATTATCATTCATGCAAATCAGAAGCTGTGTCATTTAGTTTCATTGAATGCCAAGGAAGCTATTCATAAAAAAAAAAATTGTCAAGGAAGTCCATTTGATGAAGTAATTATCCCTTCAAACACAATATGGGCACAAAAAAAAAAAGAAGCACTAGACTCACTCAAAGATTAACACACAACGAAAAAACAAAAAAGAAAAAGAAAAAATTACACACAAATTAGACACTATAACCATCATCACATATCATCCCTACACTCGATCAACAAACACAATATTCATTTGGTGAAGTAATTATTTCGTCAAACAAAATATGGGCACAAAAACAAATCACTAGAATCACTAAAAGATTAACACAAAACCAAGATTACAAAAATATATATATATATACAATCAGACTAAGCAAATTCAGGAGTAAAAGAATAAGTTCAGACCATATGTAAAAATCTTATCACTAGTCTTGTGATAGATTTGTGAAAATTAAATTAAAATAGCTAAAAGTATTTACTGCATGGGACCGTAAGCAATATCTTCATGTGGAAACTGACACTAAAATTTCGTGAGATGAAACTGACAGCACATTGCCAGTGTAGGGGTAAGAAAAAGGATCCCAGGGCATGAATTGTCTGAACTGGCAAAATTCAGCATCACATTCACAAAACTGAAAGAGATCTCCTTGAAGTGCAGTGATTATCTCCAATTCCACAAAATCAAATGAGAGAACAACAACTCCAATATGATCTTCAAGAGCAATTGAAGAATGAAGAAACTCTGTAGAGGCAAAAATCCTGAATCTCTTGGTTGACAACAACAGATCTCAACACCAAATTCTATCATCTCTCAACAACCATTCGAAGACAAAGGAATGTAATTGACTCTATTAAAATTGGTCCAGGTATTTGGTTGATGGATCAATCTTTAATTGAAACCTCTTTTCTTCATTATTTCCAGAACATTTATGCTTCTTCGAATCCAATAATTCTTGGACATCTAGAAAACCTTTTTGAACGGCAGATATTAGACATAGAAAATGATTTCCTTAGTGCAATACCAAATGAAGCAGAAATATTCAAAGCACTAAAACAAATCCCTTGCCAAAAAGCCCCTGGACAAGATGGAATGATTGTAATCTTCTACAGAGACTATTGAGATATTATCAAAAGTGAAGTTATCAAAACGGTGCAAAATGTTTTTTCAGAGTGGTAAACTATTAAAACAAATGAATCACACAAATATTGCACTCATTCCAAAAATCCCAAATCCATGCCAACCCCAACACTATAGGTCCATAAGTTTGATCAATATCATCTACAAAATCATTACTAAAATTATGGCTGTCCGCCTTAAATCTACTCTCCTTAGCATCATTTTTCCTTTACGATAGCTTTCGTGCTGGGTAGAAACATAAAAGAAAATACATTGATAGCTCATGAGCTATTTCACTACTTGAAGAAAAAGACAAGGAGATAAGGTTTAATGTCAATGAAATTTGATATGGAAAAAGCTTTTGATTATGTAGAATGATATTTTTTGTTCAAAGTGATGGAAGTACTTGGATACAGTACTACCTGGATTAATTTCATAAAGGAATGCATAACTACACTGTCCTTCTTTATTATTATAAATGGAAGCTCTAGGGGCTCTTTTCATGCTCAGAGAGGACTCAGACAAGAGGATCCAATCTCACATTCCTTATTCATGCTATGCATAGAGGTATTATCTAGATTGATATCAAAATTAGAGGAGCAAGGAAAATTCAAGGGAATCCGAATAAGTAGGCATTGTCCATCAATCACTCACTTATTATTTGCAGATGACCTCATCGTCTTCGGGAAAGAAACGAGCGAAGTGCCAAAGCTTTATCTGAAAATATTGAGAAATACATGGCATGGTTAGGAAAACGAATAAACCTTAACAAATCTCTTATCTTCATTACAAGAAATTTGAGTTTGGTGACAAAATCAATGATCACTCAAATTCTGTCATACAGACCATCGTCGGCAAGAATGAAATACTTAGGGCTTCCAACTTCTTTTTCAAGAGGGAAAAAAAAAGAGTGTTTTAAAGAACTTATGGAAAAAATCAATAACAAATTAGAAGGCTGGAAATCCAAAGTATTATCTCAAGCAGGATGTACAATGTAAATCAGGTCAGTTGCCAGTTCAATTCCAACGTATCAAATGTAGTCATTCCTATTGCCAACGTCAGTGTGCAAGACTATGAATAGGAGCTTTAAAAATTTTTGGTGGGGTTTCTAAAAAGGGAAATATCATAACCTAACAACAAAATCATGGAAATCAATATGTTAAATCGAAATATCTAGGTGGATTGGGCCTCAAACTAATGGAAACAATGAATCTATCACTATTAGCAAAAACAGGCTGGGAATTGAGTTAGAGAAATAACGGACTATGGCACAAGCTTCTAACAAAAAAATACTTCAACTCAACCACATTAAAAAATGTAGATTCAAAAAGTTCGGACTCATGGCTATGGAAGGGACTCTTCAAGACAAGGGATTTATTAGCAAAAGGCTCATGCTTCCAAATTTTTGACGGCCTATCAGTAAACGTATGGACAGAACCCTGGATACCAGACATGGAAGACTTCAAGCCAAAGCCTATCCAGAATATGGAAGAGATATATCCTCAGTTGAAAATTTTGTATATCATCACCAACAATCCACGTGCTTGGAATATTGAGAAGATGAGTACATTTTTTGAATAGGAAAGCATAGAATGCATTCAAAAAATTCCTCTTGCTTGAAGAAACCAAAGAAGTGACACTTTGATATGGCTCCCAAATCACAATAGTAAATTCTCAATTAAGACAGCATATCACCTGGCAGCAAGATGTACATGATTCACCTTGCTTTAAGATTTTCTAGAACCTAGTTTCAAAAATCTCTGGAGATTGAAAATACATGACTGTCACAAGCTCTTACTTTGGAAAACTATATGGGACATCCTTCCAACTAGGGCAAAGCTAAGCAGCATTATTCCAAATTTGCAACAAGAATTTTGTCCAATGTGCAACTAGGAAATAGAAACGTTGCTCCACCTCTTCGTGGAATGTCTTGTGGTTTGAATATTGTGGAAATATAACAAATGGCCCTTGAATTTGGCATCATTTCCAATTACATCCATGCGAGATTGGATAAATCTAATAATAAATCCAGCTCCCAAACTTGGTTTAACAGAATCAGAAATACATCCCTTTTAGATCTTTGCAGTGATCGCTATGGATTTCATTTGGTGGAATATAAATGATATTATCCACAATCATGCATCCTCAACTCTTGAAAAGGATTCTCTCTAGCTAGAGACCATATATTAAGCTTATAAACATGCATGTGAACAAAAGGCAAAGAAGAAATTTAAGGAAAGCTGGATAAAGCTTCCATCAAACCACTTCGGTTATTCATTTGATGCAGCAATTAGAGACTCTTTCTAACCACCTTAACATCTGTCGAGACTCAGAAGGAAGAATTCTGGAGGTTTGGACCTCTAAGATCCAAATCATCAACCCCATATTTGCAGAGGCCTTAGGAGCTCTCCTTGCGATACAAAATGGCAAATCATCTGGAAAAAAGACCATCAATTTTGGAAGAAGACACCCAAACAATAATTGACGCTATAATAGATGAGGTGCTTTCACCACAGTGGCAAATATTCCCGATCATAGTAGACATAAGCAAAAATCTTCATCCCTAAGTAAATTGGAGAAGTAGGAAAATACACTGATCGCAGAATTAGTGTGCGCACTCAATGGCACAATGGGCAGTGACTGAAATGACTTTTGGTCGAATACCCCTCATTAGTATTCCTAACTATATTATACATATAGATAGTGGCAAAGATCCACCCTGAACTTATTTTACTTCAGTTTAATTTATATATATAAATATATATACATACTAGGTCAAAGAAACGTGTAAAGCACGTTTGCCTAGTTGGATCAAACAGTTGTTTTAAAAAAATCATATGTTTTTTTACAAAACTTGTAAAAATAGTTGATGGCATATATAGCTTAAAAGACATTGTTTCAACTTTTATACAAGTAATATAATTAATAGAATATTACAAAGGAACTTTAACAAACAAATTAATTAATACAATCATTACTTTAATTCTTGCCAGCACACGTGCAGTAAGAATTTGTTGGGATACCAATAGGGGAAATATACAATTTCTAACATGCCTAGAGGACCATTCATAGACTATGAGTTGCCCATCAGATAAAACCCTATAGGCTGACATGGTCGCTCATCCTTGCCCCAACATGGTACGATCCAAGGAAAACTGTACCAACGGGTTGGGCTAATGCTTCCTTGTTGCTCCCAACATAATCGCTTCTTTTGTGATACCTTGTATTTTTGTGTGTTTTAATTAAATAATTATTTTATTTATTAGTAATATTGGTTCTCTTATTTTTAATTTAACGTGATTTTCATTGTATTATTTTGTGATTACTAAATTGTGAAATTTATTTTGATGTACTTTCTTGATATTAATTAATTATTTTATTTATTAGTAATATTGGTTCTCTTGTTTTAAGTTTAACGTGATTTTTGTTATTATTACTAAGTTGTGAAATATATTTTAACGTGCTTTCTTGATATTAATTATTGTTTAGTATTTAAATTGCTCTTTATTTTAATTTATTTCATTGTTGGGCTTTATTGTATTATTTTATTAATTTTTAGTTATAGTGTTTTTATTTGCCTTTTTTCTATTTTATTGTGTATTTTTATTTTATTGGACCTATTCCTTTCAGATTGAGCTTGTTTAGTGTGCTTTATTTTCTGTTTTGGGTCCAGCCTATTTTGTGTGTAAAGCCCAGTCCATTGTTGCATTTCAGCCCCTTCTCTATGCGATGCCGTTTGGCTTATGCTCTTAGGGCTTATTTCTTTTCCTTCTTCTCCTCTGCCTCCTGCTTCTTCTTATTCTTTTTTCAGTTTCTTCTTCATTTGCAAATCTGTGTGTAGTTGCTGCTTCTTCCCCTTTCTTTTTCTTTTTCTTTCATCTCCTTCTATTTCTTTTCCTTTCTTCCATTTATTTTCTTTTATTGGTTTCTCTTCCCCTTCTGCAACCCATGACTTCTCTCTCTGTCTTTGAGTTGTAGTGCCGCCCATTGTCGCCAGCCCAGCCTCACCTCACAGCCTCGGTTGCGATTTCTTCCGCCATCAACCCGTGCCACCACCATTTCTCCCCCATTCGTGCCTTTGTTTTGTCTTTCCCGTGGGTCACGCGTCTTTCGTGCCCTTGCTTTTCCCCTGAAAATTGAAATTCCTCACCATATGAAATCATCCCTTAAACCACTTTTCTCCTTCTCAAGTCTTGTATTAGTATTTTTCCCCTTAATTCTTCTTAAACCATGCCCTGTTTTAGCCCCAACCCATGCACTTCTTTTTTTTTAGTTTTGCTTGGTTATTTTCTCTCTTGCCGTGTATAATTTCTAGCCACCATTTGTGCGTCTGAGATTATGGACCTTGATGTTTGGTGGTCAAACGGAGGAGAAGCTCGATGTGAAAGCTAGACAAGGTGGTTGCATGGCTGATTGGGGTGAGTCAATGGTGTTTGAGTTTGCGGAGGTGATGGACGGAAAATTAAAACAACAAAAATTAACAGAAAAATAAGAAAAATGGATGGAAAAATAAGAATTTATGTTAGATAGCCACTTATTATAATAGAGAGATATATAACGCATGCTTGTTGAGAAAAATAAAACTAGACTATTAAATTAATTACATTGAATTATGCATATGGAAATATTTCCATAACTATGAACAATGTCAATACTCTTTGGATATGCACTATTAATTTCTCAAATGTTATTTTATTAATTCTCTCTCTCTCTTTCTCTTAGCCCTTTCTCTGCTCCTACCTCAACAACATAACCTTCACATTCACCTTCATTTTATTATTATAATATATTATATTTATTATTATTATTATATTTGTATTATTAATGCCAAATGTATGTAGTGGATTCTAATTACAAAAACTATATAAAAATTAATTTTAGGAAAAAATTAATAATAATAAAAAATACTATTTTATTATTATTTTGACTTAAAAATGCATAATCCAATGTTAGAGTTTTTTTTGAATGATAAAGACAATCTCCAAAACATGTGATTTTGTATTTGCATATAGAAAAACCAATGCTAATGTTCTCATGAATTGGGAGTACATGTTGTTAAGCTTATCATACAAAATTAGTATATGAAATCAATCGTGCTTCAATGTCAGCTCAGTTGATTTGTTTATGTGCGTGCGAGTTTGGGAAAAAAATCTATATAGCTTGTGCATATTTTTGTTCACTTATCATTCGGTGTGTATAATAGATTGGGAAAAAATATTATGAAGAATGTCATTGATAAACTCAAAAGTAACCAAAGCAGATTGGAAAAAATCTATATAGCCTAGCAGAAAAGTGACCAAAACACTATATTTTTCAGAAAAGTGACCAAAAACACTAGATTTTTCATAGTCTCCACAGTATCTCTCCCCCTATACAACAAAATGCCTGATCAAGTAACTAATCAGGCTTTGCCTGAGTCAAGGGGGAGTACCATTACATATGATCCATACAAGAAAAATAAAGAAAATATCCACTTACTTACATGTGCCCTATAGTTTATCTGAATTAAGCATAAACTATTACAATTGATACAGTCCAGTATAAATTCAATAATATTTGTGGATTTCTTTTCTTGACCTTCCGCAAATTTTGATCAGCCTCAACCTTTCGAGCATTTGTCTCTTTCTCTCTTTATCGTCCCTTCTCCGCAATACGTCCTACTCACTCTTCCGAATTACATATCTATTATAACAAGCATACTGTGAAGCATCCAAGTACGTTAAAATTGACAAGTAAATACAAACAAACAGGATAAACAGGGGCATATTAATTAACAAGGATGACAAAATAAGTGCCAATTCTTATGGAAGTGTTGTACAAACAAGAGTAAAGACAAACAAGAGATAGTAAAGGGAAGTGTTGGACAATCTAAAAACAAGTTCTCCCACTGTGTACTCATCAATCCGCTATCATTACACAACATCACAAGTTAATTTTTCTTTTATCTACAATGATTATATTGATATAAATAAGTATAACCCAAGTACATGGGACATATACAAGAGTGACACCTAAGCATGAATGACATATTAGTACAAGTTACTACTTAATTTCTTTCTCTATTTAGACATATGTTGTTACATTACAATTTAGATCATGGTAGGTCCACAAAACATAACAAATAAGGACTTGAATACTCTACTCTTAAACTTTACGTTATAAAAAACTAGTAGACTCATCAGAGTGGCATGTGCCTCTAATGTCAAACTCACATTTAGAAATGACTGGACGCATTTGCCTAATTGTGGGACACTTTGGTGTAGCTCATGAGCAACCAAATAGCTTGCTGTGATATCCAATTATACATACCACCAACAATTGAGTAAGTAGATTTCAATAAATCAACTGGTACTTCAACTGATCAATCTCATCAGTCAATTAAATATTGATAGTGTTATAAATAAAATGGAAAGTAATGAATCCTTTTCAGAGTATTAACAAAAATCTCACAATCTCAAGCATTCATTAGTTCTTATATAGTTAAAACATAAGAGCAAGCATATCCTGATATCTGCTGAAAATTGAGTTTGCTACCCATCATAATACTGAACATAAGAGGGAAGGAAAAGATCAATAATTTAAGAATGAGATATCGACCGATTAGGTATGCATTGAGCTATTTCTAAAACAATATGAATTGTCATTTATGCAAATTAGAAACTATGTCATTTAGTTTCATTGAGTGCCAAGGAAACTATTCATTAAAAAAAAATGCCAAGGAAGTAATCATCCCGTTAAACACAAAATGGGCACAAAAAAAAAAAAAAAAAAACCATATTACACACAATCAGACACTATAACCATCATCCTCACATATCATCACTACACTCGATCAACAATTTCCATTTGGCGAAGTAATCATTTTGTCAAACAAAATATGGGCACAAAAACAAATCACTCGAATCCCTAAAAAATTAACACAAAACCAAGATTAAAAAAAAAACTACACAATCAGGATAAGCAAATTTAGGAGTAAAAGAATAAGTTCAGACCATATGTAAAAATCTTATCACTAATCTCGTGACAATATATGAAAATTACATTAAATAGCTAAAAGTATTTATTGCATGCGATCGTAAGCAATATCTTCATGTGGAAACTAACACTGAAATTTCATGAAATGAAACTGAAAGCACATTGACAGTGTGGGGGTAAGAAAAAGGATCCCAACACATGAACTGTTTGGGAGTCCTACCCACTTCATCAAGAAACATTCTTCCTTGAAAAATGAAAAATACTTTAAAAGAATGAAAATTTCCCATCTTTCTTTTTTCTCTGTGATCAAACAATGCCACACTTAGGGGTGAGATTGGTCCGGTCTGTTCCAAGGGGGACCTAACATCCCTAGGGACTGGTATCTATCGGTCAGGTCCGGTCCATTTGGTCCAACTTTTTTTTTTTTGAAATCGATTAATAAAATAAATTTATTTAAAATACTAAATTAAAATTAAGTAACTTATTAATTGAAAATTACATAATAAATTGTATAATTATTAATATATACTAGTAATATATATTATAGTTATACATTAAAGAATATAATAATACATTGATCTAAATATATATAGTTATAGATTTAGTACCAATAATATAACTAATAACTATGCTAGAAGTATTACTAATATACTATATGTTAGTGATAAATTGGTAATACTATATTAAATAATACTCTATATAGTTATAGTGATTTAATACTAACATATTAAGTTAACTATACTAATATTATTATAAATGTATACATATATTATAATTTATAATATAACTCTTATAATATGTTAATATATTAATATATACTAATGCTATATATTATAGTCATACATTAAAGAATATAATACTTATGTAATATTGTGATATATTAATAATTAATTATATGCAATTATTTATATAAATAATAAAATATATTTATTTATTTTAATTCGATCCGGGGT
This sequence comes from Carya cathayensis, assembly GCA_011037825.1. Lineage (NCBI taxonomy): Eukaryota > Viridiplantae > Streptophyta > Magnoliopsida > Fagales > Juglandaceae > Carya > Carya cathayensis. The sequence goes on from QGSO01000172.1 coordinate 652,053, forward strand.
GAAAAACCCTTAGACCGAACCTTAGATTTGAATACCAAAACCATCTTATCTCATCATTATATTTTTTATATATTCTCACATAAAATATAATAAATAATTTAATTTTTTTTAATATTCAAATAATATTAATATTAAAAAAATAATATTTTAATAATATCTTATTCAAATTTTAACTTTTATAAATATTATTTAGAAAAATTTAGTTGTAATCATAATTGTGCATTAATAAGTACACAAATTTAATGTGAGTAGTTAAAAATAAATTTTATTAAAAATAATATTAATATAAATTTTAAATTTAAATAAATCAATATTAATTTGCAATTAATAAAGGCTTTATACCTGGCAAAACTCTACCGAAATATAGGACGTTGCGTTTACCGAAAGGATACCAACGCATGAACCGTCTGGAAGTCTATCGACTCACCATCGCGCTCTGCATAAATACCGTGGCTTGTGCTTTGCTTGGCGACCAAGCTTTCACCATTCGCCGACGTTGAGCATTCCGTGCGTGCCTTGAATTTTGGGAATCGAAGGAGAACAAATGGAGAGAGGAAGAGGGAGAATGCTGCCACTGCTGGCTTTCCATGCCGCGAGCGAGTATTACAGGCTCGATCGGAAGCCCCCTGTCACTGCCTGCCTTCTCGCCGCCAATACTCTCATTTATCTGAGGCCCCGATTTCTCCACTCCATCCTCCCACCCATCGACGAGGTCTGGTTCAATGCCCACCTCATCCTTAAGGTACACGCTCTCTCATTTCATCTCTTACTTCTCCGTATTAGGAAATTTTTTTCTTCGGTATTTACTTCTACATGTACTGAATTCTTCGTCTCCTAGTAAATAAACACGAACTTCATCTTCTGCTAATCGAATGCATTACAAACTATTGTGAAACCCTAATCCCTTTCGCCTTGATAATTAGAGTACCAATTTTATGGTTCTCGATGAGACCAAGGGTACAGGATGCCTGAGCAAGGCAATAACAAAACAACTTTTGTTCATCAAGTACAAGATATGAACAGAATCAATTATTTTCTTTCTGTTAAGTAATAGTCTTTTGGGTCTACCGTTCAGGAACTGAAGAGAGGAAAGCAAAAAATTTAAAAATTAACAACATGGGGATTGTTCACAACCTGATTCAGGTTGAGGTGGGGTTTAGCATTACGTTTGTGTCTGGTTTTTTCACAAAATTAAACTATCTCATCTCATATAATCATTACAGCTTTTTAAAATTTTTACGTAAAATATAATAAAAAATTTAATTTTTTAAAATTTTAAAACAAAACTACTATTAAAAAATTATATTATAATAATATTTTATTCAACTTTCAAGAAAACATATCATTTGAAATGTATAACCAATCGAGGTAGTTTGTTTCCTTAGACCAATCTTACTTCTATTTGTTGCTTCAGAACGGAACCTTACCTAGATATCATTTACAGCAGAATATATTGATAGATGCTTGAGTTCCTCACTGATAGGCTAGCCCAACTTATCTTAGAATTGGGACGGATGTCATGATAACTTCAGCTTCTGAATTGGTTGAAACCTCTCAAGTAGACCTAATAAATTAAATGTCAGACGTTCTGGTATGAACATGCTCTGTAAAGAATTGATGTTTTCTTACCTGTACATCCACGAAGAGAAGTTAATTTTGCGTTTTTTTTTTTTCTTTTCCTTCTATTGCTGATACGTATTGGCTGGAAATATTCTCAATTACTTTAAAAAGAGGAAATGGTAACAAACCCTATCGTTTGGGTTTCTATATGAAAAGGAATGTGGGAATTTATAGTTTGGTCTTGACTAATATGACTAATGTAGCATCTTTGGTGAGCCCTATCATTTGGGTTTCTCTATGAAAAGGAATGTGGGAATTTATAGTTTGCTCTTGACTAATATGACTAATGTAGCATCTTTGGTGAGATACTGCTTATTCCCGAACGGCTTCAATGTCCCAAACTACCAAATTTTGCATATGCCTCTATAAGAAAATAAATTTGTAGAATTTCAAGTATCTATTTACTATTCTAGTATATTATGTATCATTAATATTGTCTTGATTGGGTCTTCCTCATAAGTATTCAAGACTGATTCACTCGGTTATGGTAAGAAGAAGGGGGCAATTTTGGTGGCCTTTTTTTTCAAGTTGTTTATGATCATTGCATGTCTATGTTTTCCTCACGTGGAAAATCAAATTTTTGCTTTGGCAGCACAGGGACCTGAAGCGTTTTTTCTTGTCAGCATTCTACCATGTGGGTGAATCTCACCTGGTCTATAACATGATGTCACTCTTGTGGAAGGGGATCCAGTTGGAGAATTCAATGGGAAGTGTGGAATTTGCCTCTATGGTTACTGCTCTTCTTGGTATGTCCCAGGGAATCACACTGCTACTAGCAAAATCCCTTCTCTTGTTCTTTGATTACGAGAGACCTTACTACTCCGAGTTTGCTGTTGGATTTTCTGGTGTTCTCTTTGCCATGAAAGTTGTTCTAAATTCTCAGTCAGAAAACTACTCTTACGTGCATGGTGTAGTTGTACCATCACGTTATGCTGCATGGGCGGAGTTGATTCTTATCCAAATGTTTGTACCTGGTGTCTCATTCCTTGGTCACCTTGGTGGAATACTTGCTGGGCTTCTCTATCTGCGGCTGAAAAGTAGATATTCAGGCTCAGATCCATTGACTTTAATCTTCAGGGGTCTTGCTGGCGCATTGAGCTGGCCAGTGAGGATTGTACAGGGCTTGTTTCGATCCCCACGACGACAAATTTCTGGTAGAGGAAATGTTGGTCGGGGTCACACAGGGAGGACCGTTTCTGATAGATGGAGTTGCCAAGCATGTACATATGATAATTCTGGTTGGTTAAGCATTTGTGAGATGTGTGGGACAAATAGAAATGACAATGGATTTTCTCCCCGTCAGGTATCACACCATTCTCGTGACCTTTCTTTAGACGAATTACGAAGTAGGAGAATGGAAAGATTTGGGAGATGATATCAATCAATTGATTCAGTTCATGATGGAGGCCCTCGTGCTTGTCCAGTCATTAAGATAGGAGAGACAATCACAAGAAGAAGAAAGAAGATTCAATTTAAGAATGCAGATATATTTAGCAAGACATTACTTCTAAATACAATATTTTCAATTTCTCGTCATCGACTCCTCTGGCCCTTATATTGTGTTTGCTTTTATGGTTTCTACTTTGGCTGAGTTACTGTTAACATATTTCTTCTGGGTCAACTCCTCATTTTCTCAGTTTGTTTAACACTAATTTATAACTAAATTGGTAGGTGCTAGTAGAGGTGCAAATTGTTTTTTATTTTTCAAGGTCCAGAAAGACTGGAAGTAGTTCACCTGATGTTTGGCATTGGGATGTAACCGTGTAAGATGTGTTTTCATGTTCATGATCAGAGAAGACATGAACCGACATCATATTGCATTGGCCGGGTCTTTCTTATTAAAGTTGTGAGGATGGTGTCGCAGTTTTTATTTAAATATATATATATATATATATGTATATCAGAACTTCTACGTACAGTTGCCTCACGAAAGCGAAGGAGAGTTGCTGACATCATGTCGGTTAAAAAAAAAGAAGAAAAAAGGATAAAATGCCCGAAAGAAGAAGAAAGAAGCTAAAACACTTAAACCGAGCTCTAGAAAGAAGCAAAAAAATAAAATAAAATAAAGAAGAACGAAATGAATGACGAAGGCTCTGCAGAGTTATATTGATAGAATAAGTTGCAACTTTGAATCATTTGCGATTAGCATCATCCATACATTATTCAACAATCACTTCAAACATGTCCATTCTGAAGAAATATATTCTTGTCTGCAATCTTAAACTTGATTCAAATGAGGTTCCATGAAATACTAGCACCACATATTACTCTTCTTCAGCTTCTCCATTAGAAATGGTTTACTAAGTTTGCAATAGTGGCAATTGATTTACCCAACCATTACTTTTTGCAACATCAGCCTAAGGGTTTCCTCGATAATAACATCTGCATTTTATGAATTTTCAGTCCTACAAAGCCTCGCATTCGAATGGACCTAGATCGAATATTTTTGGCGACACGTTATAGATCTGGCCCGTGATGGCCATGAGCAAAGGGTTATGGGGGGTAAGATTCGTCTTACTGCTTGAGCTCATCCTCGGAGATCTCTCATCGTGTAGACTAGGATCACCTCCTTTAGTGTCTCCTACAGTTCCAGAGCCTTTATGGTTTTCAAGGAGTGAGAGAGGGAACTAATAATTGAAGCGAGGGGGAAGGAAAAAATAAAATGGTAAAAAGCATCTGACGTGGGCACGCGTTTGCACGCCGACTACATCAGTTGTTTTGTCACAACCCCCAGGAGATTTGCCTGTGACCACACCTCGGCACGACTCATGGAGGGTCATGACAGTCGCATGGCTAGCCTGTTTGCATGCCTTGGCTCAGACCATGACACGCAGTGGGCGACCGCGGAGGCTACTGACCGCGCGCAGACCATGCATGCAGGCTTGCGTGTGCCCTTGAGCGTGCATCTGCGCGCATGCATGCGTGCCCCCACACCACCTAGCGAGGCCAGTGGCATGTCTCCACAGGCATGCCATCCAGCGCACGGCTCCAGCCCGGTCCTTGCAGAGCAGGTTAGTGGCATGCCTCGCGGCATGCCATCCAGCGCATGGCTCCAGCCCATGCCTTGCAGACTTAGCGCCTAGGCCACCAACCTGGGCCATGCTGTGCACCATCATGGCTTACCTTCAACAAACCATGCCGCCCATGCCGTGCACCACCATGGCTCACCTTCAGCAAGCCATGCCGCCCATGCCGTGCACCACCATGGCTCACCATCAGCAAGCCATGCCGCACCACACTGGCTCACCGTTAGCCAACCATGCCGCGCACCACCATGGTTCACCACCCAGCAAGCCATGACCGCACCACCTGACCATGGATCAACCCGACCACCATGCACCACCTAGCCCACCATGGGCCATGCATGCCACGGCTAGCCTTGGTCCATGGCCAGTATCTTGTGATTTATTTTATTTATTTAATTTGCTTTAATTATTTATTTTCTAGGGACCCATTGGGGGTTTTCAATTTGTTTTTCTTATAAATAGGACCTCTTTCATTTGCTTTAGGATCTTTTGGCAAAACTCCTAGAGGGAAGACTATTGTTTGAGAGATCATACACCGGTGCCTTTGCACTTGGGCTTTTTGGGTGCAATTCGTGAATCCCAAAGAGAGAATCACACTTTGCAATTCTTTGAATAAGTGTAATTCATCTATTTTGTTCTTGCAACTTAGTGCAATTCGTGAATCCAAGTTGTGTTTTTCAATCTATGAGGCTTATTCATTACTTGTGCAATCCGTGAATCAAGTATTGGTTTATTCTTGTTTATGCTTTTGGTTCATTCAAGTTCATTAGTATTTTGCTATTGTTCTTGAGTGTTCTTCATTGTGTTCATGCATGTTCTTCATTGTGTTCATGCGTGTTCATCATTGTTCTTGAGGTGTTCATATCATATTTTGCTCTTCCAATCCGTCCAAGCCCCAAAATCGCCCACCACTTGTGTTTGTCAACTTTAGATATTTGTTGGCTCCATCAATCTTGCCCTAGCCGCCCCCTCCATATTCCAATTAAGGTTCCTATAATTTAAGAACTCTAATTGATCCCTAAAATCACTCCTATAACCAGCCATACTCATCTCCATCATATCTCAAGATTTTAGGAAAGTCATCTCCAAGATTCTAGGAAGTTTGACTTCCAAGATTTTAGGAAACTTCCTAAAATCTCTCCATCACCAAATTTCGGCCAACCCTAGCTTTCCCACACCCCATCAATCATCTTCAATCATAGTCACCTATCTTACATCTTCCAAACCCTAAACACATCTTCCAAACCTAAGCCTATCTTCCAAGTGGCGCCTACACTAGCACACACTTGTGCCATGCGCCCATCACCCTTGAACCACACAACCCTTTCCATTTTCCATCTCTCCATACACCTATCTTAGCCTAAACACCTAACCCCACCATCTCCAAGTGGTCATATTGACCACCATTGCATGTGAACCAAGCAAGAGATAAACCAAGGTTCGGTCATCACAAAGCCACCATTGGCGTGGAGGACTTGGTGTTTTGGGTCTAGACCGAGGACCCCAACACGTTTGCAACAAGCATTTTTCTATATATATATATATATATATATATATATCTCTCTCTCTGTGTGAAAGGGTTGGGGGTTCAGCTCGCTTTGTATGACCCAAAGAGCCAAAAGCCCATTCAAGATAAGTTTTTTTTATTTTATTTTTACTAATCTAAATAAGACATTAATATGATAACATTTTGTTCTAAGGGTGAGTTCGTGCTAGTTGATCGTATTTCCCTATCTATAACATATATAGTTTTTTATGCAGTGAATTTGCTTGTATTGAGTTATGTTATTCAGTTCTGTATTAAATGATTATAAATTTGATTATTTAAGTTTACCTAATCTAAACGGTCAGAATTTAAAATTTAAAAATCAAAATAATTCATATTCTTTTTTTTATCATGCTTCATTCTTTTCTCTGAAATTAATTAATTAATTATTATTGCTATAATAAAACTCCATAATCAAGTTATAAAAAAAATGAAAAGTTACAATTTTGGCTACTTTTATAAATAGGGATTATAATACCTTAGATTGTGTAACGGAAAATAACCCTATTGATATCTTAGATTGTGTAAGAGAAAGTAGTGAATGAGATATCGCAATATCTAAAATGGAAAAACCCTTTACCATGATCGTAATGAAAAATTTTACTCATTAGTCTTACACTACACATTTGTTTTTATTTTTTTCTCTTAGCATATGTGTGATGTAGGGTTGCTAAGTAAAAGAACTCAATTGTAATTATAACATTAGCCAATCTTTTATAAATATGTGCTTAAATTTGAATTGCGTCTTTTTTAAATAAAAAATTATGAAAAAGAAAGATGATAAATGAAGTCTCACATTGCATGAATTGGACAAATTCAAATTCCTCCCAATCATAGATATACAAATGTGTAATAAAAGACCAGTTCTTCTATAGGCAGGCAAATCTGTGTTCCAACAGTGCACCAATGTTGACCTGGCAAGCCATTTTTTTTTTTTTTATAGAAAGAGAGAAAAGAAGGAAACAAAATACATACGAAGAAGAAGAACTGGTTCTGCCATTTTCATCTCTGCTCGCCAAATCCTCTCTCACTTTCTCTATTTTCATATCTTCCTGAAGCACTACACATTACTCCCTGCTCAGCTTTAAACTTTACATTAGAGTACATAGTAGTCTTAGCAGGAGAATCACACTAGGCATTCCACTTTCATATGTAAAAACTATCTTCCCGAAAAGGTATTCGCTTCCACATCTTTTGTTTTATTGTTCATTTGAAAAATGTAACTTTTCACCATTTTTTTTCCGAAGATAAACGAGATGATGTTTTCTTTTACCCTGTTGACAAAGTGTTATTCTTTTACAACCAAACATAGCGTACATACGACGAGGCTGTGAATCTAGGAAACGAGTAGAATGGAAGGGTTGAGGCAGTGTTCATTGTTTTCTTGTAAGTAGGGCAGATTTCCCTCATCTTGCAAGCCAGGGAAATAGGGCAATCAAAAGCACTTCTTTCAAAGGTGCTTCATCTGGATCATTGAGCTGAAAACAGTTGGTTGGTGGCAGACCTTCAGGTAAGCTTGTTGGATTTGTGATCCTTTCACTATGTATATTATCAATTTGCATGTTTTCTTTCAATTCCCCCCCCCCCCCCCCCAAACTTCTTTTGTCTAAAATGCTTTTTTTTTGTTATCTTGCAGAAGCAACAGACTTAAGAGATTGAGGCCAGAGTGAGCATCTCAGTCTTGTTGGAATAGAAGGTAAATTCGAAAAGACTCAGATTTCTCAGAAATTTTATTTGTAAGTAGTCAAATATATCAAATTTGAGTCTTGCTACCAAAAAAAACGAAGAACAAAGAGACTAGCTGTAAAGCACTCTTTTGCAATTTTCTTTTAGCCAAGAAAGTAAAACAAAAATTAGAGAAAAAAATACTAGACGTCTTGCTGAATACAAGGTCCAGTGTCCCATTTATTGCCCGGAATATGATTACAGTAGTTTTATTCCTCTTTCCATGTCTCACTAGTTAGAAAATTTGCTAGCATTATAGCTTAGAAGTCAATTGATCTTGTGGTTTTTGCCCGATGAAATGCAATTGTCCTTTAATCCTTGCTATATACAATCTGGGGCCCAATTGATCAATTTGTCTCATCTTCGATAATCGCCCAACTTTGATGGATTGAACAAATCTTCTCTAATTCTCATCCGTTGGGATTTTGTTTTTTAGTTCATTTGCCATGTTCTTTTAATTTAAGCTGTTCTTTAGTTCTTCTATCTGTTATCTACGATAAGTTTTTAATCTACCCAAACATGCATTCGTTTCTCGAATATTGAGAGTGACTTCCTGGTTCAATCCCAAAAATTTTGAGTTAGTTCTTTGTAATTCACTGCCATATTTAAAGCACAACCATAGTGCTTGTGTTAACCTATAAGTTATGCTAAATTGTTTAAAATGCTCATGATAACTAATAAATTATGCTAAATTGTTTGAAGTGTTCATGGTAACTCATAAATTATGCCAAAGTTGTTTGAAGTGCTTATGGTAACTTTTGTTGTTCATTTTCAAAAAACTCTCATCTCATCTCATCTTAATCATTACAACTTTTTTAAATTTTCATACAAAATAAAATAAACAATTCAATTTTTTCAAATCTCAATACAAAAATAATATTAAAACAATATATTTTGATAATATTTTATTCAACTTTTAACTTTAATCTCAACTTATCCCATCTTTGAAAACAAACGAGACATTTTTATGCTAAATTCTTTTTGATTGTCTCTTTTTGCTTTGATATGCAATATACACTACTGGTATTTATAACTCAAAACACATTTCATAATATATATGTGTGTATATATATAGATAATATTAACATAGTATAAATATCAATCCTCTATGTATCCTCAATTAATTATTTTTTTTTAAGATATAGGAAATCTGCAAAGCATATGATGAATAAAGGCAATGTTTTATTATATGATCAGATGCAACTTGGAATGGATGGAACATGTTGAACCCAAGATTTCAAGTTTTGTATAATTATACATCTACACATGGATTTTGATGATAACAAATGAATTCAAAGAATAAAGGAGTCTCAAACTCAAGTTATCTACACAATGGAGTCAAGCACATCAAGAAACCAAGCATGAGCAATAAGGGAGCAAGTTCACATTAAAGTCATAGAGAAATGTTGTAAATCTCTTAAAATTCGAAATTAGGATTAAGGCTCAAAAATTAATATTTTATCATAAAGCATTAAAATACATTTTCCACGTGTGCATGAATATTTTGAAAATTGAATTTGAAAATTTTGAAAGATAATTGATTGTCATCTTTCACATGTGCATGCCATGATTAAAGGTTTGAACTTTGAAAATATTAAAGATGATTGATTGTCATCTTTCACATGTGCATGTTTTATTTGAATATTTTCAAAATTGATTGATGGTTTTCTTGACTTATGCAAAAGGAAGATGCCTTTGTTTGAATATTTTGAAAAGTAAAGTGTGCTCCTTTTGTCATATGCAAAAAGTAAAAAATTAGGTTTGAAATTTTTGAAAAGCAAAGTGTGCTCCTTTTGTCATATGCAAAAAGTAAAAAGATTAGGTTTGAATTTTTTGAAAAGTGAATGATGATGTCTTTGACATGTGACTTTTTTTAAATTTGAATATGAAGTCTCATATGCCTATAAATAGATCATTTGAGAGCTTCACATTTACAACACCAAGAGCATACAATATTCATTCAAGGCTTTCATTCTCTCTTTTTTAAGCATTGAGCCTTAACTCTTATTCATTTTGAGAGATATAGTTTGTGCTTGTATTGTTCTTATTTCACTCATTGAGGAGTGTTTTCTGATATCCTACCCACTATCAATTCTTGTATCAGTAAAAGGGTGTGTACAACCCTTGTGCGTGTAGAAAGTGTTCTACACAGGGAATCGTTGAATCACCACGTGTAAGGTGATTGCAAGTGTAGAGGGTGTTCTACACGGATCCTTTGTAGCGGTGTTGTTCAAAGGTGTAATAGGTTTCTATCTCCACCTGAAGGAGATTGAATAGTGAATTCGGGGATCCTCAAGGGGTAGCTTGAGGCGAGGACGTAGGCAGTGGGGCCGAACCTCGTTAACATACTGAGTTTGCTTCTCTCTTACCCTTACTCTTTATATTTATTGTTGTTTCATATTTTGTTTATATTTTATATTGTATATTTGATTTATAATTGTTATTTTTTTAAATACAACTCAATTCACCCCCCCTCTTGTGTTAGTCATCTGGGCAACAATTGGTATCAGAGCTAAAGCTCTATTATAAGATTAACTATCTTTTGAGTTAAGATCTTATGGCTAACATTGCAGCTTCATTTGGTGAAGGTCAATCTAGCAGTCGGCCTCCACTCTTTTGTGGAGACAATTACTCATTCTGGAAAGTTAGAATGAGAATATTCCTTCAGGCTCAAGGTCGAGAAATCTGGAAATGCATTGTAAATGGACCTTATATTCCAACAAAAGTGGTTGATGGAGTAAAGGTCAAAAAGGAAGAAGAAGAGTTTAATCGTGAAGACGATAGACTTTATACTTTGAATTTAACTGCTATGAATTTATTATATAATGCTCTCAATGGTAATGAGTTTAATAGAGTAATGACTTGTGCTACGGCAAAAGAAATTTGGGATAACTTGGAAGTTACTTATGAAGGAACTTCTCAAGTTAAGGAATCAAAAATTTATATTCTTACTCATGAATATGAAATGTTTAAGATGAATGATGATGAATCTATTTCTAGCATGCACACTCGTTTTACTAACATCATAAACAGCTTGACAGCTCTTGGCAAAGTTTATTCCAAAGTGGAAATGGTAAGAAAAATTCTCAACTCTCTACCAAAACGTTGGGAATCAAAAGTGACAGCGATTCTTGAAGCTAGAGACCTCAAGAAGCTCGAAGTGAATGAACTCATCGGGTCACTTATCACCCATGAGTACACATTGAAAAGAGGAGAAGAAGAAGGAAAGCCAAAGAAGAGCTTGGCACTTAAAGCTGTTCCTCATGAAAGTGAAAGTGATGAAGATGAGGAAAATGACGATAAAGATGAAGAAGTTGCGATGATAACAAGAAGAATTCAGAGATTCTTAAAGAAAAATAAAACTCCTCCGAGGAAATCATTCAAAAAGTTTTCCAAGAAAGATTCAGGTAAAAATGATACTTTAATTTGTTATAAATGCAATAAGCCTGGTCATATCAAGCCAGATTGTCCCCTGCTAAAGAAAGATCGAAACAAAGGCAAGAAAGCAATGAAAGCTACATGGGATGATGATTCAAGTAGCTCAGATAGTGAAGCAAGCAATGAAGAATCAGCAAATCTCTGTCTTATGGCTAAAGATGATATTGAGGTAACAAATTTTGATAATATTGAAAATCCTTCATATGAAGAATTGCAAAATGTTTTAGAAGAGGTATATGAAGAATTTGAAAAATTGGGTATCAAATATACTGCTTTGAAAAAGAAAAATTCTTCTTTAACAAACGAAATTGATATTTTAAGAAAAGAAAATATTGTTTTGAAAGACGAAAATCTTGAGTTGAAGAAAAAGAAAACTGATTTAGAAAATATTGTTGAAAACTTTACGAATGGAAAAAGAAATTTTGAAAAACTTCTTGGTAGTCAAAGATGTGTTTTTGACAAGGCAGGCTTGGGATATATGCCAAAACAAAAGTTCAAACCTTATAAAAACTTCTTTGATAATCCTTCTACATCAAAGTCTAATATTCAAAATTCTTTTCATAATAAGTTTGTCAAAAAAGGATACTATTATAATCATTCAAGATTTTCATATATGTCACATGCTATTTGTAATTTTTGTAATAGAAATGGTCATAATTATCATACTTGTCCTATTAGAAGAAAACATACAATGACTATTAGGGCCATATGGGTACCTAAAAATCTTGTTTCTTCTAATACTAATAAATAAAGGACCCAAAGAACTTGGGTACCAAGAAAAATCATTTTAATTGTTTTTATAGGTATGCATGAAGTCCTCTACAAGCAAAAACAAATGGTTTTTAGATAGTGGATGTTCAAGACACATGACGGGAGACAAGACTAAGTTCTTTGATCTTAGATCTAAAGAAGAAGGACACGTGACATTTGGAGACAACTCGAAAGGGAAGATCGTGGGAATAGGTAAAATTGGTAATAAATCTTCTCTCATAATTGAAGATGTTCTACTTGTTGAAGGTCTAAAACATAATCTTTTGAGTATAAGTCAATTATGTGATAAAGGATTTACAGTTACTTTCAAAATGGATAAGTGCATTATTTTGAATGATCATGATTATAACATTTGTTTTACTGCCTTTAGAAGTAATAATGTTTATACAATCGATTTTGAAGAAATTACCTCACAAGATGCTATTTGTTTTTCAGTACAAAATGAAACTAATTGGTTATGGCATAGAAGACTAGGTCATGCCAACATGGAACTTATTTCCAAACTTTCAAAAAATGATCTTGTGAGAGGTTTACCAAAGGCAAATTTTCTTAAAGACAAAATTTGTGATGCATGCCAATTTGGTAAACAAACAAAAACTTCTTTTAAAACCAAGAAATATATTTCCACTACTAGACCACTGCAACTGATACACATGGATCTTTTTGGACCAAATAGAGTTGCAAGTCTAGGAGGAAAATATTATGCTTTTGTTATTGTTGATGATTTCTCTAGATATACTTGGGTCATCTTTCTTGCTCATAAAGATGAGGCACATAATGCTTTTACCAAGTTATGCAAGAGAATTCAAAATGAAAAGGGCTATACTATTTCAAGTATCCGAAGTGATAGGGGAAAAGAGTTTGTTAATAAAAATATTGAAACATTTTGTGATGAAAATGGTTTTGTGCATAATTTTTCTGCTCCTCGAACTCCTCAACAAAATGGGGTAGTAGAGAGGAAAAATAGATCTCTTCAAGAGATGGCAAGAACAATGCTTAATGAGAACAACTTGCCTAGTTATTTTTGGGCCGAAGCGGTAAGTACTGCATGTTATGTTATAAATAGAGTTATGTTAAGGTCTAAATTAGATAAAACCCCCTATGAGCTTTGGAATGAGAAAAAGCCCAACATTGGTTACTTTCATGTATTTGGATGCAAATGTTTTATTTTGAATGACAGGGATAATTTAGGCAAATTTGATGCAAAATCGGATGAAGGTATTTTTCTCGGGTATTCTACAAATAGTAAAGCTTATAGAGTATTCAATAAAAAGACTTTAACTGTACAAGAATCTATGCATGTAGTATTTGATGAATCTAATTCTCTACTCTCCAAGAAATCCATTGATGAAGAAACAGGAGGTATAAATAATACAGAAAGTCTCAATCTCAACAAAGAGAACACAATAGAGGAAGTCCAACATGGAGACATCAGGAAAGATCATCAAAATTTAATACGAGATGCAACCAAACAGTGGAAATTTGTGAAAGATCATCCAGTGGAACAAATTCTGGGAGAACCTTCACAAGGTGTAAGCACTCGATCATCTCTTAGAAATATTTGCAATCATACTGCTTTTTTATCTCAGATTGAACCTAAAAATATTGATGAAGCACTTCTTGATGAATCTTGGATTCTAGCTATGCAAGAAGAGCTTAATCAATTTGAAAGAAATGATGTTTGGACACTTGTTCCTAAACCCAAAAATCATACTATTATTGGAACAAAATGGGTTTTTAGAAACAAGAAAGATGAGTCCGGAGTCATTACTAGAAATAAGGCTCGACTTGTAGCCCAAGGTTACAATCAAGAAGAAGGAATTGATTATGATGAGACATATGCACCAGTCGCAAGATTAGAAGCTATTCGAATGCTACTTGCATATGCTTGTTATAAAGATTTCAAACTTTTTCAAATGGATGTTAAAAGTGCTTTCTTAAATGGTTTTATAAATGAAGAGGTATATGTTGAGCAACCTCCAGGTTTTGAAAATCATATTTCTCCAAATCATGTTTTCAAACTCACAAAAGCACTATATGGACTCAAACAAGCTCCTAGAGCGTGGTACGAGAGACTCAGTGGTTTCTTGATTAAAAAAGGTTTCTCAAGAGGAAAAATCGACACAACTCTTTTCATTAAATACGAAAATGATGATATTCTTTTGGTTCAGATTTATGTTGATGATATAATATTCGGTGCTACTAATGAAAATATGTGTCAAGTTTTTGCTAAGACTATGCAGGATGAATTTGAAATGAGCATGATGGGAGAACTTACATTCTTTCTCGGATTGCAAATTAAGCAAGTAAAAAGTGGGACATTCATCAATCAATCAAAATATATTAAGGAATTGCTGAAGAAGTTTGGGATGGAAGGTGCTAAGGAAACTGGAACACCAATGAGCCCATCTACTAAACTTGATAAAGATGAATCCGGTAAGACAGTTGACTCGAAAGTATATCGAGGTATGATTGGTAGCTTATTATATTTGACAGCCAGTAGACCAGATATTATGTTCAGTGTGTGTTTATGTGCACGTTTTCAATCATCTCCAAAAGAATCTCATTTAATTGCAGTTAAGCGCATTCTTAGATATCTTAGTGGTACAATTAACCTAGGGTTATGGTACCCTAAACACACATCTTTCGATCTAATCAGCTACACAGATGCAGATTATGCTGGTTGTAAAATAGATCGAAAAAGCACTAGTGGAGCATGTCACTTCTTAGGTCATGCATTAGTTTCCTGGTTTAGTAAAAAACAAAATTCTGTTGCACTATCTACTGCTGAGGCAGAATATGTTGCTGCGGGTAGTTGTTGTGCTCAAGTTCTTTACATGAAGCAACAACTTGAAGATTTTAAACTCATGTATAATCACATTCCAATCAAATGTGATAATACAAGTGCTATAAATCTTTCAAAAAACCCAATACAACATTCTAGAACTAAGCATATTGAAATAAGATATCATTTTCTTCGAGATCATGTGCAGAAAGGCGATATAGTACTAGAGTTCACAAACACACACGATCAGTTAGCAGATATATTCACAAAACCTTTACCAGAAGATAGATTATCTATGATTAGAAGAGAAATAGGTATGATGCATATTATGAATATCTCTTAAAAGACAGATCAAAGTTCATAAAAATAGATAGATTTTTCTTAAATACTTTTACATAAACTTGAGGTTCTTAGCCTCATGTTTGAGACGCTCATTCTCTTCATACAATATCATGTCATCCCTATTCATGGGAACTGGCAAGCGGAATGAAGAATCCAATAGAGATTTCAACTTTTTATTCTTCTGCCGAAGGATTCCTTCCCTTGTGTGAGACTCTTGAACAATTCGTTGAAGTACAACAATTTGTTCCTTAAGCTTTTCAACCTCATGGTTTTTTGCTTGAACCCGCTGGGAAAAAGCAACAATAGAGGATGAGTAGCGAGTCCCGAGACTCACCAAGTCGTAGATAGCATCGGAGTCTGACTTATTTGCCATACTATTATTTTCTTGCTGCAACATAGCACCAATGGCAGCTGCAGAAAGGACAGGAGGTTGAGATGTAGAAGAATGAGCCATTGAGAAAGGAATTGAAAACTTAAAGCGAGAATGTTGAAGGAATGCAGATGAGTTATAGAGATAAGAAGAAAACTTGATGCGGATTGGATGAACTTTAAGACTGTTTTTATAGAGATAGTATAAAGAACAAGACGAGCTATCATCCAAGTCAAAGAGCAATGTGTTTTTTCCCGATCAGTGAAAAAGACATTTTTTTTAGAAACTCGGAGCCTTCAATCTCGTTTGTCAACAACATCAGGCGATTTGTTTCTATCTTCAACCGCACTAAATTCATAGAGTTAGGCCTCGAGGCTTTGCAGGACTTGTCGGGTCACGGACGGCTCTCTTTTTCAACTATCTACAGTGTTTTTTAACGCACCGTTTTCTTCAGTCTATTTACTTGCTGTCGATCCTTTTTAATGATGCCAAAAGGGGGAGAAGTTTTAGACTAGAACATTAATATTGTTTAAATTGTTAAACTTGTTATATATGCTTGGAATTATATTTATTTTTTTTTTTTTGAAAAACTAACGCACATTCTCAGGGGGAGCTTAAGTATTAATACAGGCTTCAGGTTCTATCAAGTATTTGTCATCATCAAAAAGGGGGAGATTGTTAAACCTAAGGTTTCAAGTTTTGTGTAATTATATATTTACACATGGATTTTGATGATAACAAATGAATTCATAGAATAAAGGAGTCTCAAGCTCAAGTTATCTACACAATGGAGTCAAGCACATCAAGAAACCAAGCATGAGCAAGAAGGGAGCAAGTTCACATTAAAGTCATAGAATAATGTTGTAAATCTCTTTAAAATTCGAAATTAGGATTAAGGCTCAAAAATTAATATTTTATCATAAAGCATTAAAATACATTTTCCACATGTGCATGAATATTTTGAAAATTAAATTTGAAAATTTTGAAAGATAATTGATTGTCATCTTTCACATGTGCATGCCATGATTAAAGGGTTGAACTTTGAAAATATTAAAGATGATTGATTGTCATCTTTCACATGTGCATGTTTTATTTGAATATTTTCAAAAGTGATTGATGCTTTTCTTGACTTATGCAAAAGGAAGATGCCTTTGTTTGAAAATTTTGAAAAGTAAAGTGTGCTCCTTTTGTCATATGCAAAAAGTAAAAGATTAGGTTTGAATTTTTTGAAAAGTAAAGTGTGCTCATTTTGTCACATGCAAAAAGTAAAAAGATTAGGTTTGAAATTTTTGAAAAATGAATGATGATGTCTTTGACATGTGAATCTTTTTAAATTTGAATATGAAGTCTCATATGCCTATAAATAGATCATTTGAGAGCTTCACATTCACAACACCAAGAGCATACAACTCTCATTCAAAGCTTTCATTCTCTCTTCTCTAAGCATTGAGCCTTAATCCTTTTTCATTTTGAGAGATATAGGTTGTGCTGTATTGTTCTTATTTCACTCATTGAGGAGTGTTTTCTGATATTCTACCCACTATCAATTCTTGTATCAGTAAAAGGGTGTGTACAACCCTTGTGCGTGTAGAAAGTGTTCTACACAGGGAATCGTTGAATCACCACGTGTAAGGTGATTGCAAGTGTAGAGGGTGTTCTACACGGATTCTTTGTAGCGGTGTTGTTCAAAGGTGTAATAGATTTCTATCTCTACCTGAAAGAGATTGAATAGTGAATTCGGGGATTCTCAAGGGGTAGCTTGAGGCAAGGACGTAGGCAGTGGGGCCGAACCTCGTTAACATACTGAGTTTGCTTCTCTTTTACCCTTACTCTTTATATTTATTGTTGTTTCATATTTTGTTTATATTTTATATTGTATATTTGATTTATAATTGTTATTTTTTTAAATACAATTCAATTCACCCCCCCTTTTGTGTTAGTCATCTGGGCAACAGAACACAACCAGACCTGCATGGAGCTGTGCTTGGGGATATCGAACTAGATCGGAATGAGGAGTGATGTAATCTGATCTTGCAGTTTACTTCAGATAATTATATGATCTTAACATATAACATATCTATAACATATTTATTAATTTTTAATGCATGGATTTTGAATTTATTAAGTCATGTCATCTATCCATATTATTATGTGACCATGAATTTAATTTTTTTAAAATTTAAAACAATTTGAAACTTTTATGTAAATAGTTAGTAGACAATTTAGAATTTTAAAGGTTTGTCACATTTTGTATTTCCTCCTTTATAAGACTTCGTTTATACATCTATATCTAATCATTATTATTATTATTAGCAGTCGAAAAAAGTAGTATTTAGAAAACTACACACCCAGATTATAGAAACTAACAAGTTTTCTGTGTATCACAAAGGTGTGTGACTAATTATTATTATTTTTTAATTCGATTCAGCTCACTTTCAATTTCCCAAAAGCCCATTCAAGATAAGTTTTTTTCTTTTTCTTTTTTTTTTTACTAATCTAAATAAGACTTTAATATGATAACATCCTGTTCTAAGGGTGAGTTCTTGTCCCTTGATGCTATTTCCCTATCTATAAAATATATAGTTTTTTATGCAATAAATTTGCTTGTATTGCTTTATGTCATTCGGTTCTGTATTAAATGATTATAAATTTGATTATTTAAGTTTAACTAATTTAGTCTAATCTAAAAGTTCAGAATTTAAAATTTAAAATGTTCAAAATAATTCATATTCCTTTTATCATGCTACATTCTTTTCTCTCAAATTTATTTATTTATTATTGTTAGTAATAAAAAAAATATCAAATTCCGAAAACTCCATAATCAAGTTAGAAAAAAAAAATTGAAAAGTTACAATTTTGACTAATTTTATAAATAGGGATTATAATACCTTAGATCCTATTAATATCTTGGATTGTGTAAGAGAAAGTAGTGAATGAGATCTCGCAATATCTAAAATTGAAAAATCCTTAACCATAACCGTAATGAAAAATTTTACTCATTAATCTTATACCACACGTTTGTTTTTTTTTTTTCTCTTAAGCAGAAGAACTCAACTGTAATTATAGCATTAGTTAATCTTTTATAAATATGTGCTTAAATTTGGATTGAGTCTTTTTTAAATCGAGAATTATGACAAAGAAAGATGATAAATGAAGTCTCACATTGCATGAATTGGAGAAATTCAAATTCTTCCTAATCATCATTGATATACAAATGTACAATAAAAGATATATAAATAGATTTGATCAGAGACAAAAAAATATTTATAAATGAAAAGAAAAAGAAAAAAAGAAAAGATGGGTCTATACTATTTTAGCGAGGTCGGGTTGGAGCTTGAAGGGCGAAGGGATAAGGTGTAGAGTACTAGGAGTTGACACTAACCGAGAGGACTGCGGGGGTGAGAAAGAGAGCGGGGGAAAGGATTGGAGAGAATGTCTACTTCCACTTGGTTTCTTCAGAGTGCATTGGCCTCTTCCCAACAGCTATGGATGGGGCCGAAGTTTGTTGGCTCTGCTTCTGCTTCTACCCAAAGGCCACGCCCTTCTCTTTCTCTTGTCGTTGAAGCCAAAGCCACCACCAGAAGGGAAGACCGAACTGCTCGCCATTCTCGCATTAGAAAAAAGGTTTTCTTTTCTGCCCATCTCTCTACTTCGCCATCTACAGTGTTGTTGTTGTTCTCTATCGTAGTCTGTTCAATGTAAAATTTTAGCTATCTATTTCCATGACTTTAGAATATTGTTAATATCTTTTTCTTTTTTTCTTGGGCTTTGACCGAAGACCTTGAAATATGTTTAATTATCACATTAGAGTTCACAAGATTTCCTGAAATAAATTGCCCAAACTCATCGTTGGCTGCCGACCCAACATCTACAATAGAACTCCGCCTTAGCAGGCGTTATGTTTCTGAAATTACCAATGAAATGCCTGAATGAAACGGTGAATCGTGATAATTGCATTTCCTTGTGTAACCGAGTTGATTTGATTAGCAGAGCAAGAGTTGTGATTTTGAAAATTTTATGTTCATCTTAGTGGTGCTCTAACCTTTCTTTGAGAAAATTTTATGCAAATCTTCCTCGATCACTATTCTCATCTTGGTGCTTTTATTTTAGCTGCACAAAGCTGCTTTCTTTGGTCAAGGCTCTCCCCGCCGTTCTCATATTTTCTTCTTTGCTTCTGGTCAAGTGGGTAGCTCTTGTCGATTTTTAACCACTCTGTTGGTTCCTTTGATCTGATTTAGCTGCTTTTTAATGTTCCTTGGATGCGTAATGTACTAATAAAGATGAGTATTTTATTATCTGATTTCAAGATATTGAGCGACTTGATGTCTTGAAGTTGATATTGAGGTTTTGAAATTTGCATTTGGTTGAATTAAACTCTTCATTTTTTGTTCCCTTACTTCACGAGAAAGGGACTGAGGGGTCCTGCTCAACAAGCTTTGAGGTTATTCATCATGGTCAGTAAATTTACACTTTATGGAGTGCTTATATGAGGTTTTACCTGTGGCTAGAGTTAGTGTTACAGGCCTAAAAAAAAGTGGAGCAAGATATTACATAAGGTCCACTTTTTTACAAAGGCTTGTGCGGGCTTGTCTATTTGGGGCTTGCACAAATCATTTCTATTATATAAATGGTAGTTGGTGGTCTTTTTGTGGGATTTAGCAAAGAGTTGCTGGGATCCTACATGCAACGATAATGAGGTGTTGGCGAGCGCCTTTGTCAAATGGAAATTCTTTTGTGACTGGGTGCTTGCCTTCCATTTCAAGTGGCATGAGGCTGATGCTTCTGAGTTATATCTATTAGGAAAAATGGGAAGAAGCAGAACTTTTGCATTCTTCCCAGAATTTAGGATCTGCAAATTTAGAATGAAATGATTGTACCTAAATTATTTTCCATCGCTGCCTAACCTAAAACTGAGGAGTATCTTGCTTACCTGCCACGTTATACAACCTTTCCTTAGAAAATGAACATTTGCGAGTGTTTTCTTTGAATCTATCACCTATATAATTGCTAACCCTTCACATGCTACAAAGGACTTTTCATTGTATTGTTTTTGTTGCCACAATAAACCCACTCAAGCTTTTGAAATTAAGATTAAAAAGAAAGGTTTGAAGGCAAAAGGTTTCCCGCCATTTATGATTACTAGTTCAATAGAAAGAAAAATAAAGACTTTTCATTTTATAGTAGTTATTAATTTCTAATTACATGCTTCTATGAGTTTCCTGCATTTAACTTGTCTATCATTTTATTGTCACTTTTTCAATAACAAAAAAAAATACTATTTATCTTAATGTAGCTATTGACTCTTTGTTATTTACCCATTTGGCTTCCTCACCTCGGAACTACTTACTATTATTATTACTGCACATTGCACAGGTTGACAGCTTGTTATGTATAAAACTTTCTACAGTAGTTACAACTGCATCGATACTTAGATATTTATCTGTTGTGGTATTCTTTTCCTACTTTGTTAATTTTTCCTATGGAGGAGGGAGCATGACCTTGTTCTTCTTTGAATCTTTGTTTCTGTACTTTGGATTAATATATTTCTTTTACATTTTGGAATATGCTAATCTTCATTGTTGGTGATGCTGTGACTGTCTATTTTGCCATCAATCTTTTTTTTATCAGGTTGAAGGGACACCAGAAAGGCCAAGGTTATGCGTCTTCCGCTCCAACAAGCATCTCTATGTCCAGGTGATTGATGACACCAAGATGCACACGCTTGCTTCGGCTTCAACCATGCAGAAACCCATATCTGAGGAGTTCGATTATAGCTGTGGTGCCACTATTGTAAGTTCACAAATATCTATCTGTTTATTATCTGAACTAAACTGGTTGCTACCTAACTGTCTTCATTGGTCTAAAAAGATGGTCTCTCAGTCTTGGTCTTAGTCTCTCTTCTCTCTCTAATCAAATCAAACAGCCACACACCGGTGGGGATTTGGGCTCAAAGTCCAGAGCAAAATAGAATTGTATTGTTTGAAAAACACAACCTTCTACTTATAAAAAAAGAAAGAAAGAAAGAAAGACACCAGCTTCTTAAGGTATCTCTTTGGCCGGATCTTTGCTTCAACCACTCTAGTGCTTCCTTTTTGTATTTCCTTCTATTGCGTATCCTAGTCATTGCAAGTTGTAATATATTCAAGTTTATGATCCAGTTCATATTTTTCTCAAATCCATTATCCTCATCATACAAAATTTATGCTCCTTTATTAGACTCTTTCCCTTGCCATCAAACATATATGTACTCTTCCTAAACTTGGCAATATTGATCTTCCGCTGTCTTAAATGCATCATCATCATCTGAAGCTGGATTTTTGGGTACTCTGTCATCATGGCAATATTTGATCTTCTATGGGTCTGAAACTTTTATTGCTTCTGTTACCAATGCGGTCGGTTTTTTTGTTTTTTAAATCTTTGACCCTTACATGTAATCTCTGCGTGCTTTTGAATTGTCCTATTCTGAGTAAATGCTGGCAAAGCCCCATCTCTCATGTCCACTTAAATTTAAGTATCTTGGCTAGTAATTTGGTTATTGTCACCCCCTTTTTATTAACAATTTGGCTATTTTTCTTCCTCTTCAATGTTATTTTCTAACTTTATTTTTCAAGAAAAAGTCCTGATCTTTGCAAATTTCTAACGTAAGGAGGTGGCAAAGAAGGTGGGTGAAGTCATTGCAAAGTCCTGTTTGGAGAAAGGAATCACAAAAGTGGCCTTTGACCGAGGTGGATACCCTTATCATGGACGTGTTGAAGCCCTTGCCAATGCAGCTCGAGAAAATGGCCTTCAATTCTGAGATTTAGGTAGTCAATATTTTCTTCAACACCATGTCTTTCTAATTTAGAATCTTGGAAGGAAGAATGCATCAGTTTGTGAGTGGATTGTTTTTAGGAAGGCTTTTGCTTCTGTTTTTCCCTCTTTCTTCATTTGAATTGAAAAGGAAGTTTCAAATTGGAATCTTTCCTCTGTAGCTGATAGCCATAATGCATACTGATTTAGGAAGCAAATCTTCCGCCTCACAACTAAATTGGCAGCCGAGATTAGACAAGCATATATTCAATGATGTATTTCAAGACAAGTGTTTAAGTTTTACTTGCATGATGGTATTTCACATATGTTCATTTAAAGTAGGTCGTCATTCTAATTAGACATATAATTGGAGCATTTTCGAGGAGCTTCACATGGGATGAAACTAGAGACAGCCAACGCCTGGAGCATAAAAGATGTTGAAAAGAATCCTCTTTTCCCTCTTCTATTTTTCGATCCTTCAAACAGCTATTAAAAGTAGGTAAATTCTTGCTTGATCACTCTGAAAATCATGGGATATACATGGGATAGGTTAAGCCAGTCAGAAAAAGGCTCCCTCATTGAGTGACTAATTATTATTATTATTTTTTATGTTGGGGAAGCTCTTCAAGGTGGGGCCCTTTGAACCCATCCCTGCAGAGTAAACCGCGGTCCCGTGCATTGCACCTTCGGAAGTTTCCTTATAAGAAACTGGTTAAATCGCTGGTTTTTCACAGGGTGTATGGTCCCAAAAGATTATTTGCACCTATGAAGTGTTGAACCTTGGACTTTGAAGGGAGTGATACCCTAAGACCAAAATCTTCACCACTTGGGCCAACTCCTTGGGATTGAGTGGCTAATTATTTGCAGCTACAATCCATATTAACAGCATGCCTATTCCTTGTATATATAGTTTTATTTGCTTAAGATGGTTAAATATTTAGGGACTCCTTTGCCCATAGTCACATTTATTATGTTTGGCAAAATGGAATTGCTCGAAGGAAGAGTGCTACCTTGCAATGGAATTCATTGAATCTGCAGTAGGGGACAAACTCATGGGATCCTTCGAAGATAATTGCAGAGTTTAGTTGCTTGTTACTTGTTGTGATTATTTAAATATTGTCTTTAAAACAGAAAAACTTTATGTAAATCTTCATGAGTGCCCTTTCAAAGTCGTGTTTTTGGACTATATTGTTCGGCTTCGTTTTATCAATCGGTGCTGCATTTGGAATTTTGGTGCAATCATGAGTCCAATCATGGAGTGCATGAAGGGGAGGGAGGACTTGGAAGGAACACAAGGCATCCATTCTTCTTGCAGGAGTTGGGACTTCAGTTCGAGAAGCAAGCAAGCATAGGATTCACTTGCTCGGAATGGAGCCGGCTGTCAATTGCAAGCAGTATCGGGATTAGGAAATGATGATAAGGATTCTCCGAGTATCCGAACTGTATAGACCTCCTAGTGATGAAATTTATGGGCATCTCTAGTCTGATGATAAGAATATTTTATAATATATATGAATAATAGCGAAATAATTTGTGAATAATAATAAAATAGTTTGAATTAACATGTTTTATTAGGTTTTGGGATATGCGAGAAAAAAAATTTGAATATAAATATTATAAAATTAAAATATTGTTTGAATATAATTTTTGTATAGAAGTTTGGAAAAGTTGTATAAAGTTTTGTATTTTGTTTGAAAATTTAGAAAAATGGTAACGATTAAATGAAAAAATTAAAAATTTTAAAATTAAAAAATATTTTACGTTTAAGTAATATTTAGAAAACAAATATTTGAGAATATTTAAAAATGTCAGAGAACAGTTGCGTCTCTTACTAGGCTTAGTGCTTTGGGCCTTTAATTCACACAGCTGAAGATCCTAGCGCTGTAGCTAACTCAGAATAAGGCCTCTGCAAGCATTATTTCTAACTTTCCCAGTCTCAGTCTGGCCTGTTGAAATTATCCTCTGCCTATTCAGGACTCCTTGACATCCATCAAGGATATGATTATGTGATCAATCTGGGCAAATTGCTAGCGATAATTAATTTTGTTTTACGAACCTTCGTGTTTGAGGATTGATTATATTTGCACATTGCAGCCCTTCTTCTAACCTTAAGAGATGAATAATTATTTTCCTTCCAACAGGCATCTGGAGTGCAAAAATTCATATCAATTTGGCAATATAAGAAACGTGTGAACCGTATAACATCTGCGTTGATATTTTAATGAAAGGCAATGTTTTCTCCAAGATATTCTGCCTCATGATCTGATTGTTCAAGCAATTGAAACAACGCATGCAGGAGACTCGATGCCAATAATTCAGAGACCCAAATGGGAAACAGATTATCAGAAACTACTTCTGGGACAGTGTATAAATATGCTTTTTTTGGTGGGGTTTGGGTGGAGAATTAGTGGTTCAAGGCATGAGAACTCTTGGAAATGGGGGGAACTAGGGTTTGCAGTGTGAATATAGCTTGAAAAGATCTGATTTCAAGGGTGAAAAGGAGCTCTGAAAGAGGCAGAAGTGCATAAAACTCGGTTTCTCTTCAGCCATAACACGTCTTCACTGAGTGTGAAAGTTGGAAAATGAATGAAAAGGGACCCATCTCTTAAAGAGAAAAAAAAAAAAAAAAAACTCACATGCAATATGGTCCCCATCGCATATGCAAAGTCCTGAATAGTACATCATCTAACATGTGAATTAGGTCTTTATCCTCATTAATGCCTCTGGTTTGGTTCATCCATTTTTCGTTTCAGTTAGCAATGAACAGATAGATATCTCCATGGACATGTTTGGGTTGGGTGGGGGGCAACCATCATTTAAGTTTTGCCCAGAAGCAAAGTGGTGGGGGCATTTGGAGTTCCTTATGGGACTTGAGTCAGTGCTTATTTATGTTCTGCTGCATGTTCTCATAAAGCTCTTTTTCTTTTTCTTTTTTTAATTTTTCTGGCTGCTTTAAAGAATTGAGAATTGTTGATGTTGCTACAATTAAATTGTGCTTGTTTGAAGTTGTAATGTTTTTCACTCGGAAAATGCTAACTACACCCATCTCTCTCTCTCTCTCTCTCCTCTTGTGATGATGTGTCGGAACAAGGTTGAGAACTCATATGTTATCACAATTTTCTGATTTTTTTTTTTTACAATTTTCTGAGTTGGATTTGGGAAACTGAAGGCAATTGTCAAAGTTAAACCAATGGTTTGCAGTGAATTGTTATGGTAAGATCAAAAGGTAAAAAAGGTCATAATTGTTGGCTGGTTAGCTGATGATCAAATGTCATGTGGGTATGCCGGTTGAGCACATGGAAGAACCACGATTGCCGGCAAAATAAACAACAATGACAGCTGAGCACACGCTTATAATAAAACCCTAACATAGCCCACAATGGTACAAAGAGGTGCTTTCATTGCCAAAGAGGCCAAAAAGTGACACACACAGAGAGAGAGAGAGAGAGAGAGAGGTAAAAAAAAAAACATCACTGCTATTGCTATGCATCATCTGTAACAATCTTTTCCGTAACTCCAGTTTGGCATTCATAGTTTCATACTTTTGTATGACTAGACAAAAACATCGAAAAAATATATAGTAAAGAGACCCAAAAAAAAAAACATAAAAACTTGAATAACCTCAAATGCTATAAAACCCAAAGACAACAGTATGTAGGTAAGGGCCAAGATTGACACTGTAAAGAGACAGAGACCAGGGGTGGTTAGAAGGTGAGAGAGAGAGAGAGAGAGAGAGAGATGAGGCTGAGAAGCAAATGAAGCGGAATATCAATGAACAACTCTTCCGCACCTGCTCCTTAAAATAGCTTTGCTTTAAGTTGAAGCAGGAGGAGGTTGAGCAATAAATAAAAGGTACACAAACTCGGGAGTTGGGGTGGGGGGATATGGGGGCAAACAGTACTATTACAATGACATGTGTAAAGAATGTACACTTGTCGTCGACATATGTGAAAGACGGATGACAGAACAATGGGAGTAATAAATAATGTGGATATTGGGTGCTGCTGTAATATTGAAAAATTAAAGGAAAGAGAATTGGGGTAATGGCCTTTTATTTTGGCCAATTTAATTGACTGGGGTGATATACTTAGCACTGGCTGCCTCTGCGGCAGCCAAGTGCACCAGCACCAGAAGTTATAGAGCCAACCATGGAAGAAGACTTGGCACCCAAGCTTGAGGCCCTGGCATAGCTGGCAGAAGCTCCAGCTCCTGATGGAGTGAAATAGGCACCATTCAACAACAAATCCCCCTCTGATCTCCAATTCCAGCCCTCCCACTCGCTTTGAGATGTCTCCACCCTCTTTGTCACCTGCCCAAGACAAAATTTTGTCAGTCACAATCAATAAGTTCACACATTGTAATGACAAGAAGACCATGGAGACTGCTGGCAGTAAGAGGATATTTTGAGTTATATACAATACCTCTTTTGCAAAAGGGTTTGTGGGTGCAGCATATCTGTTGCCCTGGCTATTGATTGTGGGATTTGCACTTCCACCAATGGCATACATCTCCCAGTGAGTGTAGTCATTGTTCACCACATGGAAGTATCCGTGTCTACACCTGCATTGATAATCATAGATTGGTTTCTTGTCAGATTGATCAAGACTTCCAAGCCAAAACAATATGAACAAAGTCTTCCTTGATTTCTTTGCAGTTAAAGGTCATATTAGAGGGTAGGAATTTAAAGGAGCCCAACCCAAACATGGGTAGTGGCAAATTTGTCAATTGTTTGCCTTCTCTAATTAAGGAGTTTTTTCTGTGAGGTCTAGTTACAAAAGTTCCTAGTATTTTTTTTGCTTTTAATAATTAGATTCCTTAAATTGTCCTGTTTTTAAATTTTGTACTTGGATATATATGGTCTCCTTGTGTATAATAAAGGGAGAGTAAGGTCTCCTTGTGTATCACATGTTCCCCTATATTCTGATTCAGTTCAACAAGAAAAATAAGAAATTGGGACTGACGCAATTTTAAAACTAAAGAATTGAATAAAAATACTCGACAGTTCAAACATGAAATGGGAATCCAGACCAGAATGTAAGAATTATAATGGGAAAAAAATCATGTTTGAGCAACAATTGTTTTCACACATAAGGGCTTTAACATGAAAAGCAGAAGTAGATGTTACCTTGGCATTCTCTGGATAAGTCCCTCTCCAAAATGGTTGTACGCAATGGTCGCTTGCATTTGCTTGTCTCTCGTGTAACTGTCGCTATGTCCCAACAGAATCACCTGTTTTTGCAACCCGAAACAGCCGATGTCGGTCTCCCAATTACGAGAATACATCTTAACAAAATCAATACGCAGAAATGCAATAATAATAAACATACTTCATTGTGGTGGGTGAAGTGGTTGTTGGAAATGGTAATGGCAGTTGAGCCCATGACAGCATCAACAAGGCCATCAGCACAATTGGAGAGGGAATTATGATCCACCCAAACGTGACTCGAGCCGAAGATGGAAATGGCATCGCCATCAGCCATAGTCCTCCACCCAAAATGACTCGGGGAGCTCCTCACCATGGCATTCCCAGTAGGCTTGCAGTCATGGATGTGCAGGCCGTGAATGATGACATTGGTAACAAACTGGATGGTGATGCATGCTCCATTAGCAATGTGGACATTGGCCCCACGGCCATCAATGGTCTTGAAGCTGTTCATGATGAGCTCCTGCTTCAATTGTATCACCATGTCCCGCTTGAACACAATCCAGAGAGGCTCTTCCTGGATAACAGCATGGCGCAAAGTGCCGGGCCTTGGGTTGACAGGGTCATCATCCCCGGCGTCAGTGACAACATAGAAGCGGCCGTCACGGCCACCAATGGCATTCCTTCCAAAACCAATGCCACAATCTGCAAGGCGCTTGCGGTTAGTTTGCCAATTTGGGTCACAACGCCAGCAGTCATCAATGGGATTGCCGGTTCCGCATGAGAAGTAGCCCAGTTTCCTCCTCTCAGTGCTGTTGCGGATGCTCCTGCCATATCAAACACATTGATTTAGTTCCCACCATTAACATCTCCGAAGCTGTTCAAGGATTCCCAAATTTAATCGTACTAATTTTGACACATTTAAAGCTGTTTTTGTATATCAACCATTTAAAATGAGTATCTAAGATAAATTAGTTAGTTTTACATTTTACCAAACTAACGTTAAGAGAATTATTGTAGCTTGGAAGGACAAGTAATACCTCCGAGGTGTGTCGGTCGAGGTAAAATATTCCTCCTTAAGAAAGCAGTGCTACGTCTACCCATAAGAATTAAAAAGTTTTCTTTTTTATTTTTTTCATTCATTTTTTTATACATTTAAATACTTTTTTTCACGACAACATTAAAAAATATTTTTTTAATAATTAAGTAAAAAAAAAATCTTAAAAAACACTTTCTTAATATGTAAAAAAGAAATTGTTGGAACCGGGACCCAAACTGTCGGTGAAAATGGCATTTCTGATCAATAAAGTGCTACACCGACCAAAGTTTGAGCTTTGCAGAAGGGCAGAGCATACAGAGACCTAAAAGCGACCGTTTTGTCAACTATGAGAATTGTGGGTCTTTTCCACTGTTTGGCCTTACTAAATATTCTGCCAAACCTCATAATTATAATATTAATAAAATAAAATAAAAATATTATTTATTCTCATTCATTTTACTTCTTTATTTTGATAGCTCATATATTTAATTTTTTTATTTATTAATTAAGAAAGTGATATGTTAATAATTTTTTTCTATTTTTTAAAAACATTTAAAGATGTTAAAAAAAAATTAAGAAAGTGATATATCATCTTTGCTAGCTAGCTACTTTTGCAGTACCCATATAAATGCCACATGCACTCATACAATACAAAGCAACTTTTCTAACAGTAGATGCCCGAATTATTATTATTATTATAACTTTGATAATGCAAAACGATCAACCAAAAACAACAGCCGGCCCTATGTGGAGCAGCTGCAGACATTATACCATTGAAATCAAACAGCCTCGGCATACCTTGTTGTACCTTTTCAAGTCCTAGGAGAGACCAAAAAATAAACAAAATGGTACAAGGAGAGAGAGAGAGAGAGAGAGAGAGAGAGAGGACTCACATTTCGACCATGGAAGCAACCTCCTCGGGATTATCCACTGCATGCTCGTTCGAACCCTCCGCCAAACTGAAATAACCAACCAACCATACAAAAAGCAAGGTCACATGAAGAAGAAGAAAAAGAAACGGAAAAATCTAATTATAAGTAGTGTACTAATATGTGTATCAATCTAATATGATTGGTCAAAAAGTAGATTTTATTTAAAAATATTGGTAATTTAAATTTTAAATATGAAGAAATCAGTATTAATACGCAGATTAATACACAATTTTACTTATATATAACAAAATTCAAAAGAAACAATCCCACTAATTGGCATATAACATAGGCACAAAAACAATTAACCATTTTTTCTCATAATAAAATTCACAACATCAATAAAAAATGAATAATTCTATTTATTATTTCTAAACCCCATACACTATATTTATTTTAATTTATTTTAATTTTTTTATAATAAATATATAATATATGAATGATAAATAGAATAATTTAATTAATTTAATAAAAATATAATAAAATAAAAAATAAATTTAAAATATGTAAAATTATGTAAAATAATAAATAACATCTCTAGTAGAAATATATATAAAAAAGTATCGAGAGAAATGTTCGGGACCATAAATGGGATTCCAGCATTTCTCTATATAAATAACTCAGACATATAATTTTAATAAATATATAATATGAATTTAAATAATTTTAATAAAAATGTAATTTCTGCCTAATCTCCTTTTTTTTTAAATTTTCTCTCCAATTAATAAAACAAAAGACAAAATTTATATATTATCGATCAATTTGTCTATCATGA
This sequence comes from Carya cathayensis, assembly GCA_011037825.1. Lineage (NCBI taxonomy): Eukaryota > Viridiplantae > Streptophyta > Magnoliopsida > Fagales > Juglandaceae > Carya > Carya cathayensis. The sequence goes on from QGSO01000172.1 coordinate 682,351, forward strand.
TTATCGAATATAAGTACAAAAAAAATTAACACCTGTTCAATTATTACACATTTCCGTAAAACGAAAAAAAGAACAAAAACTCATAATGACAAGAAGCAATCCAGAAAAAGAAGGGTAATTTCGTATAGAATTTCTAATGGATATTTTTATTTGCCAAATTAGAAATGACGACGTGTCGAAGTAATTATGATAGTCTGTGTTGGCGCGCAACGCTCGAGGACATTGCAGTGGTCGCTCGCTCGCTCACTGAGTATGTCGGTAAGGATGTCGGTAGCTGCAGCATGGTTCTTCCAGTAAAACCGTTATTATAAAAAGCGATTTCTATTGAGAGAGAGAGAGAGAGATTGTGCGAGGGTAATTTCTTTCCTTCATGGAATGTCAGAGAGAAAGTTCTGTTTTCGGGGCTCGGTCTGGGGTTATTAAAGTAATAAACGATACAGATCTACGCCTGTGGATCTAACGGCTGATGTTCTTCCACCGCGGCTCGACAAGATTTTCTTAACGAAGCAGGAAATTAACCAACGGTCTAAAAACACAAACGAGGACAAAATCACAAAAATAAAGAAATAAAAAACCGACAACAGCCAGCCATTAACGTTGGGGGTACACCGGTACAGTTTGTTTGGTAGCTCAAACCTAATTAACAGTTTTACTGGGTTAATGGGCACTGACCCGGCAACCATTGACGAGTTGCTTGAGCTCTGCAATTTATCTGTTCCTCCATTCCTGTAAGAGAAAGTAACACGGGATAAGCTTCGAAACTGCCTCGGATCAGAGTTTTTACAGAACGTGAGAGAGATTACTAGAGACGACATTGAAGCTAAATTAAGGTTTCAGATGCTATTTTTGGGAGAGGATTAGGTGTGCCATGGAGAAAAACAATAAATGTGAAGGACAAAGTTACGAAAGCTTGGTGAAAAAAAGAAAAAAAAAGAAAAATAGCATTCATTAATGGAGTCGACAAAGACAGTAAATGAGGAGCAGTGTTCTGTGCTGTAACTTTCGCAGAAGCTGTTCCTATCGTGTCCCAGATTGAAAGAAGAAAATTACGGAATATGGTTTAAACTTCAGAGACAGGTATTCGAAAATGCGTAAAGTGGAAGGAATGGCGGAAAATGCGTTACGCAAAATCGAAAACAGAGGAGGTGAAGACGTACTTCTGAGAAAAAACTGTACGGAGTTTCATAGAGGGAGCGGGAGAGGGAGAGTGATAGACTTACTCAGTTTCTGGGATCTGGTCCTCCAGTACCTTCGCTATTGTCCCTACGCAAAACATCATCACCAGCACCATTGAGCACAGACCGACCCATCTCCTAGAAACCGCCATTGCCTCTCTCTCTCTCTCTCAAATTCTCAATGTCTCTTAGTCTCCCTCTAAAACCTCTCTTTTTTTAGTGGATATGTATAGCAGAGGAAGAGAGAGACACGAATGCGGAGGAGAAAAAAAAGGCAGAAGAAGCAGAAGTAGAAGCAGAAGTGAGATAGTCAGAGGACGAGCTCCAACAAAGCGACGTTTTTATAGAGACGAGAAAGACAACTAATATAAATTAAATAAAGAAGAGAAAGAAACATTTTCGTCATCGTTAACCCGAGCGAGTTTGACCCTGGTTAGGTTTCCCTTAACCAATCCCCACGCCAACTAAAATTAGACAAACTAACCCACGCCATGGTTTGAAAGATTTCCTTTCATTTTGTATACTTAAAAAAGAGTTACATAAAAATTATGGATGTTTTGGCTTTTTTATTGGGGAACACTTGTAAACACACGCATTGTTTACTAGGGTCACACGAACAATGGTGTGAACAATAAGGGATTTGTGTAAGATCGATATTGTGAGCAGTAACAGTGAATTTAACATTTTCATTTATGAATATAAATGGTCCCACAATAAATAGTATATTACCTACTAAACTTCATGTAAATAACATAGTAAAGTTAGGGGATAAAAGTTATTTCATACGTACATACATACTCAAGTGGAGGAGGAGGGGGTAGACGAGGATGCGGTCATGTTTTGGGGGAGGTGTAGATCTTTTTAGGGGCATTAATAAGGTATAGGAGTGAAGGAGGGCTGATTGAGGTAAACGAGGTGAAGCTAACGCACATAAGTGATGGCAACATGCCACCGGAGTGACAAGGCTTCACTCCCAAAAAGTTATTTAGTTATGATCAGTTATTTTATGTCAAAATGAGTCTGTTTTAATTGCAAATAATCATTCTCGTTGTATAGAATTTATCACAAAAAATTTAGTTTAGTTTTTTTTTAATTTTTTGGTAGTGCTTGTAGTCGTAGGTACTCGATGAGAGAACCAAATTAATTACTCTCCTATATACGTTTTGAGAGTTAGGAATGGAGAGACTAAGAAAAAATGTAGAAAAAAAGGAGGAAGAAAGAGAAAAAACTAAGAGGATAAATTAGACTAATTGAGAGGGAGGGGAGCTTCTCCTTACTTCCTCTGACATACACTGTGGATCGAGGCCGCAATTAACCTAAGCTTACTCTTAACCACCTCCTCCAACAGTTACTAACCGTCCAGCATTTAAGAATTGCTATTTTTGTTTATTTTATATTATTTATTCGATTTCAACTTTTGTGTGTATTGTGTTGGGTGGATTTTATTTTATTATATATATATATATATATATATAAATATAAATAGATTAAAATAAAATAGATGTAATTCCCAGGCGCCAATCACGGCCTTTTTAAAGATATTGGACTCTCCAACCCAACACGCTTCAACCAAATGAAGGTATAATTAATAATGCTTACAGGCTGTTTTAATATTTTAAATTTCGGTCTCTCTCTCTCTCTTTTCTTTTAATAATTATGCCAACCCAATTTATGGGGGTTGGTTGTTGTTTGGTAAAATTATTCATTAAAATTAATGATTTCAATGTTGTTGTTTTGTTTATTTATTTTTTCTTGAACATGGGCCAAAGAGCAAGCAAAACTGGTCAAACAAGAGCTCAAAGCTGAAATAATAAATCCATGGCCATGAAGAAGAAGCTCAAAGCAACATGTGATCACACATATTTCAGTGCATCATGTGACTTTGCTTAAGAACCAAATAAAATCTATGTATGTTTTCCACATTGTATGGAATTATGGTCGGGCAAACCTCAATGCATGCCCCCTTTATAAATCGATGATGATGATGATCATGTTTTGAAACCTAAAGATCTCCGATATATGAACCGCTTTGGTCAAATTTGATCAAACCATTCACATGCATGCTTATAAATGCCTTGCATCAAGGGGTAGGAAAAGATTCTAAATTTCAGTTGATCCTATTTGTAGGCATGAGGCCGCCAACTGAATTGGAAAATTGATAGTTGATATTGGCACCCCTAATTACATCCATGTCTTTTGTCACGGATATAGTTCAAGTATCCAAAGTTTATTTTCCCAACTTCCACATGATACACCATTTGAGTATTTGGCTTCTTTGGAATTCTAATTGAACGGACAGACTTAGGACTATTTATCTAGTTATATCTTTCAAATCCGGGTTGGAATCTAGATAAATCCAAATTGTTGAAATCTGGATTTTCGGGTTCTGGGTTGTATCCATTTTTTTTCCTTACAAAAGCATAGTTTATATGTTATTTATTTTTTTAACAGAAAAAAATAGTGTCGAAAGCTTCTTTCTTTTTCTTTTTTTAAATCTAAAAACCTATGTTTTATAAAACTAAAAATATATCAAAATGGAAAACTATATTTATATAAAAAATAGCTAAAGCTATAAGCCTATAAACAAATAATTAACTTTTTAACTAAATGCATGTAAAAAACAAAAAATAATAAAAAATCCAATATTTATCATGTAAAATGTATGCGACGAATAAGATGCAATCCACTACATATTTAATTACATTAATGTTAAAACTAATTAGTTAAAAATATTATAAAACACATACATTACTTTAATCAAACTTCAATACACAACAAATTGTCTCCAAAAAACCAGAAAATTTTCCATCAGGGTTTTTCTCCCTAGTTCTTGCAACTTTAGCACGCCTCTAATTCTCTTCTCGAGCTAGCTAGCGTGTTCATTGTGTCGTGTAATCATATGCATATATCTCTTATTCAACGGATTCAATTTTTGAAATTGGGTTCGAGTCTTTTACAATATTTTATTTGTTGTCGTATATACAAGCTTTATTTATTTATTTTATTTGATCCAAAAATAAATAAATTATTTGCACTAAAGATTTAGGCCTTGAAATTAATAGACTATTAAACACCAACATTTTGCTTACAAAGAAAGAAAATGCCCACCAATCCATCATGTCTTAATTTTCATATATCTTATAAATTAAAACTTATGTGATATTTAATGAATTATATTGACGGGATAAGATCATTATATCCACCGGCAACATTATATTACCCTTTTCCTTGTACTAATTCTTATTCTGTTTTTATTATAAAAAAAGAAAAAAAGAAAAAAGAAAAAAAAAGGTGAAGTAAACCAAAAATGATCAGTGAATAGAGATAGATTCGATTGAAAATATGGATTACAAACGGAACGTCCCACCAAAACATGAGAATGCATTCACTGATTTCATTGATCCCGGCCTTGAGCAGAGTTGCGTACAATATAATTGACACTTTTTTAAAATAATGATATTAGATACAGTCATGAATTATGCAAGTATTGTACACTCTTTTTGAAAATAAAAGATGTCCCATCATTTAAAAAAATTAATTTTTTTCATGTGATTTATATTTATTCACTTTATTTCAAAAGAAGTACACTATACTTATACACTTTATGATTATAAATATCATTTCTCAATTTTAAATTTTCTCAAAGTTGCAAAACCCTTTGAAGTCATTCAAGCGAACTAATTATTATATGCAAACTGAATTTATTTTGTAATTTCCAAAAATTATAACATTAATTGTGCCATCAGATATTTATTTATTATTAATATTTTGTTTATTTATAATTACAGATGCACCAAAAAATAAAATAAATTAATAATTAATATAATTTTTCGAGCCCTTCACTATTTGCCTTTTTGAAGGCACGATGATATGATGTTCCCATGCAACCACCAAGTGGCTCCCATCATAGCGATTTTACTCACTCCTGTTCAAGAACCTCCTCTTTCCCCCTTATTTACGGTTTTATATACCCTCATCATCGTGTACAAAAAGGTACACACAAAGCATTATGATCTAAAACAAACCCCCCGGCCAAGGCCATTGACCATGTGGACCAATCTAGCATAAGTTAGTTATGATTTAGGCGTTTTGCTTTCTTTGAGCTTGAGAATTTGATATAGAAAAATATTATAAACACAAAGTAATCCCACAATTTTTTTTTTTGCTCCCCCACCTCCCTTGCCTTATCACCCGTGCCAGCCATGAAGGCCACCGTTGTCCGCCGTGCGCCACAATGCTCAGGGGCATTGTGTCATAACTCTAGGAGGATTGCCTGGAACCACACCTTGACATAGCTCTTGGAGGGCCAGGACAATCATATGACTAACCTGCATACATGCCTTAGCTCATACCTAGACACGCAATAGGCACCCAGAAAGGCTACAGGTCGAGTGCAGTCCATGCGCGCAGGCTAGCACGCATAGGCCTTATGTGGCACACATGCCTTACGTGCAGGCCTGTGCATTCCCTTGCGCGTGTGCCTGCCCCAGCACCACTCAGTAAGGTTAGTGGCGTGCCCCCATAGGCACGCCATCCAGCGCACGGCTCCAGCCCTTAAGCATTTTGGGGGTTTCCAATTTGTAAGCTCTATAAATAGGACCCTTAAACATTTCAATTGCATCTTTTGAACATTTGGCATTTACCTTGTGGCCGGCCATTGTGCCTAGGATTATCTATTTGGTGCTTAGCACTTGGCCTTCTTGGGGTGCAATTCGTGAATCCCCAAGGAAAATGATCACACCTTACAATTCATGAATATGTGTGATTCTATTTATCTTTATTTATCATTTGAGGTTTCCTTTCAATCTTTGTGCGATTCGTGAATCAAAGTTGATTGGTTATCTTTTGTTCTTTGGCGTTTATCTTTGTTATTGTTGTGGAGTGTTGTTGCTTACAGTGGCATTGTGTGGAGCTAAACCTTCATTGGGATTTTCAGACTGGTGCTTAAGTTCTTCAAGTTATTCTTGTGTTCATGTATTTTCTTGCATGCTCATAAGTTTTCCTTGAAGTTTCTTGAAGATTCCCATTTACCAAACACCTTAGTTGGCCAACCCTAGCCCCACAACTTACCATACATGCCCAAGCCATTACCCATAACCGAAACCCATCAAAACCCTACTTTCCATATAGAGCCATTCGACCATAGCTTAATTGGCTTGACCGAACCCCTACTTCCCATATTACCCCCATCATATCTTTCCATATATTATTTGATTGGTCATTATCCCTTAATTGACTTAATCAAATCCAACTCTTATCCATTATCCCTATATTTGGCCAACACATTCCTAATCAAAATTCAAATTTCAATCCCAATAATTTAGGAGATCACCATTCACCTAAGCCATAGCCGAATTTCATCACTACCCTTGGCCGAAACACACATCTAACCCTAGCCTCATTCACCCATCTTCCAACCCTAAACAACTCAAGTGGCACCTAGTACCTAAGAAAGACCTTGTTGTGCCCCATTACCATCATACCCGAGATCACCATAGTTAATACACCACCATTATTCCCACCACTAAACACTAGCCTCCATTCACCCAAGCTCCCATATTGGGCTACATGTGATCAAGACCAAGCAAAGGAATTCATTCAGTCAATTAAGGAGCAACAAGGAGAGGATAGACCCCTTAGTGTGTGAGAGCTTGATCGAGGTTCCCAAAAGATTGTTCCTAGTGCCAGTGGTCCACATGGTGGCTACCAGAACCCCTGCTGCTCCTTAGCACGACTGGACCAAGGAGTTAACAGCCACTGCTACGCTTGTGCAGCATCCTGTGGCCAGGCGGTCGAGGACCGTCTCCGGGGAAACAGAAAATGCCAACGGACCACAAGGTGGCTGTCGGCGCCCCTCCCCAGTCACACAGTCTATCCCGTGTGCAAGGAGAGGTGCACATGGGAGAGCTCCGTTCACGACCCCTACGGGAGGGGGCCATCATGGCTGCAGTCATAAACCGACTGCTTGTGGGTCACCAGTGGTCGGTGGAGGGAAGGGGAGGAGGGGAGAGCATGGAGAGAGGGGGAGAAAGAGGGAGATAGAGGGGAAAAAAAAAAGAAAAAAAAAGAAAGAGATGTGGCACATTGCTAGTGTGCCACATCAATGTGTAATCCCTTTGTGAGATGCCTTTGTGTTTCTAATAGCTCTCTTCAAGTTGAAAGTTTAAAAGTTAAACAAGTGGAATGGAATATCCATCTTATTCAAGAGTAAGCTAGATGAAGGTTTACTTGAACTATGCGTCTAGCTGTAAAATATCGCTCAACACTTCATCTCAAGTACTACTTGTAACAAAAATCAATATTAATATTTGATCTTATGAGTAATGCTAAATATAATCTTTTGACATACAACCCTTGCAAACTTATTTTAAAAAAAAGTGAGATAGACCTCATGCGCGGCTTACTGGCACGCTTATTGCCGGTAGAGTGCTCATTAGCTCCCGATGCTTCTATTAGAAAACATAAAAGTTTATGTAAATTCTCTCAAACTCAAAGTCACTCACGACCTTCATCATCCCTAACAATTCTATGCACATGCTTCAATTGACGTGGATAGTGCCGAACTTTTTATAAGGGAAGACCATGTTTGTACCAGATCGAATCCAAGTGAAACAAGCATTATTACAATGTCAAGAGGGGAGAGAGAGAGAGAGAGAGAGAGAGAGAGAGAGAGAGAGAGAGAGAGAGAGATTGGTTTTAGGGGCAGACCGTGTGAGACAGTGGGATTGCTTTGAACACTTTTCACTCGATTGCATGTTTTTACATAATGAAAAAGAAAAGAAAGATTTTGTAGGCCAATGTTTGTTACCAGAAATCTGAAAGGGTCTAATTAATTAATTAAGCTCGTTACCTTCCTTTAATTTATTTATTTATTTGTAGCCTCACTGCCCATAGTGATGATGAGATGATGGATGCAGCCAGCAGGACTTGGATTGGACAGTCTTGACCGATCGACCTCAAAGTGCATGTGCCTAAGGTATTACATTCTCTAGTGAAGGGACCATAATTAATTTGGAGTGACCAAGAATTGGGGCAATCAGCCGGGCATGTCATTTTAATATGGTTTTGGTATTTTTGATATAGTTCTTAAGAGCCTATATATCCTTGACATCATGACATTTTAAAGTTTGGCCACCAACAGCACGTCCAAAATGATAGGGGACAGAGAAAAAGTCATGTAATTTGGTGTAAAGTCTTTATTACACTTAAATCTCCTATAAAATTGGATTCATTGAGTAATATTAGACTCACATCTTGCGATTCCCTTTAGTGCATGGGTTGAATTATATAAATGTTTTAACACTACTACTGACTTCTTAATTTTCTTATTCAAGTATGAGATTTAATTGGGAAATTAAGGACTAACTTGTTTGAATAATTAATTGAGAAAGTACATGAATAGAAGGAGAATGTGAAAGCCTACTAGCTATTTCTATACATATAAGGACGATCAAAGGCCACCATAGCTTAGCTCCAAGGAATTAATTTCAAAGGCCAAAACGGATAGAATTCATAAATACATTTTCTCTTCATATATAGTAATAAATTAGGCAAGAACGAGCATGAGAAAACTATATTAGAATCAACTAGTCCGCTACTCGCTCAATATATGAGAATATTATTAATTTATTATCTATTTATAACATGATTTGGGATTTTAATGAATGTTTATAAAAGGGATCGATGCTACCCACCCTACATGGCCGGCGGGCAGCCACCCCACCCGCACCCTACCCCTACATACTTCCTAGCTTTATATGTTCGACGGGCAAACAAGTGGCTCAATCCACCAACCGAATCCCCCTAGCGCCACTGTATTACAGTAAAAAATCATATCACAGCCACCATACCACAACCAACAAAATAAAAAACAAAACACAACTATCCTATGCCTTTGGAGTCCACCATGCACTTGGAGACCCTCCAAATATGCATTGTGGCTCTCTAAGCAGGGCCGGTGGAGGAGATGAAGAAGACAAATAGAAAGGAAGAAGATGAAGAAATGATGAAGGAGAGGTGCAGGTTGTGCGCTGTGCGGAAGAAAATGAGGGGAGAGAGAAGAGAGAAACTTTTGGTTTAAAATCAGGGTTAATAACCCTTATTATATATAAGAAATATAGGCGGGTAGTTGATATACAGGTGCTCGCCCCTTAGATTTTATTTCTTTCACTTGCACGTTTGTCTGTAAAGGTTGAGCGGGTAGTCCTCCTAGTACCTAACTAGCAGGGGCGAGCGAGCAGGTCGGGTATGGGGGCTTGCCCAGCATCCCTAGTTTACAACCGGTCATCAAAATTATTAACTGTTGTTAGGATAATTGAAGTCAACATTGAATTATTCAATCTATAATAAGGTAATAAATTAGCTATAAAAGAAAGAAGAAGATGAAATGAAGCGTTATAGAGGAAAGAATACAAAATATACCAAACTTTTAGAATTCTAAATTGTCTAATATTTGGGTTTGTCTTGAATTATGCTAGAAGGGGATGCACAACAGATCGTCAATGATGTTAATGGAATTGCAGATAAGTGGAATTTAGTTGGAGTGTTGGTCTCCGATATTCGTTTGATGTTGCAATAGTTTCAGTTTTGGTCTATTAATTTTATTTCCCGTAAGTTTAATTGTTTAGTTCATTGTCTTGCGAAGGATGCATTAAAATTCTCTGGGGAGAGCATTATTCCGAAGGATGTTCCTCCTTGTATTCATTCTATTTTGCATACAGTATGAATGAAGTGGTATTCTTCTTCTTTAAAAAAAAAAAAAAAAAGTCTAATATTTATTATCTTAAGCTTTTCAAATATCTTAAACTTAAATAACCACCCCTTGTATTTTAATCCATAACTATATTATTAACTCAACAAGAACAAAGTTCATGCTTTAAAATTCATATATATATATATATACACACAATATACATCTGTGAGGTTCAGATGGATTTTCTTCAAGGATATTCCTAATCTTGGATAGAGATTCCCTTGAAGTCCCACATGATATTCTATGACAAAATTCTTTCAATCCCAATCATGGCTATTTTTTTATTAATTGACTTATCAGACTTGGGCACATGATCAGTATTTATCATTTTAATATATGCAAACTATATATATATATATATATATAGTAAACAAAAATACGATAAATTATGGTGGAATTGTTTTGCATGCATATTAATATTCCCTCATGTATAGATATTCCTAGTATTGACTGCAGACAATATATATATATATATATATCGAAAATGGCCATATGACCTACAGTACTCTGACAGCCATTGATCAGGAAAGGAATTGTTGTTTCTATGAATGCATTTTCTGCATAGATAATATCGATATCATGAATATGAACCCTGTTAGAGATGGCCGACATGAATACGAACCCTGTTAGGGATGTATGGAAGATTACAGGCTTGAAATTAATATATATAGCAATAAGGTCGATAATATATGAGCATGTATTTTACAAGTCGACCCCAAATGTCTCAACCATATACCAACTTGCCACATGGCTACATGTGTATATAATAGTGATCTCAAAAAGCCTTAATTAATTTCCAATTGATGCTCTACCAACTCTTTCTCATTCATCATCCAGCATTGAAGTTGGATATAGACTTTCTGGGTGATCGATCATTCATGATTAATATATCACGAAAGGTTTATAAGTACTCATGGAATGCAGCTAACGTGATATTCTCATCTTATCATAACATATTATGTAATTAAAATTGATATTTAGACATGATATCCTATAAAATAATAGGAGTACAACGTGCTCGTAATACTCTAGAAATATCTAATAATTATTCATATATCACTACAACAAAAATGTCTTTCTAACGCAATTTCTTGTTGCAAAAAATTTCTTTTTCATTGCACAAAAAGTGTTTTCGACAAAAATGACATTTGCATTTTCGCAAAGAAACACTTTGTCAAGAAAAAAACATTTCTGTTGTTATAACGTACTGCGTGTATATACGTTGTAGTTTTGGATCAGATGATCCTATCAGCTTTTAAGAGAAAAAGCAGTTCAATATTGGTTTGATAATGACGAGCTACCAAGCATGTGAGTGCCATGTGCGTTGTGGAAACTATGGGGTACCACTTATCCCCATATGGCTGGTTTGTCTCTCTCTTTAGCTCTCTCTCTCTCTCTCTCTCTCTTTCACGTATATATGCCACTGAAAATACATGTTTTCTTTTGTTTTTTTTTTCCCAGAAAAATGGAGAAGACAAATAAAAATTAACTTCTTATATATATATAAATATGATATTTTCTCGGGAAAGTATTCAAACCGACAACTCTGATACAGTCTTTTATTCTTGGAATCATGAAAAGACAAATTTCATTCGTTTAAGTTTTGCTTCTTATGAATAATTTAAAACAATAAAGCAAGTACTACGTACGTCTAGTGGTAGCCAGAATTAATTAGTCGATATTTTAAGACCCAAAAAGAAAAAAAAAAGTTGCTTTTATTGTATGATCTTTTTCTCATTTTTATTGAAGATAGATGATGATCAGTATGTATAAAGCTAAAAACCTATCTATATCTGGTACCATATATGCATATTTATCAAGTAAACCCTTTGTACTGTGTTGCCAAAGATCGAGGCCGTATGCGAAGAGTGAGTAATTGTCGTCTTGTATTAAGCTATATATGTACGAGAAATGCAAAGTCATAGAAAGTAATGGAATACAGATCATGTGAAAAGGAAAAGAAAATAAAAGAAAAGAAACCTTGGGAGACATAACTTAATTAGTTGGAGAAGTGAATATAGATCATGGCTCGAGGTCAATTTTGTGTTTGTTTCTCTCTCCAAGCATTCAAACATGATGAAACCCTGAACTAAAGCTCGGTTGGTTACACCTAGAATCGTGTTCAAACTTCAGGGCAAGCAAAGTGTTCATGCATACATTAATTGATTAAGAAAGCGTGATTAGAGATGAATAGTAACATTGTTAGCTCTTTAAACGAAATGTTATGCATTTTGGGGGGCCTAGTTATATAGCCTAGGGTGGGACATATCGCGCGTTGGCCAATCATGAGTCATGACATAGGAAGTACCAGATTCACCCACCACACATGCGCAAACAGTGTCACCTGGCCACGTACGCAGCGTTCATCAAGGAGCAAATTAAAAGAGTACTTCCCCTAGCCGGCCAGCTCATCCATTATTAAACCACCTTGGCTCTATTCTTTGCATTGGCAAGCAATATATATTTCACTTTTCATCATCCTTTTCTTTCTCTTTTTTCTTCTTCTAGTTGGCTTTAATGCATGCAATATAAAAGTACCCATTCTGGCAATTAGAGTGATTGGCGGGGGGCATCTTTGACACAGATCGAGTCGATCCCTTTCTTCGACGTTCTTTTTGTGCATTTTAATTATATTTTTGGAATTGAAGTTGCAAAGAGCATGCATGCATGTGGGCACAAACCATGCATGTGGCTGTAACTGTACGGTCAGCCTTGCCTGGTTGGTGCAACCATTCCCCAACTGAAGAATCTTCTTTCTATATATGACTGACTTCTTATCCACAAACACGAGAGAGAGAGAGAGAGAGAGAGAGAGAGAGAGAGAGAGAGAGAGATGTGTCGTGTTTGTGTGTGCATTGGCATGTGGGCTTGGGTGGTTGATATGTATTTTAGGGGATCAGTTGTTTACAACTAATACTTAATTGTTAGGTAGGGAATTATATGGATCAAAAGTATCAAAAAGAGGTTGTGGATAGTGGGGTTTGAAGGCTGAATGTTATTTTTCTATAATGGACAATCACCTATCCTATTCCCTCTCTCTCTCTCTCTCTCTCTCTCTCTCTCTCTCTATATATATATATATATATTATATGTTTGAATGTATACCCCACTCACGTGTACTAATTCTTATTTCTTTTATTTCTTCTTTCACGTACGACGACTTGCATATATATATGGTTTGTGATTTTGTTGGATTTTATTATTTTGTACAAAAAGGCAATAATTGGAGATTTAGATATAAATGCACACAAATATGTGAATTTCACAATATTTATCAAGTATTTAATAGTACTCAAAGATCTACATATACATATATAGATAATTATAGATCGATGTTGTAAAATTCCCACATTGTGTAGAATTTTCTCCAAATCCAAGTCTTATATATTATTATTATTATTATTATATCCTCTCCATTTAAACAAAACACATTGTGTCTTACACTAAATGGAAACTACGTACCCATTTCATTTGAATTGGAGAAAATATTTTTCAATCAATGTAGACAAGTATTGTATATTTAATATTGATAATTAAATAACACAATTACATGAAAAAAAGTAAAGTCTCAACATTGTGATAAAGGGTCCCCATTGTTAGAAGTTCATCAACTCAAGGCTGAGAGAGAGAGAGAGAGAGAGATGTAACACGACAATTTTTGTGTACTAATTTGCAGTACTAGTTTAGTGGGCTTCATGTCTCCGGCCCAGAGAGACAATAAGTCATCTTGAAAAAAGAAGCTTGTGGCCCTGTGGGATATATAATAAACTATTATCATGGTAATATGCTCATAATTCAATCAACTGGTATCTTTTCTGAGTTAGTTTTTAGATTAGATCGTACAATATACAGATATAGATACAATATTAAATATTTATGCGAAATTTATTATTCCCGAAAATCGTATGCAGTTAGCATTAAATGTTATAAAATTCACATAATATGTCTCGATCTCTCCTTTTAAAATAAGACCATCCAATATTTAGTTTAATTATATATATATATATATATTAATCTCATGGATTATACTTTTATAGTAAAGTGTATTAATTGAACATATATCGATCGAGTGGTTGATGTCCTCCCATGGTTGTTTGCCTAACTAAAGTAACAAGAAGCGATGTACGTATGGATCGAAAGAGAGAATGAAATGTACATTTCATTGACAACACATACATTGCCTTTGGTGATGTTCACCTCACAATCACATGCATGGGTTAAAATCTTTCCTGCCCATGAACCAAAGATTCTTGTGGTTCCACCTGCAACCAATAAACCAGTACTACCACGTACCTAAGATAACGACAACAGTTCTTTACATGTAGCTGCATCCATGATCGATGATCTATATCCAAGCAGCTGTGATATTGCCATAGATCAATGCACTTTTGCATGCCCTTATTTTGTAGTTTTAGTATGTGATCATATGTATATTATGATCTATAAAAAATTCTATACACCATACTACCATCCTATTTGCATCTTACTAATAAGATGTGGCACATTTACCACTATTGAATTGTAATTTATTGCATACTTTTTTTTATCATCAAATGGTGATAAATGCGCTACATCATATATTGTGGGACGCAAGTGAGATGATGGTGTGGTATATAGCGTTACTCGTTCGTGTTTCTATAAGAGATACCTTCTTGCTATTGATGTTTCATTATTCTTTGAAAAAAGTATCTTTTATGACAAGGCTAAAACACAATATCACTGAAATGAAATTCTACCACCTAATTAACAGCTAGTAAGAAAAAAATATTTATCCTTAGTTTGACCAAATCTTAACCAAACTTTATATAATTTTCAAATTAGGTAGGTCATTGACCTTAGCTTTGCATGGCTGTCTATTTGCACTTTATATATAGATGGCTAGCTTTTAAGTCTTAGCTTTAGTTAAAGGAGATGGTGGTTGTTTGAGCAAGTAATTAGGAACAGAACATCCACCAAAAATGAACTTTGACCTTTTGTATTAATATTACAAAATTTCAAAATAAAGATGAGGATAAATTAGAACCTGCTTTTGATCTTATATATATATATATATATATATTTATATTATATTATATAAAGAGGGCAACAGTTAGCAACAACGGAAAACAAACTTATTTGGGACTACTGATCATCTTATTTATTTTAAGAGCAATCGAGGATGTAGCATGAGACGGCTCCGACAAGAACAAAGAAGTTTTTTTATTTTATTTTTATTTTTTATTCATTTTTTTATATTTTTAAACATTTTTTAAAAATAAATTTACAACATCACTAAAAAATACTTCCTTAATCACTAAATTAAAAAAAAATTAAATTAAATTTGTGGGGACCCAACTTTAGGCCGGTGACAATAGCATTTCTGTAATTTTAAACTATTTTTGCTGCTAGTTACAGATATTTTTTACTTCAAATTAAATGTTACTACTGTTAGGGATTCCTATTTAATTAGGGAGAATGTTTGGAGGCTCAACCAATTTAGGAAGTTTTCGGGGATCTATTGGCAAGAACTTGCGATCGATCGAGTTGGATGGATCCGTGTTACTTCATCACGATATCTTTATGGTGTCATATGCTTTAATTTCTTAATTCCCATAGTTCAAATTTTATAATTTGATCATGAAATTAATGAGTTCAAGCTTACTACATACCAAATTATTAAAAATATTCATTTATTTTTTGAGGACTATTATAGCCATAAAGATAATACATAAAAGCAATCACACAAACTAACGTGGTTTTATGTGATTCATTAGATTTACTTTACAATAAAAATAATTTTATAATCTGACAAACTATATGAAACCACATCAATTGGTTGGATTGATTTTGTGTAATTAATTTGTGGTTAAAGTATTTCTCTTATGTTTTAATTAATCATGAATTTGAATCAAATGATCATTGATTAATTTTTGAAAGCAATAATTTGTTAATTAATTATATACATTTTTAAGTAAATAAATATATATATATATAAATAAATATATATATATATATATTTCTAATAAAAAAGGCAAGTAATTTCATTAGGGAAGAGGGTGTGGGGATTGATTCCTGTTTAGCGAAAGAATTCAATGGAAGATAGTTTCCAAATGATAAAAAGAAATTAAATAACAGCTAGGAAGCTTGTTAAGTTAATCAGTTGACGATCTTCTTGAAAGGAGATGGGTACGTACATGATCATCTATTAATTAAATCTTAATCGTAATATTTTGACTGCCAATGCCTTTTTACTTTGACAACTAAGTTCCAAACAAAACACAAAAAATAAAACTACTTTTTTTAATTTTAAAATAAAAATAATTTTAAAGCTATACTTAAACAACTTTTTAATTTTATAATATTTTTTTCAATTTTTTTCTCTTATTTTTCAAAATCCAATAAAACATTTTAACTCATACCATTACATTTCTATTCACAAATATACTCAGATAAGTATCCAAACGAGCTCTAAGTTTTCTATCCAATTTTTGTTAGTAGAAAATTCACAAGTGAGCTGGGAAAATCCAAAAACTCATTTTAAAGAAGTTTTTTCTAACAAAAAATGTAATTCTAATGGATATGATCACCAAACAGTGTACCCATTGGAATAACACTTTCTTCATGGTGATGGTTCCCATAAGAGGTGATTGTAATGGACCCACTACGCCTATGACTGTTTTGAGGGAGTCACCCTCAAAGAATCCAAAAACTAGAGAGAGAAAGTAAGAAGAAGATAGAAGATAGAGAGAAAGGATTGGAGGGAATTGAGCAATCAACCAGAGTTGGCCTCTATTCCAACTCATGGGTGCTTTATACCTCTTATTATCAAAACGGCATCGTTTCTTACCACAACAGTTACACAATACTTTAATTCTCCCAAGGTGAGGAAAATTTTCCCTTAATTGCCAATAAAATTTCCATGTCACATCTTTGACCCTGCTCCTTACCGATGCACCAAGACTTAAATAACAGCCTTATTATTAAGCGTTTTGCTCCTGCGTTGTAAAATGGCCTCAGACTCAAGTGATAACTCTCCATACATGTCAATTGGAGGTAATGTAGAGAGAGGTGAAGTATGTTGTCCCAGTTTCTTCTTTAGACAAGATACACAAAATACTGGATGAATTAAAGTGTGTTGAGGAAGATCTAATATGTATGCAACTTGTCCAATTTTGTGTGTAATTTGAAAGCGTCCAATGAACCTTGGAGGGATTTTGAAATTATGTCTGATTGCCAAAGAATATTACCTATAAGGCTGGAGCCTCAAATAAACCCATTCTCCCAATGCAAATTCCCTTTCAGTTCTACCCTTATTATACTGAAACTTCATCCTCTCTTGAGCTGCTAATAAATTTTGTTTAAGAATGAGCAGAATTTGATCACTGGACTTTAACAAATCCTCTACTACGTGGTTAAATGTAATTCTTGGAATATACTGCTGTAACTTTGTGGGAGTCTGGCCATAAACTGCCTTATAAGGAGTCAACTTGGTAGAAGTATGGAATTTGTTGTTATACCACCATTCAGCAAGTGTGAACCACACAGCCCATTGCCTTTGTTTATCACTAGTAAAACTCCTTAAAAAATGCTCTAAATACTTATTGACAGCCTCAGTCTGCCCATCACTTTGAGGGTGATAATCAGATGAGTAAGATAGAGTGACCCCTTGCAACTTAAAGAGTTTGTTCCAAAATGAACTTGTAAAAGTTGAGCCTTTATCATACACTATAGTTTGTGGCATCCCATGCAATTTAAAGACATAGTCAAAGAAGAGGGAGGCTACCTTTGCAACTATAAAATGATGCTTTAAGGCTATGAAATAAGAGTACTTAGAAAACTTGTCAACAACCACCATAATACATGAATAACCCATAGAAATTGGTAGACCTTCTATAAAGTCTATAGATAGGTTAAGCCAAATCTGCTGAGCAATTGGTAAGGATTGTAACGGTCTAGCAGGGTGGACATTCTCTACTTTAAGTCTCCAACAAGTGTCACATTCTCTAATATACTACTTCACCTCTTTCTTCAACCCTGGCCAGTAAAAATACTCCTGGCCTGCTACAATGATTTCTGAAATTTTGAGTGACCAGTAGTAGGGCAAGCATGAACAAAATTCAAAATCATAGTCTTCAGTTCAGGACATTATGGAATATGTATCCTTCCCTTAAACAGAATGTCATGTTTAAGAGTGAAGGAATAAGTGTAGGGTGAACCACTTTGTAATAGTTTGATTTGCTGTTGTGCTACATCATCAACAATATATGCTTGCTTGAGTTCCTCCAACCAAGTTGGAGTAGGAAAAGAAATAGCTGAAAGTGTTCCAAAATCACCTGAGACATCAACCTTGGACAATACGTCAGCCACCTTATTGTCTACCCCTTTCTTAAATTCAATAGAAAACTCATACCCCAGTAGCTTCAAGATCTATTTCTGTTGAGCAGTTGTTCCAACTTTTTGTTCCAAGAGATATTTCAAATTGTGGTGGTCAATTTTAATAACAAATGCACTACCAAGTAAATATGGTCTCCACTTCCTTATAGCTATCACCAAGGCCAATAACTCCTATTCATAGGTGGAAATGAGTAAATTTTTTTCTTTAAGAGCTTGACTAAGGAAAGTATAAGTTTATGATTTTGCATCAAAATTTCACCTACCTGAACACCACAAACATCACACTCAATGAAAAACTTCTATGAAAAATTAGGTAAGGACAATAGTCGAGGGCTAGTTATAGCCTGTTTCAACTGCTCAAATGCCTTTGTTGCCTCTGCAGACCATTGAAATGCCTCTTTATTCAATAAGGAAGTAAGAGGAATTGCTATTTGACCATAACTCATAATAAACTTCCTATAGTAATGATTACGCCCAAAGAATAACGCGGTAGTCGTAGCACAACTTTGGGGTGTCGATTCCACAGAAAGACAAATTAAAAGAATAGCATAATGATCAAAAAAACTAAATAAAAATATTAGATGATTAATGGAGAATAAAGATTAATTTTAAATGTAAATTAAAGTGAAGCAAAATTACTAACAAAAGAAGTACTCAAATTTGACGAACAATAGAGCGTTGAGAATCCCTTGAACAAATCAGGTATTTTAATTATTATTAATTTATTAATAACTCAATTGGGAACTTAATTCCCAAAATTTCCAAAAAGAATATATAGATTTATAAACCAAAATTAAACTAAATGTAACCCTTTAAAAAATCATTCATCACTTTTAAAACATGTAAATTATTATCCCTACTAAGAAAATCCAACAACGACAATATACTCAGGGAGCGGTATTTTAGCAAAGAACTAAATTAATATAGATAAATAATTAATCCAAACATAATTAAAGAACCAATCCATTCAATAGAAAAAGTATGACTGAATTCATAAATAGAATAAATTCTATAATTATTCAGAAAAGAAAACAGCAACAATAAATTGGGAATGATAAAACAAAAGAGTTTTAGTAATTGAAAATTAAATACATAAAGTAAAAATAAATTAAAAATACAATCTAATGTGCAAGTTCATCCCTACCCCTATTTGAGAATTTAGTTATCCACAAATATAATGGACAACAAAAATTTTCAGAGAAAAATAAAGCAAACGGTGGCCATGGAAGTGATTCTCTCATCTCTTCAAATCTGCCTCTTGTGCCTTTCCTCCTCCCCTATTTCGTGCTAATGATATGCTTATATAAGGTAGGAAAGAAACCATAATGTCTTCATAATTCCTACATAAAAAAATCGTTTAAATTTTAGGACTAATATTAACAGTTATGTACGCACTTCAAGAATTTGAATTTGGAAATTGTTATTAGAGAAAACTTTATAGCCCTTTAACATAAATTTCTAACGCATCAATAATTGTATCAATCCGATCTGTGAGTAGAAAGTTACAATCAAAATACTAAAGTATATCCAGGCTATTTCCTAGCAAATTTTGGACTTAGATTTCTTGCAGTTTCCTTTTATGATTTTTTACTTTTTTTTCTTAATCCAAATTGCTCTCAAACCTTATGAAAGTTTTTTTCAAATTTGATTATGTTTTGACTTGCTCTTTTATAAATTCTAAAATTAAACATAAAAATCTGCTTAGGAGTATCCCAAAGAAAATAGAAACTCAATTTAAGAATACACATTAATTTCTATTATTTTTATTCACATTTTAACATTTTAATCCAATAATAAGATATTTAGAGTGCACTTTCGTACACTCATCAAGTAACCTGTCAATCCCAAAAATTCTCTCAATGACGACGTTTTTTGAGATTGGCCAAGTTAATATAGTCTCCAACTTTCTAGGATCATCTTTCACCCTATCTTTAGAAATCAAATGAGCTCAGTACTCAATTTCATTGCAAGCAAAATGAAATTTAGATTTTTTTGCAAATAACTAGTTTTTCTCCAAAGTTTCCAACACAACAACCAAATGTGACAAATGATACTGCCAATCTTTGCTATATACCAGAATATTATCAAAGAAAACTATAACAAAACGTCTCAAATATGATCTAAACACATCATTCATAAGTGCTTGAAATGTTAAAGAAGCATTAGTGAGTCCAAGTGGCATGACAAGGAACTCAAATTTCCCTCATGTGTTCTAAAAGTTATCTTCCGCACATTTTTAACTTCCATACGAATTTGATGATAACATTATTTTAGGTATAACTTGGAAAACACAGTAGAACCAAATAACTCATCTAACAACTCATCCACCACTGGTATAGGGTACTTATCTTTGATAGTGGCCTCATTCAAGACCTTGTAATCAATATACATTCGCCAAGACCCATATGACTTCTTGACCAACAACATTGGAGAAGAAAATGGAGATTGATTGGGTCTGATTACCCCAGACTTCAACAAATCTGCTACTATCTTCTCTATTTCTATTTTATGAAAATATGGGTATCTATAAAGTCGAACACTGACTAGTACATAGTCTTTCTTAAGTACTATTTGATGATTTCTAGATCTTTGAGTGGGTAAACCACAAGGTACATCAAAAACCTTATAATATTTCTGCAGTAACTTAGAAGTTTCCCTTTTCACTATAGGCTGTTGTGAAACATCTTCAGAAGATTAAAGTTGTAACCACACACCCTTACACCCAACTTTTGTGATATTGGAAAGCTCTCTATCATTTACTAAATCAGTGGCATATGTGAGACCTTTGAGGCCAACCTTCTTACCCCTGTATGAGAAATCCATTTTTAATGTTACAAAGTCCCAAAGTATAGGACCCAAGGACAAAAACAATTGAACACCCAAGACTGTATGATAGCCTCCCAAGTTCAAGGCAAAGAAATCAGTTGAAAACATAGTGCGTTGTATACTGACCCCAACACCTAAGGATTTACCTCCACTGCTCAACATGTCAACATTGGCCACCCTCACTTTGTATGGGATTTTCTGTCGCTAACAGCAAATTGTATCAAGACACAACTGCAATATCCACAAAATTGTGGGTACTACATGTATCCATTAAAATGATCACCATTTTCTTTAATTAATGTGCCCCACCACCCTCATTGTTTTAGGTTTGGAGTACCTACCATGGCCTGCAATGAAATAGAGGCAATATCTGTATACTCATCTATTTCATCAACCACATTATCAATCATAACTACCTCCATCAATTGCTTCAGGATTAATGCTACTAAGGATCTTCATAATCTTCATAAACTAAAACTTTGGTTTTACACATTTATGGCCTTGATGACACTTATCATCACAAAAATAATATAGACATTTCTTCCTTCTCTCTTGCATTTGAGTCTCAGAAATTTTCTGGTAAGGTAGCTTTGCAATAGGTAAAAACTTAAGTGTGCCCAAAATTGATCCCATAGGACCATTTCTAGAGACCACCCTTTTATAATTGTGTTGATGAGAGTCAAATGAACTACTACTATGCCAAGCTTTCTTTTTACTTTAAATGTATTTCTCTTGAATTTTAGATAATCCAAAAGCATCATTCAAGGAGGTAGGATTTATCATTCTCAGAAGCATTCTGACTTCATCATGCAAATCACTTAAAAAGCAACTAAATTTATTCTTCTCTGAGATCCCTTTAATTCTATTAGAGAGCAACTCAAATTCAGCTTTGTAAGAAGTGACAGAACTTACATGTTTAAATTTGGTAAGAGCTTCCATTGGATCATCATAAGCAGATGATCCAAACCTGATTTGCACAGCCTGAGTAAACTCCTCCCAAGAATGAAATGCATTAGTTTAATTTGCATTTTGAAACCATATAAGAGCTTCATCATCCGTATGAAATGATGCCAGAAGAATTCTCTACCCTCATGGCACTTGATAATAAAGAAAGTACTGATTAGCACGATAAATTCAAGAAGAATTAGTCTTACCCACAAATCTTGGAAAACCCATTTTGATGCCTTTAGAAAAACTTATGTCGCCCATATCCTGATGTTGCACTTCACCTACACCTTCATTCATGTCAGCAGTATGCCCACCATTACCTTTTGATCCATTGTAAGAAAGTCTTGAAATTTGTTGCAACAACTCGAAAAACCTCTTATCCTGATTTTCATTGTCAACTCTAGCCGCTTCTTGCTACGGCACTAAAATTGCAATGGTATCCTCAATCTGCTTCTACTGCCTCTCTTACTACTGGTGAAGATGATTAATAGAATCAATAATCTGGGCATAGGATCGCGTACCCTCAACTATGTTACTTTGACAATCTGATATCAATTGTAAGGGACCCACTACTCCTATAAATGTTTTGAAAGAGTCACCCTCCAAAAATTCAAGAACTAGAGAGAGAAAGTAAGAAGAAGATAGAAGGAGAGAGAGAATTGGAGGGAATTGAGCATGATTCTTTCCTAACAAACAAAACCGTCACGCCTTCATCAACTCTCCACCAATAATTCTTTTACTCAGCCACCATCACTGCATTTCAGCCCATGACACATGGTTGAAAAAGTGTCAAGAGACAACCCTTTGATTTAGTCAAAAGGTTGTATCACTTACCAATGATTGTGCCTCTTGCCAACCAATGCCTCATGGTCTATAAATATGAACCATTTAAGCACAATGAACACACTTGATTCCCCTTTGTCCATCACCAACAAGTGGGACAAATACCCTCATATGAGTATCACCATATTATCAAAACTCTATCTAATTTTTGTTATCCAAAATTTTATAAAAAAAAAAAAACATTTTTCTTTGACTTTCAACACAAACATATTTTGGCCCAAAATATATTTTATATAAAATATTATCTAATGATTAATGAATTGCTTCACTTTTCCTTGAGCTCTTTGTGGTTTTTTATATGTATTGGCCTCCTCTAGTTACGTTCACTGTACTTTTGTCCTCTCTCAATTTGGGACTCTTCCTCGTTGAAAGGATCATGTGAATGGTTGTCTTGATCTAATTTCATCTTTGTCTTTTTCATCTTGAACTCACGTTTCATTTGTTGGAATGTTTTCATGCCCTAAGCCATTTATGACATCCTTTCCTTCATCTCTAAGACATGTTATACCTATTGTTAGATTATGCTACTTCTTGGGTGTGTTTCTCATTTGTTGTACTCGAGTCATCTTGCTAGTCCTAGTCTCGCTTGGCTTGAGGTCTGTTGATTGCTAGTATCCATGTCAAGGATACAACTGGTGATCAAGTTAACTAAACCAAAATCAATCTCATTTTTTTTTAATATGTAATGAGCTCTTATAGTTAGCCTTGTAATATGATCTGTACATGAGTTGGTTAGTTATTGTACAAAGTTAATATATAAATCATGCACAAATGCATGTTGCATTTGAGTTAAGGAACAATATCATTTTCAAAATTTTTTATAGTATTAGAGCAGCGGTCTTGAATTCGGATTGTGACCCTACATTCTAATATATTTAATTAAATATTTCACGTGTTGGACTCACTCATTGAGAGAGAGTTTGGCATGTGAGGATGAGTGTTTAGAATATAATACAAATAATTAAACCTAACTCTTCACATAAGTTTAATCTTTGCAATGCATAATGACAAAAGGCAAAACCTCAGTATAACTGATAAAATTGATGAGAGTGAATGTAGCATCACTAATCTAGGAGATGCTCTTCTCTTCTCGAGCGCATCATATCTTCTCTTCCCATCACTTAATGAAGCTCCTACTACTTCTCCATATCATTTGGCACTCCCTGCACCAATGAACTCTCATCCCATGGTTACATGAGGAAAAGCTGGAATCTCAAAATCGAAAGCTTATACTAGTATTACTCAATTTCTAGCTTCCTCCTTCATTCAGTTCTTATTAGCTCTTAAAAAACACAAAGGTTTCATCTTTGCATCCAAACACCCAGAATGGATTTCAACCATGGATGAGGAAATTCATGCATTACATCATAATCAAACGTGGACATTGGTTCCACACCCACCTAACAAAAACATTGTAGGCTATCGACGGGTTTTTTGTACCAAACTTCAACCCAATGGCACTGCTGAGTGCTATAAAGTGTGTTTAGTAGCAAAAGGGTACACAGCTTCAAGAACTAGACTTCTATGAAACATTCATTTCAATTGTTAAGGCTACTATGGTTCAAATCATTCTCTCTCTTGTTCTCTCCACTGGCTGGTCCCATCATCAACTCGACGTGAAGAATGCATTTCTTCACAACTCCTTAAATGAAGAAGTTCTAAATCTCTTGGATACACAAATTCTCAATTTCCTGATCATCTTTGTCGATTACAAAGAGCTATATATGGGCTTAAACAAGCACCAAGGGTTTGGTTTCATTGGTTCAGTGCATTCTTGGTACATTGTGGCTTCATTTGCAGCTAAGTTGACTCAAGCTTATTTATTTACAAGAGTTCTTATGGTGTTATCTACTTACTATTATATGTAGATGATATTGTTAATACTAGAAACAACTCAAAGTTGCTTGTTGATTTTATCAATCAACTCAGTCGTGTTTTTGCCATGAAAGATCTTGGGTCCCTTCACTATTTTCTGGACATAGAAGCTCAACACACCACCTCTGGTCTATTCCTTACTCAAACCAAATATGCTTTTGATCATCTCTTTCAATTTTCAGCTCTGCAAGATTGTAAACCAACTGCTACACCCATGGCCATTGGCAACACCTCATAGTTGATGGAAAACTCTTCTCAGATCATACTTTATACTAGTCTCTTGTTGATGCACTGCAATATTTGACTATCACACATCCAGACTTGGCTTACTCTATCAACATCGTATGCTAATATATGCATGCTACTACTGAAGAATATTTATGTATTCTACGTGCTGTCAAAAGAATTTTGAGATAAGTAAAGGGAAGTCTTCACTTCGGCTTCCAGATTTTCTTCCAAAGCTCAACTCAAATTCTAGCCTACTTGATTGTGAACTGGGATGGTTGTCCTGACACTTGTTACTCAAACTCTAGTTATGCAAATTCTCTTAGAGAAGATATGGTATCT
Organism: Carya cathayensis; assembly: GCA_011037825.1. Taxonomy (NCBI): domain Eukaryota; kingdom Viridiplantae; phylum Streptophyta; class Magnoliopsida; order Fagales; family Juglandaceae; genus Carya; species Carya cathayensis. The sequence goes on from QGSO01000172.1 coordinate 707,710, forward strand.
TGGATTGCAAAAAAAAAACCAATTTTTTTTCGCTCAAGTGTAGAGTTTGAATTTTGTTTTCTAGTCCTCACTGCAGTTGAGGTCACTTGGCTCATGAATCTCTTGCATGAACATCATGTTGATGTCAAACCTCCTACAACTATTTTTTGTGATAATCTTACTGCAATTTTTATGTCCACTAATCCTATCTCACATCCTCGATCAAAACACATTGCTCTAGATTATCATTTCATTCGAGAACAAGTTCAATCTTGCTCTATCACCAAATTGCCGATGTCTTCACCAAAAGCTTGTCTCGCCCTCACTTCATTTTATTCTGCTCTAAGTTGATCATATCACCACCCCGTGTCAGCTTCACAGGGGTGTCAAGGATACAGTTGGATGATCAAGTCAAGAATACAATTGGTTGATCAAGTCAACTAAATCAAAATCAATCTCGTTGTTCATATGTGGAATGAACTCGTAATTAGCCTTGTAATAGGATCTATACAGCTCCTTGGTTTTGGACGAAGCCAAGCCAATACATACGATAGGTGACTAACAAAGTCTATCTATAAACCATGCATACCACACTACATTTGAACTGTGGAACAATATCATTTTCAAAGATTTTTATGTTTGGAGAACCTAATCAATATCCTACAAATAGTGTTGAACTGTTTATAAAGTTTCATGTTGAGTCACTACAATTAGTACCGTTCATCCGGGTTCCATCTCGAAAATTTGGGTAAACTCAGATCGGAATATATCTAGTTATATATATATATATATATATATATTCAGGTTGTACTGGATTTTTTTTTTCATTAGGTGAGAAGCTCTCCCAAGAGATTCAACCGCTCAGTTTCGACTTCCATGCATGTTTTAACATCTAGTACGTTGGTGGCCAAGTACATTGTCATGAAACAAAAGAAAATGTCTATAGCACCAATGTCATTCTTTCTAGCATTAATATCGAAAAATTTTTTTGCCTCGTAGCGTCGATATACTATTTTGGTTGTAAAGGGAACCCATTTGGGAGGGACAATGAAATGCTTGAGTTTTGTTTGTATATTGGGGTCAGGCTCATTTGGTCTTTTGGACGATGCTAACAATAACAACTTTTATCTTGGTAACTAATAGGAAAGAATGCCGGGTTTTGATGCTAGCTCCTTGGCAAGTTTTCTAAAAAACTCAAGTACCTAGATCGGGTATACTCGGATTTTGTTATTCGAATTCCGAATCAAGTTAGAAAAAAATTCAGCCTGGATCAACAGTCCTAACCACAATGATGGATTGCAAAGGAAAAAGAAAGTCGCGTGGCATGCAATATTTAGAGATTGAGCACACGACCACGATTGTCTAAGGCACATGATGATATGCAGTAGCGGAGCCAGGAATTTATTTTAAGGGGGCCAAATACAATTATAATAGTATACATAAAATATTTTTTTATTCTACTTTTATATATTTTTTTTACGATATCTTTATATATATAAAGTGGCTATCTAACGGAATTTTATTGGTTTAACGGTTTTTATTGTTTTACCGTTAAAATTAACACCGTTAGTTGTATGAATAAATTAAAGTGACTCTCTCTCTTCTTAAAAGTTTTTACTTTTTTAATCTCTCTCCCCAATCACTTATAAATAAATTCATAATTATTAAAGTTCATGCAGCATGCATTGATCCTTAACCCATGCATTAATGATAATTTATTTAGGAGATATATTAGATATATACATATATATTCTATTATATATATCTATATAAATTATATAAATCTATATTCTATATTCTATTATATATATATATATGATATTTTATATAAATTATAATTTATATATAAATTTATATATGCTATTTAAAATTTCTATTCATTTCTTATATAAACAAAGAGAAATGTAAAATAATTAAGTTTAAATCTATTTACCAACTACATTTATGAATACAATTATTCTAATAAAATATTATTTATTTATCAATTTAAATTCATTATGAAACATTAAAATCAAATAATAATATCTTATGAAAACCTTAGTATTTTATTTCTTTATAAAAATTATATCATTTTTAAAAAATAATCGTTTTATTAAATTAAGAAAATGTGTTTTGCACGTTGCTTTACTGTTAACAGTTTGTCTCCTACGCTGCACAGTTTTGGTTCAAGGTTCTTTTTTTTTTTTTTAATTCTAAATGCTTTAAAATTGATTTAAGTCTATCTTATTATTTGATGTTAGAAATTATATTTTTTTTTCTATAAGTATTACATTATTAATCAAAATCTTTTCCTTAATAAAAACAATAATAATTCTTAAAAATAATATTTCTATACACTAGGTGAACGTCCTTTGGACGTCGCCCAACTACTAGTATAATAATAAAATACATTTAATATAACTTATGTATTAAAAAAAATATTTGATATGTCAATAATAATATATCATTGAAATAATATAAAGATATTCATACAAATATATTAAACAAACAAAATCATCAAGTATTGAATCTAAATCAAAATTCTTAACTATTTCTCTTTCAATATAGACAATGGAAAGATGTTAGAAATACTAATAGTTATAATTAGAATTTTTTTTATTTATAATAAAAATTATGTATTTTATTTTATATGAGATGTGTTTTATTTATTTCATTTTTATATCAGATTAAATTTTATGGAGGAGCTAAAATAATTTTTAGAGGGGGGCCAATACATGATAAATTAATATTATTTATTAAATAAAACAATTAACACATACATTTTTTTTTTTTTGTCAAATTATAGGGGGGGCCATGCTGCCCCCAACGTGGCTCCGCCACTGATGATATGCAGTGATAGAAAATAATATGCATGAATGCATGATTCTGTATATAGAATGAAAAGCAAATGCATGCAGCGCATAATGACACAATCCCACGCAAGAAGAAGTAGTAGTAGTAGATCAACCAGAGCACGTCTAAAGTCCAAATGCATTCATTAATATTCAATGCATGGCATGCCGTTAGCGCCATGATATTGGACTAGCATGCAGTAATATTTATTACTCATGCTGCCCTGCCCTCTTTAAAATGGACTTCTACATGGCATGCACGGACCTTTCTCCTACGTACGGAATTATCATATTTAATTATTTAAGAACTTATACTACCAGCCGTGAGATGGCACCACCCTATATAAAATGCGGATGCTGTGTCCATATTTGACCATAACGTGGTTACGTGGGTACGGTACGTACGATCTTTGCATTCATTTCAAAGCAAAGCGACAAGCGTGCATGAGGAACAGCCCAACTTGTCTGATCCTTATTTCAATGTTAGTTTTAGCTATTTTTTCTTTTAACCGGCCACGATATCAGTTTAACTGTACGGTTGAGATCGATTCGAACCACTTCTAGCGGACTTTTTACTATTCAGATCTGATCAGAGTGAAGTATTTCGGAAATACTCTATTATTATTTATTATTTAATTATTATTTATTATTATTTATTATTATTATTCATTATTATATAATATTTTTTTATTACTATTCACAGAATAATATTTAAAATTACCTCACTATCTCAAAACAACTTTAGATAAATTTGAGATGTTAAATGGAAATTAATATTTCTTATTTTGGATTGTATTTTATAAATAATTTTTTTTCCCTTTCGTGAAATTATGAGAGAACTGAAGAGGAAGTAACGTTTCAAATTTCAATACTTTTGTTGAATAAGAATGAGAGAAAATTGAATCTTAAAATAGGGAGTTATTTAATTTATTTGTTTGAAAAGAAAAAAATTGGAGATAAACAAGTGTTTTGTATTAAGTTTGTAACAACCATGCATGAAGTACTATCATCATCATTATCATCACACTTTAAAGAATAATGATATTTGGAATGTACAAATCTCACATATTTTTAAAAAAAAATTTAATAAATATAAGAGCCATATGAAAAAAAATAAAAATAAAAAAAAATAACAGTAAACTCTACTCTTTTTCCAAACGATTGCATAATGTTTATGTACTCCACAATTGTATGTAGTATTACTCTTAAATTATTGAATTGCATTGCATATGTTTTTTTGGACGTTTTAATTAATTTTAAAATACTTGATTGAAATTTATCATAAATCATCCAATTTAACAAATTAAATCATCTGAATCAATGAATCCGTTACTATCCGATTCTAATTTTTAAAACCTCATTTATAATGGACTCAATTTGGGATGGGCTTTGCCTTTTCTGGGCCCAGATATAAAGATAGTAAAAACAAAGTTATAATGGACATTGTAAATTTTAGGAAGCACAATCAGCATTCTATAACCATAATAGAGAAGCGTATGGACAATCCGTCTTCCTTTGCCCTTGGTCTTTCACTAAGCCCATTAGAGGCCCAACACATGTGGCTGGTGAAAATAAAGCTCACAAGGGATTAAGATTAGGAAAAGGTTATCCATAATTTTATAAATGAGAATATATTGAGTTTTTTTTTTTAAAAATAATAGTAAATCATATTTCTAACACCACTCACTAAGCCCATTAGAGGCCCAACACTATGTTTGATAATTTTGAGACTTCTCATAGCTCTCAATACAATAAAGGAAATAAGATTTTTGGGAGCTTGAAGAAAACGATTTCTCTGTAGAAATCTGGAGATGGGAGCCTGTAATCTTAGAAGTCTCTATCTGTAGAGAAGTTTGGAGTATGTGAGTTGAGTCTTACTTTCCTTGGAGAAGTTTGGAGTATGTTTGATCTCTTTCTCTTATCTTATTTATTCCTTTATTATCTTATTTATTCCTTTATTCTTGGTAATTAGCTTCCAATGGGCTAGACCCAATTCATTTCATATCCAACTCACTAGAAATCCATTGTAAAGAATAAAAAGAAGAGATTAAGCCAAAAAGTGTTTGATTGGTATACAAAAATGTGAAAGTGACATAAAACAAACAAAACCAAGTTACTCCAAAGAAGGAACTAGACTTCTATAAAAGGATGAGATTTATACAGATTTAGACGCTTTGATACACATCCTTAGGACTCTCTCCCTCTAGATTTTTAGGGGGACGTCTTCAACCTCGCCTTAACTCTATTTGTTCTATTGTATTGAGAATCATGTGAGGTAGAAATTAAACAATCACCAAGCAGAGTAGATTTCACTCTCAAATGACTCGTGAAAGTAGGCTTTTATTCCAAATCATGGAAATATTTTTGTCTCTCTCTTTATTTATATCTTATATGCTTTATTTATTATTTATTTTATAGATGAGCATCCAAATATCATATCAATGCCCAAGCCATCATCATGAGCCATTTAACCATATTGTTGGGCTATAGTCACATTGGAGAATTGCATCAACACTTAGCTTCGTGAGCGAGCACTATAGCTTGCCTCGAATCGAAAGCCTGGTTGGAACTTAACCCAGCAGTGCTCTCATCTCGGAATGCCCAAGGTGAGCAAGGAATTTCACCTTGCAAAACACGTTTGGCTTGCACTTCGCTCACCGCACTGTAGACATCATGAGTAAGGTTGTTAATTCGCCCCCCACAAATTAAGTAATCAAGGGCAAGCAATGAGTCATGCTTTGAGTAATGAGCATGGCTTAGGGGTGAGCAATGAAGCTCGCCCTAAGGAACATGCAAGGCGGACACTTAGCCCACCTGCATAGGGATTAACAAAATGAAGCAAGGTAGGGCACTTAACCTACCTATGCATAAATAATCTCGGGGCTAACAACGCATAATGGTGAGCAAAAAAACCTAGAGGGCACTAAGCCTTGCACACGCAAGTTACATAAGAGTCAAGCAATGAAGCTTGCTCTGAGTCACAAGCCTGGAGGTCACTTAACTTGCCAGTGTTTGGAACACCTCAGGCGAGCAGTGAAGGTTGCCCTCAGAAAATAAGCTTGGTAGGCATTGTGCTTGTCAACACTTAGAATATCGTGGATAAGTAATTGATGCCCAGATGACTAACACAAGAGGGGGGTGAATTGGGTTGTACTTAAAAATTAACAATTATAAATCAAATACACAATATAAAATATGAACAAAATATGAAATAACAGTAAATATAAAGAGTAAAGGTAAAAGAGAAACAAATTTAGTATTTTAACGAGATTCAGTCTCACTTTCTACGTTCTTGTCTCAAGCTACTACTTAAAGATTCTCAAATTCACTATTTAACCTCATTCAGGTAGAAATAGAAAATCATTACACATATGAGTAGTACCACTATAAAGGATCCGTATATAACACCCTCTATATTTACAATCATCTTGTAAGTGGTGATTTAACTATTCCATGTGTAGAACAATTTCTACACACAAGGGTTATATACATCATTTTATTGATAGAAGAACTGATAGTGTGTAGGTTATTAGAGAACGCTCCTCAACGAGTGAAATGAAAATAATACAACGCAACATATATCTCTTTCAAAATAAACAAGGGTTAAGGCTCAGTACTTAGAGAAGAAAGATTGAAAGTTTTGAATGAATGTTGTAAAACTTGCAATTGATGTGTGTATGTTCTTGTTGTAAATTTGAAGATCTCAATTGAGTTTTTTATAGACATATGTATACAGATAGCTACAAATCATGCACAAAATCATCCTTAGAATTGTAACTGTTATACTAAAATCAAAGCTATTATAACTCATTTAATTCATTTCTTATTTGTTAATTTTTACAGCTCATATGGTATCAAGAATGCTATACTGTAACTTAAGTTTAGGAGCAATTACCTTGCTTTCAAACTTGTATATATTTTGTAATTGCATTCTCTAATGAAAGCATGTGAACCTACTTTCAATTTTTTTGTATTTTCTCTATAATATGAGACTTTATTTTCAAATTTAAAAATATTTACATGTCAAAAAGGAGCACCACTCACTTTTCAAAATTTTCAAATAAAAGTTTCTCCTTTTTGCAATTTTCAAAGACAACATCATTCATTTTCTAAAATTTTCAAATCAAGTCTTTTATTTGTTGCATATGACAAAGGAGCATTATTGATTTTTTAAAATTTTCAAACAAAATAATCTACCTTTTGCATATGTTAAAGATAGTATCAATCATATTTCAAAATTTTCAAACCGAATCATTTACGTTTCACATATGACAAAATGAGTATTATTTATTTTTCAAAATTTTCAAACAAAATCATTTACCTTTTACATATATAAAAAAAAACATCAATCATTTTTCAAAATTTCAAACAAAACATGCACATGTAAAAGATGACAATCAATCATCTTTCAAAATTTTAAAATTTAAACTTTTAATCATGTCATGCACATGTGAAAGATGCAATTTGATGTTTATGAGAAAAGATTAATTTTGAGCCTTAATCTAATTTCAAATTTTTTAAGAGATGTACAAAATTATTCTAAGAACTTTACTTGTAAGATTGTTCCCTTTCTGTAATCATGCTTAGTTCATTGATGTGCTTGGTTCTATTGTGTAGACAATTAGAGTTTGAGACTCTTTTATACTTGAATTCATTTATTATCATCAAAATATATATGTAGATATAAAATCATATAAATCTTGAAACCTTGGATTCAATAGTAATGAAGCTCGCCTTCAAGCAATAAGAGTCACTTGCAGGGAAGCAATGATGCTCGTGCTAAGCAACATGCATGGTAGGCACTACAGCTTGCCCCCACCTAGAGCATCATGAGCTAAACTTTGAGCTCACTTGCAGTGGCTGAGCCCAAGTTTGCTTCCCTCAGAGCATCCTCATCCGGATCCCCATAAAATTTTCTATAATTTTTAACTAAAAATCACATTCCCTAAAATTTTTTTTCTAAATTTTATTCATCTTCTAAAAACCTCCTACATCTCATTCCCCATCTTGTCTCTATTCTATTAAATAATATTTCTCTATTATGTTTTTATTACTTTTTTCTCTTACTTCTATTTATAATCTTAACTACTAAATCTTGTCTTATTATCTTCTTTTCAAATATCACATTCTACTAAATACTCATATGATTTTGACTACCAAATACAGTATTATTTTTTAAACCAAAATCCGTATTATAAAAATAGTATTTTTTTTAATATGTGCATTTTCTAAAGTTATATTATTTTTTTAATATCTACTATTTATCAATTTCTCTAATGGTAATACTTAGGCGCGTATTGATGATAAAATTTGAATGTCATTTCTATAATGGTAATATTTTTTGTTCTTCTCTCATAGTAAGATTTTGAAGACTTTCTCTAACGGTAACATTTTGAACTCTTACCTCTAACAATAACATTCTTTGTCTTTTTTCCTACGGTAACTTTTTTTGTTTTCTCTCAAACAGTAACATTTTTTGTCCTATATATAACGGTAACTTTTTTTTTTCTATAAATACGCATTTTGCAGGCATACACATTTTCATAAACTCAAGTCTCATTTGATCTAAAAAATTGAAATTCAACAGTCTCCCCTAATCTCCCACTCCCTTCATCAAATGACTCATATCTTCTTTCGCAAATTACTCACACACTTATCCTCTGAAGATGAGTTGGATGTTGTTCTTAATGACGAGGCTGATGGACAGTCATCGAAGCATCGTGGCAATCGCTAACGCCGTAAGTTTATTCGGTGTAATCATATTAAAAGGCACGAGTGCCTATTTGATGATTATTTGGCAGAAAATTCAATATATCCCTCGAACCTATTTCGAATGAGATTTTGGATGAGTTGTTACCTATTTCTCCGTATACTAAATGAGGTAGAGTCTTACGAGCTGTACTTCGTCTAGAGAAGAGATAATGTCGGAAGACTCGGTTTATTTTCTATGCATAAGATAATCGCAGCACTTAGAATGCTGGCGTATGGGGTTACTAGAAATTTTATGGATGAATATATACGTATTGGTGAAAGCACTCCAATGGAGAGCTTAAAAAAAATTCTCTGAGAAAATAGTAAGTGTTTTTTCAGATGAATATTTGATGTCTCCAAATGCCGATGATATTAGGAGATTGCTTGCAGTTTGTGAACAACAGGGATTCCTTGGAATACTGAGAAGCATTGATTGTATACATTGAAAGTAGAAAAATTATCCCGTAGCCTGGAAAGATATTTACTCCGACCACATTCATGAACCAACTATTATTTTCGAAGCAGTTGCTTCATATGATCTCTGAATATGACATGTGTTTTTTGGTATGCCCGGTTCATATAACGACATTAATGTGATAGAGAGATCTTCTATTTTCACGGAACTTGCCTAAGGGTATGCTCCTCTAGTCAATTACACAATCAATGATAACGATACACTATGGGGTATTACCTTGCGTATGGTATTTATCCCAAATGGTGAATTTTTGTGAAGATTATTCCATCATCATAAGGGAATAAGAAGAAATTTTTTTATGAAAGCACAAGAATTCGCAAGAAAAGATGTTGAGTGTGCATTCGGGTTCAATATCGATTTGCAATCATTCGTGGACCTTCCCGAATGTTCAAAGTGAAGGAACTAACAAATATAATGAAACCATGTGTTATTCTACATAATATGATCATTGAAGACGAGCGTGATGACAGTGAGGGTCTGAATATTGAGTACGATCAACTTAATGATGAAGTCCCGGAACTGTGGCGCAATCATACAACTGAGCTTACGGACTTCATCTAGTGTCATCATCATATTAGAGACAGCTTGGCACATCATTAGCTCCAAGCAGATATAATTGAACATCAATGGCTATTATATTCCTAACAATAGATTGTCGCATTATAGTATGGTATTCCCTTCATGTTAGTGGTGACTACGTTTAAATTAATCAAATTTTCATTTGTATTTTCTTTATGTTTGTAGTAATTATATTTGAGGTAATCAAATTTGTGTTCGTATTTCCTTCATGTTAGTAGCGACTATATTTGAGGTAAATTGTAATAATTTTTGCAATTGTAATGGCCAATTTCCTTATTTCAAAATATCAATTTACACTACAAAAAAATATTAGTGTTTAGTATCAATAATATATGCATCCATCATTGTCTAAAACATAAAATAAAGAAATAAACTTATTACAAACATAAAGTTAATCAATCCAAATCTGCTGCAGCATTGTGTCTCGCCATAATTTCCTTTTGTAGTTGCTGGAAATATAATCGCTGCATTTCTGGCATTACACTCACGTCCATTATCATAATGCACTGATCTGCTTCTTTCAATGCGAGCTCTACTTTCTACACCTCCAACCTCAGTCTTTCGTCCTCTTTATGGATTTTATTTAGCTCTTTCTCCCGATCAATTACCATCTTCTCGGCCTCCAATCGTAATCTTTCATCTTCGAATCGCAATTTTTGTTCCTCTTTTTACTTGTCATACTCCATCTTCTTGGCTTTAAGACGATAAAACTCTTTCTTCTGAGCGCGTGGCTCCTCCACAAGCACTTCATCTTCCTAAGTTCAAAATTTTTCTCTGCTTGCCTGCCTTTGGCCTTTTGTTTTCCTTTCTCAGCTTTCATTCCCATTGGTCGGTCCAATTCACTCACCTCATTCTCCATCACATTATCCACTTCGAGATCAAAGACTGAATCTACTTGATAAAGTGTTAAAACTGCATGATTAAGTTATTTAAGTGAATGAATTGTTTAACCAAAAAGTGAATTAAATACTTAATTATGCAGTGATTTTTAATACTTGACTCATTGATAAAATTCTGATGTTTTTACATTTAAAAAGATTTATAATGTAGCTCTTTCACATTAAAATTAATTTTCTAATTTTACCACTTAAATGTTTCAGGATATTATTAAAGAAATTAAAAGGATGCATTAGAAAATAGACAGTAGAGCACGTACAGCATGAAGTTTAAATTTCTGGGCCTCAACTCAAGATGAAGATGCAAGACAAAAGGGGCCAGCTGACTTCAGACTGATTTCGGCCTCAACTCACAATTGTTTTTGGTTCATATGGGAACAAGGAAAGCTGCTGGGCCCCAGAGGAATTCACTAAATTTGAGCTGAGTGGTAGTCGGCGTGAGGTTGAAAGTAGAACATGCAGAAAACTTGGGAGCATCATCACTCACGGAGTGAACGGGAAGCACATGGTCTGAACATGGATGCTGGAACTCACAGATGGAAAGTAGCAGACCAAGTGGCAGCTTCCTTCGACTTTTTTTCTTTCTTTTGGTAATCGACAGATAGGAGCAGCTAGCTTCTTGGACTTTTTTTCACGTGGAAAGAAGCTCACACATGCAGAAAGTAGAACAGAAGCTCACACATGCATCAAAACGTGGAACTCACGGATGGAAAGAAGCTCACACATGCAGAAACTAACATGGGCAGCACCTCAATACAGATCAAAAAAAGCAACTCACACAGCTCACGCACACATGCAGGAAAATTCACGGCAGGACAGCACATGAAGCAGAAAACTCTCAGCGCACATGCAGAAAAGTTAAGTACACATGCAGAAATCAAAACTCAGCAAACACACACCCAGAAAGTTAAATGGCACATGGCAGACCGAGAGAATGAGAGTGCTGGGTTTCTTCTGGACCATTGATCACACGGATGGAAGGCAGCAGAACCAAGCACTTTCTGGATTTTCTCTGCAGTTTAAAAGAGCAGACGAACGTGTGGGCAAAGGAGTTTTTTTGGAGATACTTTGGTTTTTCCTGCAGTTTTACGTAGGGAGTTCAGGCAGTTTGTAGTTTTTCATAGACTTTGCTTTTTCGTTTGGACCTAATAGACGGCGGCAGCTTTGGTTTTTCTGGTTCTTTTTTGTTCTTTTCATTTACGCTAGCAGCAGATTTTCATAATTTTTCTTTTGGTTTTACATTCGGCGCAACACAGTAGAGCTTTATTTTTCTTTCTTTTTCGTTTGGTAGCAGGCGGCAAGACCTTGGAGGCGGCTGGTTTTAACTTCATTATTAAACATTTTAAGGTTCATCATTGTTAAACATTTTACTAATTTAGAAATGATAGGCTAGATTTTAGGCTTGGGATTCAATGAGTAACCTGTGACTGTTTTGGGGTGGATTCTCTTCAATGTTATGAGATTTCAATGATTAACTTGTTGGATGATATTTCAGTTTACATCTAGAAAGGATTGAAGTTCTTTGTTCTTGGTTTAGATCAGTTGTAGACGTAAAGGCACAATTGATACTTGAGCAAGTAACAAGATTTTGATGGCTTTCTTTCATTATTTTACAATTGTTATATAATCCATCAAGTAGTTTTATTAGACTAAGATTTGTGGTTCATTGCTATATTATTCGATCATGACTTCTAGGAATGGGAGCATGGTTGAGAGAAGTTGAAAAAAAAAGAAGTAAATCCATCTCCAACTCAGTGGGTGAAAATTGAATCCCAAGTGTTTGTTTTATTGTTTCTTGCAGGTTTAATTCATTTGCTACACACTTTCTCTAAGTCTCTTAGTTTTAGTAGTTTTAGAAACATAGATCCACATCCATTTTCATCTTTCATAATCGATACATCTTTTACACAAAGAAAATCTCACAAACGCTTTGATAACCCATTGTCCCTGGGAATTCGATCTTGGGACTTACCCTTGTATTACTTTGACAGCTTCTACGCTTGGAAGACAACATTATAAGCTGATCAAATTTTTGGCGCCGTTGCCGGGGACAACTGGTGTTTATCAGAGTATTTTTTTTTTCTTTCTGAGAGGATGTTTATGGAGCTGTGAACCTCTTCACAGCCTGGGTGATATCTTTATCTCTCATTTTACTGGTTTACTGTTATCTTGTTTTGTGTTGAAGTTGCATGTCTGGTTGGGCTAGAGATAGCACACATAGACTTGCTAGGACTGAATCATCGACCTCATCATCGAGTGCATCATCTGTTTCTCTTAATTCAGCATTTGAATCATCAGTTGACACTCATAGTAACATGGCTGAAGAAGAAGGACGCAATGATGGGGAAATGGCAAATTCCAACAGGACACTTAGAGAATATTTGCATCCTATTAGGACCACCACTCCATCATACATCATTATACCTTTGAATGCTCATACTTTCAATTTTAAACCTGGAATGATACCATTATTGCCTCATTTTCATGGGATGGATTCTGAAAATCCCTACATGCACCTCAAAGAGTTTGAGGAAGTATACTCCACATTTTTGGATCGAAATTGTACTGAGGAAATTGTTAGATTGAAGTTGTTTCCTTTTTCTCTTAAGAACAAAGCAAAAACATGGTTGAATGCATTGAGGCCAAGATCCATTGGAACATGGCAAGAAATGCAAGCCGAATTTCTGAAAAATTTTTTTCCAATGCATCGCACCAATGCTTTAAAGAGACAAATCATGAATTTTTCTCAAAAGGAAACTGAAACTTTTTATCAAAGTTGGGAAAGATTCAAAGATCTCTTAAATGCTTGTCCACACCATGGTTACGAAAATTGGCGCATTATTAGTTTTTTTTATGAAACTTTGATACCTAAGATGCGACAATTTGTTGAAACCATGTGTAATGGAGAATTCTTTAATAAGGAACCGGAAGAAGCATTTGCATATTTTGATTACTTGGCTGAAAACGCTCAATCATGGGACACTTCTTGTGTCTATGATAGAGCTGAACCATTGAGGATTGTAAGTGGGGGAGGTAAATATGTTTTAAATGAAGAAGATGATTTGAAAGCTAAATTTGCCTTATTGTCAAAAAAATTGGAGGCGATTGAGTTGAAGAAAGTAAATGAAGTACAAACTGTACCTCAGATTACTTTGAGCTGTAATATTTGTGAGGGCCAAGGGCATTCAACTAATGATTGCCCAACCATTCCAGCTTTTAAAGAAGTTCTTTTGGATCAATCTAATGCTGTTAATATGGTTGCTAAATCTTTTTCAGGTCCTTATTCCAACACCTATAATTCGGGATGGAGAAATCACCCCAATTTCAGTTGGAGAGGTGATCAAGCTGCTTTACCTGCACCCAACATAGCTGGTCCTTCACAAATTGTACCCTACACTACTCCAGGAGGTCCAGGACCATCTCAATATGCCAACCACATGTTACCAGTTCAGAAAAAGAACCTTGAAGACAATTTCCAGCAATTATCCACCAACTTTCAGCAGCTGTCCACCAATTTTCAGCAATTCATGCAAAGCCAAGCTGCTATCAATAGTCAAAATTCCCAAGCCATTGCTGACATTCGAGGGTCAGTCACAAGGTTGACCACAACCATGAGCGCTCAAGAGAAAGGGAAGTTCCCTGCACAATCTCAACCTAATCCACAAGGCCAAAACCAACAATTTCAAAGTATGGCAGGAGATCCAAATGTCAAGCAAGTCAAGGCTATTACAACCTTGAGAAGTGGTAAGGTGATCGGCATCCCAGATCAAGAGGTAGAAAAGAATGGTAACATTTCTAACCCTCCTTCTGAAAATGAGGCACATGATCCTTTGGAATCTAAAAGTGTCCCAAGCACTACACTTGCACCTTTTCCTCAAAGGTTAATCCCTTTGCACAAAGATAAGCATCACGCTGAAATCCTTGAAATTTTTAAGCAAGTTAGGATAAATATACCATTGTTGGATGCTATTCAACAGATTCCTACCTATGCTAAATTTTTAAAGGATTTATGCACCGTGAAAAGAAAATTGAATGTGCAAAAGAAAGCTTTTCTTACTGAGCAGGTTAGTGCTATTATCCAAACCAACACTCCTCCCAAATACAAGGATCCAGGATCCCCTACCATAGCTTGCATGATAGGGAACTCAAAAATAGGCCAAGCATTATTAGACTTAGGTTCAAGTGTGAACTTATTGCCTTATAATGTTTATGTTCAGCTTGGATTGGGTGAGTTGAAATCTACTTCTATCACATTGCAGTTGGCAGATAGGTCTATAAAGATTCCTAGAGGTGTTGTGGAAGATGTTTTGGTTCAAGTAGACAAATTCTACTATCCAGTAGACTTTGTCGTACTCGACATGCAATTGACTAATCATTCTACTTTCCAAGCACCGGTTATCTTAGGAAGACCTTTCTTGGCTACTTCTAATGCACTCATAAATTGTAGAAGTGGAGTTTTAAAATTGAGTTTTGGAAATATGACCTTGGAGCTAAATATTTTTAATCTTTGCAGGCAACCGCAAGAAGTTGAAGAAGTTCATGAAGTGAATTTGCTGGAAAATTTCATTGATGAAAATTCTGCACATTACTTTCAACTTATTGATTCTTTAGAGGAATTTGAAGAAGATTTGAAAATATTTGATAATATTAATGACTCATCTCTTGTTTCCTCAATAGGTCAGCAAGTTACACCACCATGGAGGCCAAAATTTGAGCAACTTCCACCATTGACATCAACTCTCAAACCTTCGGAGGAGCAATCCCCAACTTTGGACTTCAAACCTCTTCCATTGGAGTTGAAGTATGCTTTCTTAGGACCACAAAGCACTTTCCCTGTGGTAATTTCTTCTCACTTAACTAGTGAACAAGAAGATAAATTGCTAGATGTGCTTAAGAAGCATAAAAAGTCTATTGGATGGACAATGGCTGATATAAAAGGTATAAGTCCCTTGGAGTGTACCCATAGGATTTATTTAGAAGATGATGCAAAACCTTCTCGGGAAATGCAAAGAAGGTTGAATCCCACAATGAAGGAAGTGGTTAAAAATGAGGTGTTGAAATTGCTTGATGTGGGTATCATTTACCCCATCTCGGATAGCAAGTGGGTAAGTCCCATTCATGTAGTTCCAAAAAAATCTGGGCTTACCATTGTTAAAAATGATCAAGATGAATCGATTCCTACAAGAATTCCTACTGGTTGGCGCATGTGTATTGATTATAGGAAGTTGAATGCCGCCACTAGGAAAGATCATTTTCCTTTGCCTTTCCTTGATCAAGTGTTAGAAAAAGTCGCTGGACATGCTTTTTATTGTTTCTTAGATGGGTTCTCCGGTTACTATCAATTGGAAATAGCACCAGAGGATCAAGAAAAGACCACCTTTACTTGTCCCTTTGGTACTTTTGCTTTCAGGAGAATGCCTTTTGGTTTATGCAATGCACCAGCAACTTTTCAAAGATGCATGCTTAGCATTTTTTCTGACATGATTGAGAACACTCTAGAAGTGTTTATGGATGATTTTTCTGTATTTGGTGATTCATTCGAGGTTTGTTTAACCAATTTACAAGCTGTTTTGGCCAGGTGTGAAGAGAAGCAGTTGCTACTTAATTGGGAGAAGTGCCATTTCATGGTGCAACAGGGCATTGTTCTAGGACATGTTGTTTCATCTAGAGGACTTGAAGTAGATAGAGCAAAAATCGATTTGATTTCTAAACTTCCTACACCTAAGTCAATGAAAGACATTAGATCTTTTCTTGGGCATGCGGGTTTTTATAGGAGATTTATCAAAGACTTTAGCTCTACTTCTAAGCCTCTATGTAAGCTATTGATGAATGATGTAAAATTTGATTGGACACCCGAGTGTCAAGAAGCTTTTTGTCGGCTTAAAACTTTGCTAACCACTGCTCCGAT
Organism: Carya cathayensis; assembly: GCA_011037825.1. NCBI lineage: Eukaryota > Viridiplantae > Streptophyta > Magnoliopsida > Fagales > Juglandaceae > Carya > Carya cathayensis. The sequence goes on from QGSO01000172.1 coordinate 724,129, forward strand.
TCTTCAACCTCCTGATTGGTCACTTTCTTTTGAAATCATGTGTGATGCAAGTGATTTTGCTATAGGAGCTGTTCTTGGACAGCGTAAGAACAAACTTCCTTATGTCATTTACTATGCAAGTAAAACTTTGAATTTTGCTCAAAAAAATTATTCTACTACTGAAAAAGAATTACTTGCTGTAGTATTTGCTTTAGAGAAGTTTCGTGCATATATTCTTGGTTCTCCTATAGTCATCTTTACTGACCATGCAGCTCTCAAGTATTTATTGACAAAGAAAGATGCAAAACCAAGGTTGATTAGATGGATACTTTTACTCCAGGAGTTCAATATCATCATCAAGGACAAGAAAGGAGTAGAGAATGTGGTAGCCGACCATTTGTCTAGGCTCACAGTTGCTGAAACTGAACAACCAACACCTGTTCTTGATTCTTTTCCTGATGAACATCTTATGTTGGTTGAAAATTTGCCTTGGTTTGCTGATATAGTTAATTTTCTGGTGACAGGAAAAACACCACTTCATTGGAGTGCTCAAGATATACGAAAGTTCATGCATGAGGTGAGATCGTTCTTTTATGATGATCCTTACCTTTTCAAGTATTGTCCTGATCAAATCATTAGAAAATGTGTGCCTGAGCATGAGATGCAAGCTGTCCTTTCTTTTTGCCACAGTGAGGCATGTGGGGGTCATTTTTCTGCACACAAGACAGTTGCTAAAATTTTACAAAGTGGTTTTTATTGGCCTCATTTGTTTAAAGATGCATATAGTTTCTGCAAGACTTGCGAGTCATGTCAGAAATTAGGTGCTGTCACGAAAAGAAACATGATGCCTTTAAAACCCATTTTGGTCATAGAGATTTTTGATTGTTGGGGAATTGATTTTATGGGGCCATTTCCTTCTTCTTTTGGTTATTTGTACATCTTAGTGGCCATTGATTATGTTTCAAAATGGGTCGAAGCCATACCATGTAAAACAAACGACCATAAGGTGGTGCTTAAATTTTTGAAGGAAAATATTTTTGCTAGATTTGGCATGCCTAAGGCCATCATAAGTGATAACGGCACCCATTTTTGCAACAAGCCTTTTGCTGCCCTCTTGCATAAGTATGGCATTCACCACAAAATTTCTACCCCATATCATCCCCAAACAAATGGCCAAGTTGAACTTGCTAATAGGGAAATTAAGACCATTTTGGAAAAAACTGTGAGTCCGAACCGAAAGGATTGGTCTTTGAAATTAACCGATGCATTATGGGCATACAGGACTGCATATAAAACTGTTTTGGGTATGTCTCCTTATCGGTTAATCTATGGTAAGGCTTGTCACCTCCCTGTTGAGCTTGAACACCGTGCATTTTGGGCCATCAAAAAGTTTAATTTTGATCTTGATCAAGCTGGATCTTCGAGGAAATTACATCTTTGTGAATTAGAGGAACTTCGGAGGGATGCTTATGATAATTCTAAACTGTCCAAGGAACGTATGAAGTCTTTCCATGATAAGCATATTCAAAGAAAATCATTTGAGCCTAATCAACATGTTTTACTCTACAATTCTCGACTTCATTTGTTCCCTGGCAAGTTAAGATCCCGATGGAGTGGCCCCTATGTGGTTACAACAGTTTTCCCTCATGGTGCTATTGAGGTTGTCAATCCTCAAAATGGAAATGCTTTTAAGGTTAATGGTCAAAGGCTCAAGCCTTTTATTTCTAACTTTGTACTTGAGGAATCTACTCTACATTTGCTTGATCCTAATTGATGGTTCTTGATTTATCCTGTTCTTTTCATTGTTTTCTTTTGTTTTTCAGTTGTTATTTTTATTGTGATTGCATTCCTTTCAAAGCCGTCCAGGTATTTCCTTTTCCTCTTTCCTTCAGTTTTTCTTTGAATTTTCGGTTATTCTTTTAGTTGTTTTGCCCTTAACTGCTCTCTTCGTGTAAATTTCTTCATTTCTCTTGCATCATTGAGGACAATGCTACAATCTAGTTGGGGGGTGGAAGAGAATTTATTTCTCTGTCTGCATGCCTTAGACATATTTTGGTCCATCTTGGGGAGTACTAGTAATGAGTTGAAAGCAGATGAAACTCCTCATTTTTTGAATTTTACATGTTGGAAAGTTTTCTTGAATTTTACATGCTGGAAAGTGTTAAAAAAATTTTTTTTTTTTTAAGTCATGGAACATGTGGAATGTAGTGCAAATATGAGTATATGTCAAAAGAGAGACTTATCCATTTTATTTAGTTGTTAAACCAAGGGAAAGATGTTAAGAGTTTTGCTTAAACACACACAACACATACCCGAAAGGCCTAGAAAGACTACATTGAGTCATTGTTGGTTGATTTACACTTCAATTGTTTGAGACTCTAATGAACCATATCCTAATGGCTTAGGAAGAAATCTGAATTAAATGAGAAAAGGGACAAGCTAGGGATCAAAAAAAAACAAAAAAACAAAACAAAACAAAAACAAAAACAAAAATTACATTTGTGTACTGGAAAAGGCTGCCTATTACCGGGGTCCTTACAAAAGAAGTAGGTGCCTTTCAAAGTGTAATAGCGTGAAAGCCGCCGCTACAATGGCTTTGAATTAGAGTAAGACCATGTGGTTTTCTCAGGTTAATTGTTGTGATTGAAACTGTTAATGTCTCTTGGTAGTCGATCTTGGAATTCTGATCCCATTTCCATCCACTTAAAGAAGCAAGATTTATTACATGTAATTCCCTTGGTTGATTAACTAAATGGTCTATAAATCTCCCAGTTGATGCAAAATTCAGATTAATCTATCTCCAGTGTTCTTAAACTCAACAAGTTTATTTTATGGCATGTAATTCTCGGATTTTCTGAAAATTGTAGTGGGTAAATTCACTTTTGCATGAATTCATTCGCTCTGTTTGCTAGAGTCTAGCAATAAGTTAGTTGGGGGGTGTGATAAAGTGTTAAAACTGCATGATTAAGTTATTTAAGTGAATGAATTGTTTAACCAAAAAGTGAATTAAATACTTAATTATGCAGTGATTTTTAATACTTGACTCATTGATAAAATTCTGATGTTTTTACATTTAAAAAGATTTATAATGTAGCTCTTTCACATTAAAATTAATTTTCTAATTTTACCACTTAAATGTTTCAGGATATTATTAAAGAAATTAAAAGGATGCATTAGAAAATAGACAGTAGAGCACGTACAACATGAAGTTTAAATTTCTGGGCCTCAACTCAAGATGAAGATGCAAGACAAAAGGGGCCAGCTGACTTCGGACTGATTTCGGCCTCAACTCACAATTGTTTTTGGTTCATATGGGAACAAGGAAAGCTGCTGGGCCCCAGAGGAATTCACTAAATTTGAGCTGAGTGGTAGTCTGCGTGAGGTTGAAAGTAGAACATGCAGAAAACTTGGGAGCATCATCACTCACGGAGTGAACGGGAAGCACATGGTCTGAACATGGATGCTGGAACTCACAGATGGAAAGCAGCAGACCAAGCGGCAGCTTCCTTCAACTTTTTTTTCTTTCTTTTGGTAATCGACAGATAGGAGCAGCTAGCTTCTTGGACTTTTTTTCACGTGGAAAGAAGCTCACACATGCAGAAAGTAGAACAGCAGCTCACACATACATCAAAACGTGGAACTCACGGATGGAAAGAAGCTCACACATGCAGAAAGTAGAATTGAAGCACACACATGCAGAAACTAACGTGGGCAGCACCTCAATACAGATCAAAAAAAGCAACTCACACAGCTCACGCACACATGCAGGAAAACTCACGGCAGGACAGCACATGAAGCAGAAAACTCTCAGCGCACATGCAGAAAAGTTAAGTACACATGCAGAAATCAAAACTCAGCAAACACACACCCAGAAAGTTAACAGGCACATGGCAGACCGAGAGAATGAGAGTGCTGGCTTTCTTCTGGACCATTGATCACACGGCTGGAAGGCAGCAGAACCAAGCACTTTCTGGATTTTCTCTGCAGTTTAAAAGAGCAGACGGACGTGTGGGCAGAGGAGTTTTTTGGAGATACTTTGGTTTTTCCTGCAGTTTTACGTAGGGAGTTCAGGCAGTTTGTAGTTTTTCATAGACTTTGCTTTTTCGTTTGGACCTAATAGACGACGGCAGCTTTGGTTTTTCTGGTTCTTTTTTGTTCTTTTCGTTTACGCTAGCAGCAGATTTTCATAATTTTTCTTTTGGTTTTACATTTGGCGTAACACAGTAGAGCTTTATTTTTCTTTCTTTTTCGTTTGGTAGCAGGCGGCAAGACCTTGGAGGCGGCTGGTTTTAACTTCATTTTTTTTCTTGTTTTTATGTTGAACAGTTTTCGGTTATTAGTTTTCATTTTACGGTGACTTCGTTCAGTTTCATTTTTTTTTTCTTTTCATCTTTAGTTTTTACTCCTTTCGGTTGTAATGTTGAGCAATTTATTTATTTATTTTTGTTCCGTTTCGTTTAGCTTTTATTTTCATTATAAGCTCACTTTCGTTATAGACCCAGTGGATTCTCGGCTGGGGTTTAAGTTTTATTTCTTAATTGTTCATAGATTAGCTTCTTTCGGCTTGTCATATTTATTTTTCTGCATTTATTTTTATACAGCAATTTAAAATGTTAAGGTTCATCATTGTTAAACATTTTACTAATTTAGAAATGATAGGCTAGATTTTAGGCTTGGGATTCGATGAGTAACCTGTGACTGTTTTGGGGTGGATTCTCTTCAATGTTATGGGATTTCAATGATTAACTTGTTGGATGATATTTCAGTTTACATCTAGAAAGGATTGAAGTTCTTTGTTCTTGGTTTAGATCAGTTGTAGACGTAAAGACACAATTGATACTTGAGCAAGTAACAAGATTTTGATGGCTTTCATTCATTATTTTACAATTGTTATATAATCCATCAAATAGTTTTATTAGACTAAAATTTGTGGTTCATTGCTATATTATTCGATCATGACTTCTAAGAATGGGAGCATGGTTGAGAGAAGATGAAAAAAAAAGAAGTAAATCCATCTCCAACTCAGTGGGTGAAAATTGAATCCCAAGTGTTTGTTTTATTGTTTCTTGCAAGTTTAATTCATTTGCTACACACTTTCTCTAAGTCTCTTAGTTTTAGTAATTTTAGAAACATAGATCCACATCCATTTTCATCTTTCATAATCGATACATCTTTTACACAAAGAAAATCTCACAAACGTTTTGATAACCCATTGTCCCTGTGAATTCGATCTTGGGACTTACCCTTGTATTACTTTGACAGCTTCTACGCTTGGAAGACAACATTATAAGCTGATCACTATTGCAGCGCCTAAACATTAAGTCGAGGTCGGGGACGGGATCTTCCTTCGCTTTGGACCTCCTTTGTGCAATGCCAAATCCACTTAGGTTGGTCCTTCAACAGGTGCCAACAATGCTCGAATTGGAATGAACATTTCTCTAGTGATTAGTACTTAACCTTGGTTTTGTCAAACTTGCATGTAAACAAAAAATCCCATGTTAAACCAATGTACACAAAAATTAATTATTCGTAAAACAAGTAAGAGTATGGATATTATACTTTGTCTTCCCCCGTCATGCCGCTTTGATTCAACCCTTCAACCTGGACTAGTTTCGCACAAAATTTGTTTGTCATCTTTTGAATAACCGACCACCGATGTATTAAAGACTTTATTGTTCGTTCATTTGTGGTTTCTTTAAATTCCTAAAAGTACTCAAATATTTTTTTTCAAAGTTGGGAGTGTTTTTAGTCTGTTCCCTACACGACATCAATGCTACAATTCAGCCATACAAAGATAAGTAACTTGTCTTCTTCGGAGGTGAAGTTCGCACATCTGACTGATTTTCTAATGCCAATAGGATCGTTATGGGGTACGGGTGGAGAGTCCTCAACAATCATAGGAGATTTCCACCTTGCCCACCATAAACTTGGTCGAGTTGAGGATCTTGACTTAGGAGGTTGGTGAAATACATATATTCAGGGTCTTGTGAATCCATCTCCAAAAATTCATTGAAATGTTAAGACACGTAATAGCTTGAAGTTTAGGGTTTATCCATCGTCGGCTTAGGAACTGACTGGTGACATCTTAGAAATTTGGCCACCCTCTCATGGCTGCAACAACTAGTTGCCACTACTTGTTAGCCATCCAGGCTTCCTAGCCATTAATAAAATGGCCATAAATTTCTTGTATCCCCACCAAGCTTTGTCATCATCTCAGCTGAGGGTAATTAGTTTTCCCATTACTTCTCTATCACAACATAACACAAAACAACAACCAAACAGCATGCAAATCATAATAATGCTAAATAAGAGCATTCACGTTCAGTTCATTTATATCGAATATATTAATAAACGGGGGCTCAGAATGGTGTAAATATTGACAGCATGCGTAAACAATGAACCCAACATTGAATGATTGCAAAACTCCACCCGAACCCAGAATGCCTTTTGTGGAAGTACCACAAATTGCAATATGGTCATCTGGGTGAGGATTACCCCGCCATATTGAGGAGGCCCCGTTAACACTAGTGAATTAACCCACACTATAACACCAACATGACAGCCTAATAACAGCCCCTCTCCCAAGAGATACGAAACACTGCAAATGACCCAACAACACAGAACAAATTACACTCTGGAAAGAGTAATGAAAGTGCACATAGCTAATAATTTAATTTGGGGAAAAAACAAATGCAACCCTACCAACCATAAGACCAACTATCTACATGATAGGATACACATAAGACCAACTATATAAAAAGAATGTAAATATATCTCTCACAAGAACTTCATTTTCTTTGTTGTTTCAATTTGTGAATAGATATTTAGAGAGCTGTGTACTTTCCAAGGGCAGCCAAAAATAAAATATAAATGCAGCCTGAAAAACCAGAGAAGAAACTAAGGTCATATGCAGACCCGAATGGGGATGCTCTTAGAAAGGAAAACATTTAATAGAAGGCACCAAGTGAAAGACATGGAAAAAGTGGGGCGCTTCCTTTCCTAATAAATTTCATATACTATGTTTCTATTTAAATATATATGCAAGATGTGACACATTAATTATTTTTAATTATAGATATAAATATGATCTTAGAGTATGGCATCATTACTCAATTTGAAAATAACCTTTTTGAGACCTTGAACTTGATCAATATTTCACAGAACAAGCACTTCTTGCTTTTTTTTTTCATTACTATTCACAATCAATATTTCAGTGTGAAAAATGGAAAAGGTAGCTGCATCCAATACTAGTATGTGCTGAGAGAGTTTTAAGAAACCAAGGTTGCAATACAGCAAGTGCCTACATCATCAACCAAGAATTTAGGTCCCATAACTGTAGAACTAAAGAAAAGACCAATCAACAACCTGCCAAGGTATGACAAACCCTTATTGCAATCATGTAGTATCTATAAGGGGAAAGTCAAACTAATGATTGTGATAAATAGTTCCCGTTTTCAACGCATCACTGATGTTTTATTTTGGAAATTGGTAGTATCTACAGTTTTCTAAATAAAATACCACGAATATCTTATAACAGAGATTAGTAAGGCACCACAAATGGTTTTCTAATTAATTTATTAGTTTACTCCAATGAACAGATTCGATTATCACTTTCTTTATGCTTATCTATAAAAATTAAAAAGAGAAAAGAAAAAAAAAAGAACACATCAAGAAGATGAAGTGGATTGAAATTAATGGATGTTGAGGGTCATGACTTATAAGCAAAATTTGGTGGACAGTAGCCCATGCTGGTTATACAAATATGGTCATAGGATGGGTGGTGTTAGGCCTGGAGAGATGGCTTGTAGTCAATATTGATCCAATGCAAAAGACTCATCTATTACTGCATGCAATAAGGGGATCTGAATTGATAGAATATCATAATTTGTGTACTCTTGACTTCATGGAGTCCATATAACAAGCAATCTTTAATTCATGCACAAATTACAATCAAGCAAATGCAAAATCAAACATTCCATAAAACACATGCACAAAAAGTCCTTTAACATGGAAATCACCATCTGAGTGGTTCCAGAATTTGCAATATAACCATTCACTACAGAGATTATTGGTAAGAAACATTTTAATATCCTAACCAAAACTTCGAATAGTGCTAATCGTTAGGATCTGAGTAGGGTGCATCTTGATTCAATTAGAAACATTATTCATAGGGAAACATATTTCAGTGCTAAAAACTCAAAACGTCAATTCAAATATCTTAACATAAGCAAAAATACACTATGATTCTTTCATTTCCTAACATTTGATTGTCCATATAAAACACAGGATAAGAGATATAACAGCCTTATAGCTATATAACATATAATCCTTCACTACAGGATAAGAGATTAAACATCCAAAGGGAGCTTCATATCCATGCCAAAAAATAAAGAAAACAGCTGCAATAAACACAACTTAAAAAAAAAATGAACCCAAAATCTTTTTGATAACAATTACTTCTCAACCAATCAGATTAGTAGAACAAAACCTCATGCAAACCATAAAATATATAGATATAGAAAATATAAAGAAACCCATGGGAGAAATGGACTAGTACAATAAATTGTGTCCAAAATTAGTATCGAGAAAAGGTGTTCATCAATGGGAAATCCACCAAAAATTGCTCTCCCAAATCAAGCAAAACACATACAACTAAAATACACTAACCAGATATGCATTTCTCTCACAAACTTGATCATGGCATCGGGAGGAAGAAAAAGGGGAAGAGAGAAACAAAGGAGAGAGAGAGAGAGAGAGAGAGAGAGAGAGAGAGAGGAAAAGAAAAATAGAAGAAAATGAGGGAAGAGAAACATACGATGGAGAAGAGAAAATGTTTTTCACTTACAAAAATTAGCGATGGAGAGCTACAATCGATGGTGCTGAAGTGTGAGGGAGGGGCCAACTGTTTTACCATAGTGAGAGAGAAGAAGACGTGGGACGAATGAGAGAATGCTGAAGCCAAAGAACGATGCGGATGTATAGTATTTCAACAAATATGGGGAATTCCTGTACAGACAAGAAATGAAGTCCGTAAAATGGGATGGGGATGAGGAGGATTTTTTATCGAAACCCTAAATTATTGCCTAAATTATAGGAAAAAATGTCATATGCAGACCCTGATGGGGATGCTCTCAAACTTGCCTCAAACTTGCCATCTAAATGATAATTATGCTAACCGAGTATGGATTTGAATGGTCCCCCCCTGTGAGCCCAAGTTTGCTTCCCTCAAACTTGCCATCTAAATGTTAATTATGCTAACTGAGTGTGGATTTGTCACTTAAATTCAATTTTCTTATTTTAATTTATTTATTTCATTTAATTGGTGTTAATTTGAAATTTTATTGTTGTCGTGATTCGTGGGACGATGTCTACGGCTACCTCCTTTGCAATATGACTTTATGTATATTAGAGTCTAGACCCACCATTGCTTATGGTTTGCACAATTAATCCATTCAATTTTTTTTTCATATTTATAACTTTATATTTATATTTCTAATTCATTTTATTTTTAACTTATTATTATTGCAGGTTTTATGATCTTGAATTTGATTCTCATAGCACTCAATAGTGAACACAACTCAAGTCTGAGACTCTCAGTGAACTCACCATCACCCAAAATTGATCAAATTTTTCAATATTATGATTTTGTTAATTTATAATTAGTTGTAACGTTAATAATTCAATTTGTACTATTTATTATTTTTATATGTCTTTGTAAGTTCGTAGTAGTTTATTAGTTGTCTTAATTTGTATCATTGTAAATTTGTAATAGCTTAGTGCCTTAGTGATAGTTATTACTTAGTACTTAATAGACTAATAGTATTAGTTGAAACTTGGAACTTGGAACTTAGTAATTAGTATATAGTTAATAGTTTCTATTCATAATTTTTTAAAGGTTTTTTAATATCCAAATATAGTTGTACTTAAATTTTAAGCCCAAAAACATGTTTAAATGTGTTGGGCCCACATAACTTATATGGGCCCAAAATGGTCTAGAAAATCAAAATGGGCCAAAGGCCCAAATGGGTGCATGAGGGGGCGGACGGTTGGATGTCCACCCTTGCACCCCCTTTGACGGACAGGGTACCCTGCCCTCGCATGGATGGGGGCAAAGCACAGGAGAAAAAAACTCTCCCCCCACATGGGCGGGGGCTGGGTAGTACCCCTAATCGTGAGTCATTCGATCGTTTTATTGGGTTCCAACCATACCGAAAAATTACATCAACACTATCCTATATTTTGGTACTTTTGCCTTCTTACACGTGGTGAAAGGTCCCTATCCGAGTCATTACCAATCTAAGGTGTACCTCTCATTTACTTTCGTATTTGCCTTGTAAATGAAAACCAATTTGAAATAATGCCTCATGAACAAGAATTGTCATCTCAAACTTTCAATGTTATAAATGCAAGGACAAAATATCCATATTGAAATGGATAACTTGAACAGGGTATTTGGAAGTAGTTAAAATTCAATTTGGTTGAATCCGATTTGCACTCGATTTGTTTAGTAAAGGAGCACGTTTATAAACATAGAATCACAATGAATTATTGAACGATAGAATTCGTATAGAACTTTGCTTGGTTTAATTAATGTTTATGAATAAACTCATATGCTTCAAACAAGTTTGTATAAAGATTGACCCCACTTGTACGTAAACTTGCTAGCACATATAGTAATACACACAAATATTAATAAAATTATGTTATATAGATTGAGGTATTCTATGTAAATATTTTATAAGATATAGAGCAATAACACATATTAGAAAAATTTACTCCCTTGTTTATTTATATTTTTCTTACAAGATAAAAAAGAAAGTACTAACATAAAGAGAAAGAAAAATACTAATTTATTATTTAAATGTTACAGTGCCACTTATATTTGTAGGAGAGTTTAACCTAAACTTGTTTTAGCTAATTTTTACAGATGCCAAGACAAATAAAATTTGATCCATATTCTTTAAACTTCAGCTGCCTAAATATGAAATATTTTACAAAAGTACATACTAGAATATTAGTCACACTTTAGTTAGAGAATGATACATACAAGCTCCAAATGCACAAGCTTCGCGCAAGTTTTTTTTTATAAAAAAGTGGATCCCATTAAGAAAAATGTGAAAACCTTTTTTTTTAATTTTATGGGATTCACATTTTTACAAAACACTTGTATAAAATTTATACATTTAGAGTTTATACTTAGTATTACTATTTACTAAGTACAAACAGAAGTCTTGCCACACTCCTAGGGTTCGGCAAAAGCTCCAACCACTCTGACGTCGCTCCAACTTTGTTCAGGGACCACATGCACTTTGAACTCCAACTCTAAACTTCGACACTTTTTAAAGCAGAACGATGTCGTTTTATTCACAAGGAGGTCTAAAACGCAAGATCCCCTTCGTTTTATTCTGATTCCTCCCCCTCCTTCCCACACAGGAACTCTCTCTGCTCTTTGGTTCTCCTATTCCAACATCTTCTCTCCCGTCTCTCTTTTCTCCCTGTTGCCTTCATTGTCACGAGCCACTGTAGAGGTTGATCAGCTTATAATTTTGTCTTCCAAGCGTAGAAACTGTCAAAGTAATAAAAGGGTAAATCCTAAGAAATTCACAGGGACAATGGGAATTGAGCAAACCTTTTATAATCACAATATAAAATGTTGACGTTTATGGTGACAATAAATTTCGAAAAGAAGAAAGTCTTGAACTAAAATGTGGACTATTTACTGATGAAGTGTGGACTGAATTAAGAGTATGATTAGTGGCTATTTTGGAAATTCAATCTCGAATTAAATTGAAAATCAATGTGAATCTAAGTTTCTAAAATTAACAAAACTAAGAGGCTTAGAGAAAGTGTGTAACAAATGAATTAAACTTTTAAGAAATAATAAAACTAACACTTGGGATGCAATTTTCACCCACTGTTTTGGCGATGGATTTACTTCTCTTTTCATCTTCTCTCAACCATGCTCCCATTCCTAGAAGTCATGGTCGAATAATATAGCAATGAACCATAATTCTTAGCCTAATAAAACTAATTGACGGATTATATAACAATTGTAAAATAATGAAAGAAAGCCATCAAAGTCTTGTTACTTGTTCAAGTATTAATTGTGCCTTTATGTTTACAACTGATCTAAACCAAGAACAAAGAACTTCAATCATTTCTAGATGTAAACTAAAATATCATCCAACAAGTTAATCATTGAAATCATACAATATTGAAGAAAATCCACCCCAAAACAGTCATAGGTTACTCATTGAATCCCAAGCCAAAAAATCTAGCCTATCATTTCTAAATGGATAATCTCTCTAAGCATTTATAAGTCTATTGAAAGCTGAACTAAAATAAATAAGAGACAAGTAAACAAAAGAAAATGAACCGAAGAAGCCCCTCCCGTAAGGTTTGGAACGAAAGTGTGCTTAGAATGAAAATAAACTCCAAACAATGAAACGGAAAAGAAAAAAATATGAAAGACGCCTCCCGTTTGAAAACGAATAAAATAAAGATGTTGCACCGAAAAAAAAAAGAAAAATCAAGATGCTGAACGCTCAAAAGGTAAAGACGCCGAATGAAAATAAAACTTTCAGAACTCTCTTCCTGCACTCTAATGTAAACGACAAAAAAAAAATAACGAAAAAAAGTAATCCAGCTGCCCAGGTCTGGAATGGAGAAAGAAAAATACTAACGAAAAAAAAAACTACGAACACCAAAAGTAAAGAAATAAAAGTCGCCTGGTTCTGAAGTCTGCACCTCTACAAAGTTAACTACTTAAAAAATTAAAACGTAAAAACAAAAACCCCCAAGGAGAAGAACTAGCGCTGCCTCTCTTGAAGTCTGGAACCCTACAGCCCTACCTACTCAAAACATGAAAGAAAAAAGGTTCTTAAGCCTCCTCTCCGGAACGAAAAAATAAGTTAAAAAAATAATAATATCCCCCCCAAAACTCCTCAAGATGCCGATGTCCCAAAAGTAAAACCGAAAAAGAAAAAAAAACATAACATGCTGCCTAGGCCACTTTGTTCTTTTCTCTGCTATGCGTTCACGCTGTGCGTGCGTGATTGGCTGGCTACGGTACTAGCTGAGGAACGCTGCTGCTGCTATTATTTCCGTGAGACACTGCCGGCTCTAAGTGTGGTCCTCCCATTCTTTTGTCAGCCAATTTAATTGATAGCACTTTTTTTCAAAAATACCCTACATCAATTAGGATTAAGTGCTCACAATGAGAAGGGAAAAATTGAGATATTAATTTTGATATGGCAGGATGTATAATAAATGTTTAAGTGTAAATTATCAGAATTTATCAATTGAATAATTAACTACATAATTAGGTGTTTAATTATTTTTTTGGTTAAACAATTAATTCACTGAAACAGCTTAATTATGCAATTTTTACACTTTATGTTGCTTGAGAACCTGTAGGAGTTGCTCCTCTTGCTCAACTGACAAAGAAGATGAGATAATATATGGAAAAGTGTTAGTTGGCCCAAGAAAAACATATTTCATCGATTCAGGTAGTGGTTTCAAAACCGGAGATGGAGGAACTTCATTCGATGGTTGCTGGTTTATGGATTGAAGTGGCAGATCTTTGAATTTGAGTCGCCACAATGAGTCCATTTTGCTACCTGCACCAGAATTTACAGCATTAGTATCCAACAGTTCACTATTTTCTAAGGTTCCAGGTAAAACATGTTTCATTTGATTCTCTTGCTCTAATAAAAAAAATTCTTCAGCAAGTAAAGATTCCAAACAATTACTTCTTAGAGTTCTTTCAAATCTTGTGGTTGCCTACAAGTGTTGAACACATTTAACTCCAATTTCATATTTCCAAAAGTCAATTTAAGGATGCCACTTTGACAATTTATCAAAGCGTTGGAAGTAGCCAAAAATGGCCTCTCTAAAATGACGGGTGCCTGAAAAACAGAGTGAGGAGTTAATTGAACATCTAATACCACAAAATCAATGGGATAATAAAATTTATCCACTTGCACCAACACATCTTCTACCACTCCCCTAGGTTTTTTAATTGAATGGTCGGCCAATTGCAAGATGATAGAAGTTGGTTTCAACTCTCCTAAACCAAGTTGCTCATAGGTGTTATAAGGAAGCACATTGACACTAGAACCTAAATCTAGTAGTGCTTGGCCTATTTTGGAGCTTCCTATAACACAAGCTATTGTTGGAGAGCCTAGATCTTTATACTTAAGAGGAGTATTGGATTGGATAATGGCACTGACTTGTTCCATGAGAAATGCCTTCTTTTGCACATTAAGTTTTCTTTTAACTGTACACAAATCTTTCAAAAATTTGGCATATGTGGGGATTTGCTCAATGGCATCAAGAAGAGAAATGTTAATGCGCACTTATCTAAAAATGTCTAAAATCTCAGCATGATGTTTATCTTTATGTAAAGGAACCAATCTTTGAGGAAAGGGTGCCAGAAGAATTACCTTTGGTTCCAAAGAAATATCAACATTAGAATTTTTACCTTGTGCATTGGAAATGGAATATTCACCTTTCTTGCCAGCTTCATTACCCAATGTACCAACTTCTTTGCCACTACGGAGAGTTATTACGGCCTTGCAAGTCCTGACATTTGCTTTTGAAGAAGATGCAGACTCTATGATAGCAATTTGGACTTGAGGATTTGGTTGAGGTTGAGATGGGAATTTTCCTTTCTCCTGTGCACTCAAAGTTGTGTTCAGCTTGGTCAAATTATTCCTTATGTCATTGATGGCTTGAGAAGTTTGGTTATTTATGGTGGTTTGACTTTGCATGAATTGCTGAAGAGTAGAAGCCATTTGTTGAAATGGGTCATCCATGAGTTTTCTAGGGGCTGGAATTTGTGCATTTTGCTAGGTATGAATTGAGTATTAAGGTGCACCAGCTCCCGGATGTGCTGAATTTGCGGGATGATCATTTCTCCAGCTAAAATTAGGATGATTTCTCCAACTTGTATTATAAGTGTTAGAATATGGTGCAGGAAAAGGCTTAGAAATCATGTTAACAGGATGAGAAGCATCACACAAAACTTCTTTAAAAGCTGGAATAGTAGGACATTTAGATGTTACATGGCTAATATCCTCACAGATGTTACATTTTCCTTGTTTTGGAATGCCCTAAATTTCATGCACTTTCTTCAACTCAATCGCCTCCAACTTTTTTGACAATAAGGCAAATTTGGCTTTCAAATCATCCTCCTCGTTTAAAACATATTTACCCCCTCCGCTCACGGTCCTCAATGGTTCAGCTCTATCATAGATACAAGAAATGTCCCATGATTGAACATTTTCAGCCAAGTAATCAAAATATGCAAATGCTTCTTCCGGCTCCTTATTAAAGAATTCTCCATTACACATAGTTTCGACAAATTGTCACATCTTAGGTACCAAAGCTTCATAAAAAAAATTAATGATGCACTAATTCTCGTAACCATGGTGTGGACAAGCATTTAAGAGATTTTTGAACCTTTCCCAACTTTGATAAAATGTTTCATTTTCTTTTTGAGAAAAATTCATGATTTGTCTCTTTAAAGCATTGGTTTGATGCATTGGGAAAAACTTTTTCAAAAATTCAGCTTGCATTTCTTGCCATGTTCCAATGGATCTTGGCCTCAATGCATTCAACCATGTTTTTGCTTTGTCCTTAAGAGAAAAAGGAAACAATTTCAATCTAACAATCTCCTCAATACAATTTTGATTCAAAAATGTGGAGCATACTTCCTCAAACTCCTTGAGGTGCAAGTAGGGATTTTCAGAATCCATCCCATGAAAATGAGGCAATAATGGTATCATTCTAGGTTTAAAATTGAAATTATGACCATTTAAAAGTGTAATGATGCATGAAGGAGTGGTGGTCCTAACAGGACCCAAATATTCTCTATGAAGGAGTGGTGGTCCTAACAGGACCCAAATATTCTCTAAGTGTTCTATTCGGATTTCCCACATCCCTATCATGATGTTCACTTTCAGCCATGATGCTATCAGTGTCAGATGATGATTCAAGAGAAAGTGATGCAGAGTTAAAAAGATGTCAATGATTCTGTCCTAAACAGTCGAGATGTGTGGTCTCTAGTCCAACCAGTCATACAAATAGGAGCAAGAAATCAAAGACAATGAAAAATAAATAGAGAAAAGGGAAAAAATCAAATGTCACCCAGGCTGTGAAGAAGTTCACAGCTCCACAAACGTCTTCTCAGGAAAAGAGAATGCTCTGACAAACACCAGTTGTCCCCGGCAACGGCACCAAAAACTTGATTAGTTTATAATTTTGTCTTCCAAGTGTAGAAGTTGTCAAAATAATAAAAGGGTAAATCCCAAAATCGAATTCACAGGGACAATGGAAATTAAGCAAACCTTTTATAATCACAAGATAAATTGTTGACGTTTATGGTGACAATAAATTTCGAAAAGAAGAAAGTCTTGAACTAAAATGTGGACTATTTACTAATGAAGTATGGACTGAATTAATAGTATGATTAGTGGCTGTTTTGGAAATTCAAGGTCGAATTAAATTGAAAATAAATGTGAATCTAAGTTTCTAAAATTACCAAAACTAAGAGGCTTAGAAAAAGTGTGTAACAAATGAATTAAACTTGTAAGAAATAATAAAACAAACACTTGGGATGCAATTTTCACCTACTGTTTTGGGGATAGATTTACTTCTCTTTTCATCTTCTCTCAATCATGCTCCCATTCCTAGAAGTCATGGTCAGATAATATAGCAATGAACCACAATTTTTAGCCTAATAAAACTACTTGATGGATTATATAACAATTGTAAAATAATGGAAGAAAACCATCAACGTCTTGTCACTTGGTCAAGTATCAATTGTGTCTTTACGTCTACAACTGATCTAAACCAAGAACAAAGAACTTCAATCCTTTCTAGATGTAAACTGAAATATCATCCAACAAGTTAATCATTGAAATCACACAACATTGAAGAAAATCCACCCCAAAACAGTCATAGGTTACTCATTGAATTCCAAGCCTAAAAATCTAGCGTATCATTTCTAAATGGATAATCTTTCTAAGCATTTATGAGTCTATTGAAAGCTGAATTAAAATAAATAAGTGACAAGTAAACAAAACAAAATGAACCAAAGAAGCCCCTCTCGTAAGGTCTGGAACGAAAGTGTGCTTAGAATGAAAATAAACTCCAAACAACGAAACGGAAAAGAAAAAAAATATGAATGATGCCTCCTATCTGAAAATGAAAAAAATAAAGATGCTACACCGAAAAAAAGAAAAAGAAAAATCAAGATGCTGAACGCTCAAAAGGTAAAGACGCCGAACAAAAATAAAACTTTCAGAACTCTCTTCCTGCACTCTAACGTAAACGACAGAAAAAAAAACCAACGAAGAAAAGTAATCCAGCCGCCCAGGTCTGGAACAGAGAAAGAAAAATACTAACGAAAAAAAAAACTACGAACACCAAAAGTAAAGAAATAAAAGTTGTCTGGTTCTGAGGTTTGCACCTCTACAAAGTTAACTACTTAAAAAATTAAAACGTAAAAACAAAAACCCCCAAGGAGAAGAACTAGCGCCACCTCTCTTGAAGTCTGGAATCCTACAGCCCTACCTACTCAAAACATGAAAGAAAAAAGGTTCTTAAGCCTCCTCTCTGTAACAAAAAAGTAAGTTAAAAAAATAATAATATCCCCTCAAAACACCTCAAGATGCCAACGTCCCAAAAGTAAAACCGAAAAGGAAAAAAAAACATAGCATGTTGCCCAGGCCACTCTGTTCTTTTCTCTGTTGTGCGTTCACGTTGTGCGTGTGTGATTGGCTGGCTACGGTACTAGCTGAGGAACGCTGCTGCTGCTGGTATTTCCATGAGACACTGCCGGCTCTAAGTGTGGTCGTTCCATTCTTTTGTCAGCCAGTTTAATTGATAACACTTTTTTTCAAAAATACCCTACATCAATTAGGATTAAGTGTTCACAATGAGAAGGGAAAAATTGATATATTAATTTTGATATGGCAGGATGTATAATAAATCTTTAAGTATAAATTATCAGAATTTATCAATTGAATAATCGACTACATATTTAAGTGTTTAACTATTTTTTTTATTAAACAATTAATTCACTTAAACAGTTTAATTATGCAATTTTTACACTTTATCAAAGGTAAGCCTTGCATCTTATATGTTGTTATAAGGGTTTTAATTGTTTGTTAAATGAATGATTTGGGGTTTGAAAGTTGTTGAAGTTATTTGTGAAATTTGTTTTTTTACAGTTTTTGTTGTTGATTTAATGTTTGAATTGAGGGATTTCTATTTTTAGGGTTTTAGTCATAAGATTTGTGGATTTTATTTGGAAAAAATCGAATGATGCTCTTCAGACAACGTCCACTCAATGTTCGCTCGAGTGTGGCTTTAGCAAACGTTCAGTTTTTGTGTTTTATTTATTTTTAAAACTATAAACACCAATAGACACTTATGTTTTTCATTTTCAATGTGTAGATAATTATCAAAACATGTTAAATGACGGTTGTTTGTTAATTATTTCAAATTATTTTTATAGCAAATTATGGATGTCACAACATCTTGCCACAATTCTCCACAAGAGGATGACGCACAATCATTGGGGTCACTGACAGGTACTCCAGGCAGTAGACCCCCATCTAAAGTAGCTACCTCTTGTGCAAGTAGTTGAATCCAAATAGATTTAGAAAATGTTGATATGTTTAATGAGGAGGAGGAGTTGATGAATGTTGAGGCCGGTTGACCAGCACGACCTAGTAAAAAAAGGTCGTGAACGTGAGAATACTTCACCAAAGTTCTTAGTGATCTTAGTGACCATTGTGATCAATTATGCGGTTGTCATTCGAAAAAGCAAGGCATGTCAATATTAATAGTACATCTTACGGACTGCCAATGGTATAAGATAAACAAAGGGATGATGGTATCTGATCAGAAGAACTTGAGTTACAAGACTTCTATGGTCACTAATGGCATGCAGATTAAGAAGCTTTTAATCCCTCAATACAGTGAGAAGATGTTGAGGGATATTCTTGCAGAGATGATCATCATTAATGTGATGCTTTTTACCATAGTTGACAAGGTAGACTTCCACAAATTTATGCACCCTTTAGAGCCACAATTTTCCATAAATTCACGGTATACGATGATGTGTGATTGTTTGAAGAGGTATGCCAAAGAGAAGGTAGTGACAAATGAAATGTTTGTTTCCACTGACTAGAGAATGTCATTTATAACTGACACGTGGACCTCCATATAGAATTTGAGCTACATGTGTATCACGGCCCACTTTATTGATAATAAGTGGACATTGCAGAAGCGGATTATCAGCTCCAAATAAATTGTTGATTACAAGGGTTCATCCATTGGTAAAGAGATGGATGACTGTATAAAAGATCAGAGGATTAGAAAAGTGCTTTCTATCATAGTTGACAATGGCAGTGTGAGTGACACTGCCATTGGTTCAGGCGGAATATGACTATAAAGGAAGATATTATTCATGAGCACAAGTTTATTTATGTTTGATGTTGTGCTCATATCATTAACCTCATAGTTTCTGAGGGGTTGAAGGAGATTGATGATTCCATTACTAAAGTCCGAAACCTTGTAAGATATGTGAGAGCTTCCCCTCAGCGGCTCCCCCAGTTTAAGGCAATGGCCGAATAGCTTGAGATCCCGTCCTCCAATATGTTACAATTAGACGTTTCGACTTGATGGAAGTCTACATACATGATGCTATATGTTTTGTTGGAGTTTGTTAGGGACAGAAGGGGGAGAAGGGGGCTCGATACGTCAGACATAGTCGATTAGGCCAATGTCAGGTATTTTGTTCAATTGTTGAAGTTATTTTATGACATAATTATGCGGATATCTTGGACAAAATATCCTACTGCGAACATGTACTTCTAGGAGCTCTTGGAGCTTTTTGACCACTTGCAATAGAGTTGTGCTGACAGTATGGGATTTGTTGAATGCTATGGCTATGAAGATGAAATATAAATATAATAAATATTGGCGAATGTTGAGTTGAGAAGATAAATAGATTATTATTTCTGGTTACGATCCTTGACCCTTGATATAAGTTGGCGATTTCAGAATTTTGAATTAGGGAAGTCCTTGATGATAAGGTTGCTGAGTAGTTTATTAGAGAGCTTAAGTATGATATTGATTATTTATATAGCCATTACAACAACAGTGATCAATCTTCAACTGAAGGAGATAGCTCTTCATGCCCAACCGGCTCGACATTTTCCGTAGATGACACACATGCACATTGTAACAGCCCGCTAGAAATTCAATGGTGAAATTTCTATAGACTTTAGAAATCTCGTGAAAACTCCGTAAGTTTTCACGAATCGACTAATCGCATAGGTTTTAGTCAGTGAAACCCTCAATGATTGGAATCTATTTGAAACTCCAAAAAACTTGGTTGAAACCGAAACCCTAAACGATTTCCCCAAATCCTAAAGTTGGCCTTCAAGCCCTTTTGATCCAATTTCTAGCATTGTGTTTAATCACTTAATTAAATCACTTCCACATGCTATTAATTTCTCAAATTCTTATTATGACATCTTTATCCAACATTTTAAACTTTGGAAATTTGATTGGGCCAAGAAAAATTGGATTTGGGCTTGATAGCATCTCAAACCCTAACCAAATCTCATTTAAACCCTAAATTGAAGTCCACTTGGTTGAGGCCCATGAATTTGGCCACCTTGGCAAAGCTCCTTGGAGAAGCTTCCTCCCCCACTTGTCAGACCATTCATTGCATCAAGTTGCACTCAATAATATGGAGGAACCCACCCCATCAAGTCCCATGTCTCATAGCTTTTGTAGGTTGTCCTTTGCCCCCCACTATCCTCTACCTTATCACATGTCTACACCTCCACTCAATGATTTTTAAGGTCTATATATTTCCCCTGAAGAGGTCTTGAGTCGTGCAAGACTCACTTACTTCACTTTAATCATTTCTTCACCCCATTCTTAGAGAGAAACCCAAAAGAGCTCTCTCGGGCAGATTTCTGTGTCTTTTTGTGTGGAGATTATCGACCCTTTGTAAGTATTTTTACACAATGACTCCTTCATAAAAGTTGTTCCTCTTTGAGTCTAGTTTCCGTAGATGTATTTTTCGTATCATTCCATGGTCATTTGGTCAGTCAAAAGTATTTGTAACCATGGAAAGGTCATTCTGGGCGTGAATCTGGAGAGTATGTTATGTTTTGGAGTTTTTGACCAAGCTAATGGGCATATCTTGGTCCGAAAATTTTATGGAGTGTTGTTAGAATGTGTTTAAGAGTTTTCATTGAAGTTTTGTTGCATGAATAAAGCTTTTGATGATATATTTTCTTAGATCTAGAAACTCGAAAACTGGAAGTGGAAAAACAGTTTTTATTTGGAGAAAGTTTGAATATTTCGTGGTTTGATCTTACTCTAATGGCTTTGATATTTTATATGATGATCATAAGTCTCTTATTTTCATGTTAGGATGTTATTTTGGAGATATTTAGCATTAGTTTAAAAGATATGATTTTTCTATGCAAGAGAATTTCGGTTAGGCCTAAGATTTGATGTTTTTAGGTTAGATCCATGTTTTGTTGGGTTTTAGCCATGTGATTTTAATTTTGATGGTTGGATATTCTTTAAGACACGTTTTTAAACCATGTGATACTTTATTTCAAAGACCTCACCTTCTTAAGCCATTGATCAAGAGATTTATCAAAGCTAGTTAAGAAAAAGTTTCTGTTTTTGGACTAAGTGTAAAATCAAAAACTCCAAGTGTTATTTTTGTGATTTTGGTGACTTTAGTTTGATGATTTAAAGCATGGTTTATCTGAGGATGATGTTATGAATATGTTAGAAGTAAGATTTGATTTTTTTGGAATTCTTGGTGATGTTTTGATTTAAGGACAAAGCTTGTGATTCAAGTGTTTTGATCTTTTTACAAAAACAAGTTTGGTGTTGATTATAAGTCTTTTCTAAATGGATGTTTTAAGTATGGTTTTAAACCTAGGATTGGAAGATGGTTGGTGCAAAATTTTGGTTTAAGCATGAGTTTTGAAGTTGGAAGGAATTGCAACAAAAATCAAGAGAAATGGCCTATGGATGTTTCGGCCATAGTGTGTTTTTCATAGTTGTGTTTTGTCTTAAATTTTTCTGAGTTAATATTTGAGTTTAAGACAAAATTTACATGAGGAATGTAAATTTTGGAAATTTTTGGAGTTAGGATGTGAAATCCTTAAGTTATGGGTAAAATGGTCGTTTTCCCACATGTAGAGGGTAAAATGATAATTTTACTCTAAGTTAGCTTGTTTTCATGTTTCTAATTGTTAGTAATTAAATTTCTAACTTTTAGAATGACCTTTTACAGTTCCTCGTGTTTCACACTTTATTCTCGTAGAACCCGACGATCTGAGTAAGTTAGCTTCTAACTTACTATCAGTTTATTGTGTATGTATGATGGGTAAGGGAACTACAATTTATGTATGTATGTTATCATATATGTCATGTCATTACATGTTTATCTGTTACGCATGATTTATTCTTTTATGAATATTTATCTGTTACAAAATCTTTTATGTCATGCAATGTTGTATGTTATAAGTATGCCATGTTAAGTATGTCATATGTTACATGTATGTCATGGAATGTTTATGTTTAAATCATATTGTGCCATTTACAAGTATACGCCATGTTAGAAAAGTTCATGATATTAAATAATATCTCATGTATTAAGAAAGATAAGATATTTAAGAGTGACACGGACCTAAGCGTGTTCACCACAAGTTATGTTAAGGATGGCACGGACCTAAGCGTGTTCATCACAAGTTATGTTAAGGGTGACACGGATCTAAGCATGTTCACCACAAGTTATGTTATGCGGTGCCACGGACTCAAGCGTGGTTCACCTTATGTAAAGTTCATATAAGTTTCAGATCATGTTCAAGTTAAGTTATTCATGTCAATCACGACCCTAAATGCTAGGATGGGGTAATATCCTAGTGGAACTCCTTTGTTCACGCTGGAGTGTCTAAATAGGTGTGAAATTCCCTGGGTTGACGAAGTACAGTCAACAGGTTGCGAATGGGGCCTAAGTAACTGGTCACCGGAGCGCGCCAGGCACTAACGCCGATGGTGCCATATTTTATGTTACGTGTATTCATGGGGCCACAACAACTGTGGAGCATGAAGTATGGGGCCACAACAACTGTGGAGCATACACTACGTGAGACACAGCAATTGTGACACGTAGAATACGTGGGGCCACAACAACTGTGGAGTACGTATTAACGCACTCACAGCTGGTCTAGATACCTGTGTTGTGATGCGGTAATCGGCAGGGACACACGGCTCTAGGGGACCCGTGTAGCACCCATATGGTTACGTTATTAATCAAGACAATTAAATAAGATTCCAAGTTCATGTATTTCATGTTCAAGTCATATTTCACGTTACGTTATGTGTACGTTCATGTTAAACTTAAAGTTCAAGTACATGTTATGTTTCAAGTTCACATCCATGCTATGATTTAAGTTCATGTCACGTTAAGCTAAGCTTCTGTTTCAGTTCAATTATGTCAACTCATGCCATGTTATGTCATGTCACATTATGCTTATTATTTTATGCCATGTTATGTCAAGTTATGTTATGTTTACTTTCGATTTTGATGGTGCATTCATACCTTTATTTCTATGCATACATCATTAACCTGTGTGAAAGTTTTCTGTTAACTTGCTGAGATTTGTAATCAAATCTCACCATGGTAGTCCCAACTACCATTTTTTCCCGAATGGTAGGCGATGTGTCAGGTTCAGAACAAGGAGCAAATACCGATAGGCTGGAGGATGTTGACTAGACGCCGCAGATGCGATGCAGAGTTTTCAGCTTCTATAGTTAATTTCTTTTGGGACAGTATTCTAACCTTGTTAATTGAGTTACGCGAGTTACTCGATGAACTGGTTTAATAAGTGTATTCTGGTACTATAATATAGAGTCTAATCACCCATGTTTTGATATTACAGTCTTCTGAGACCCGTACTGTAATCGTGGTTATTTATTTTGTTAAGTATGCATGGATTATGTTTTAATTATTTGGGATGTTATAAGTTCGGTACATAGTATAAAAAAAAAAAAAAGAATTATCCGCTGCGAATATTACATAATGCTAGATGCATGTTTGGAACATTGCATCCTATATGTCATGTACGAGGGCAGGTAACCTTGTGTTACATGTCCCGACGCTTCAGATGTCCGTCTGATCCCAAACGGAAATCTGAGGGCGTCACACACATAGTTTAAGTTTATTGAGGCTATGATAGTATCATCAAAATCATGTATCTAGGAATATTATGCAATGTAAGTCTGAGCTACAGCGTTACTTTATGGAAGATGTCGAGTTACCTAGTGAAATATTCCAGATATTAACTTGATAGAAAGATGAATTCTGGCAAGTTTTTAGTCCTTTTCTTAATAGCCAGGGATATGCTAGTCATTTCTATCACTATGGTTGTATCTGAGTCATTTAGCACCGAAGTCATGTCTTAGATGCTTATCAGAGTTCATTATCTCCTACCACTGTCAAGGCCCTCATTTGCACACAGAGTTGGTTAAGTTCAATTCCCATTTGAGTATATACCGTTGATACCAAGAGCTATAGGTTTGAATCGGGTAACTTTATGATTTTAAATGGTTATTTACACAATTTTACTGTTTTCATTATTTAATTTTATAATTGATATGATTTTATAGATCTAGTTATGAACCCTAGACTAATTGTTGATAATGAGGCAAACGCACCGTGAGATGGAGAACCCTTTGGTCCTTTTATTGGTGAGAAACTCAATACCATAATTACCATTATACAAAACTCGTCAAAGTTAGAGATGGAGATGAGTTCATAATGTGTCCTATTTTATGTTATGTATCACTTGAGTGATGGTTTAAAAGTCTATAGTTAAATGACTAAAGAAAAGATAGTGCATCTGATCAGTAAAACTTTATGCAGGAAATCACTAACAAGTATCGAGTCGACAAGTCATCAACTCAGATGCATGAATTGTCAGGATTGATGCAGGGGACTCTGGCTATTTGAATCAAATATGTGGCATTATTTATATTTTGGTGTTATAAATTTAAATTTATTACAAATTTGTAGTTTTAAATTTAAATTTATCATTTGTGGACATTTAATTATTGTTGTATTATATATGATTTAGTCATTGTATTGAAATTTTAGCTTGTTAACTTATTTTTTTAAAGTATTTTAGATTTTTTAATTATTTGTTTTACATTTTTTTTTATCTTTTTTTAATATTTTTAAGTAGAGATGAGCCAATTTGAATTTTAGATTTGGCTTAGATATTAGGTCGTGGGCCAAGAGCAGGGCAAGCCCACATACACTTCGCTCGAAGCTTCAAGCTCCAATTATGAGCTCTGAACTCCCATAGGAGTCGAACTAATCAAAGATGATTTTTACCTCCTATTTCAATCGGCTTGGGAGGTCGGAAGTGGGCATTGCGATTCCGACTCGGAGCCCATCCCTGCACACTCCCAAGGACAAAATAGTCGTTTGGTTATCTAACTAACACGTGTCGAGGTTGAAGTCGGTACTGTCTCCCACTTGTCACGGCACCTGATATTTCCTCGTCCACGCCTTTTTTAAAAGGGAAGAGGAGTGCAAAACGTTCTGGTTCACGCAGTCAGACGACTCAGGGCGAGACTCTCAAAAGTATCTGACAATTATCCGTGAAGAAGTGAGAAAAAAAAAAATGCAGTACAATAACTTGGGGCGCTCGGGGCTGAAGGTGAGCCAGCTCTCGTACGGGGCCTGGGTTAGCTTCGGCAACCAGCTCGACGTCAAGGAGGCCAAGTCTCTGCTCCAGTGCTGCCGCGACCACGGTGTCAACTTCTTCGACAACGCCGAGGTCTATGCCAATGGCCGTGCCGAGGAGATCATGGGCCAGGCCATCCGCGAGCTTGGTTGGAAGCGCTCCGATATCGTTGTTTCCACCAAGATCTTCTGGGGCGGTCCCGGACCCAACGACAAGGGCCTCTCCAGGAAGCACGTTGTCGAGGGCACCAAGGCCTCCCTCAAGCGCCTCGAGATGGAATACGTAGACGTTCTTTACTGCCACCGCCCGGACATCTCCACCCCGATCGAGGAGACCGTTAGGGCCATGAACTATGTTATTGATAAGGGCTGGGCATTCTACTGGGGTACCAGCGAGTGGTCGGCCCAGCAGATCACCGAGGCTTGGGGGGTCGCCGAGAGATTGGACTTGGTGGGGCCGATCGTCGAGCAGCCCGAGTATAATTTGTTGTCCCGTCACAAGGTCTCTGATTTTCTTCTCTAATCTTTTTCTGTTTTGGTTTCTTTATAATATTATATTGCTTAATTGTTGTTTTTGGGAGTTTAATAATAAATTCAATCATAGTGCTTGTCGTAACAAATGTGTGGTTTTGGCCACCGGTATCTTGTCGGGATATTTTGTTTTTGGTCCAGTGCTCTGTCTGTGGATTTTTGGACTGGGTTTGATTAACTTGTACTCACTCTGAAGGCACAGTTTTTAGCAGGGGATGAGTGTTTTATTTATTTATTTTCTTCATTCAAGTTAATTAACCTGAATCAGGTTCCATTGAGTTTGCTGCACATCATGTGGTGGCTTCTAACGCACCGGTTTAGGAGTTGAGGATTTAAAGTCATATTTCATATTTCATACATGAGAGTTTGATAGTGAACATCTCGTGCTTGAAAAAGAAATTCGATTTTAACCCTTCATCTTGATACCACTTGAGTTTTGCTATAGTGACTTTGCCAGCCCTCTGTTGACATCGATTTCAATACCTAATACCCAATGGAACAAAAAAAGCAACCAGAAATGCTTCTCTGCTGTCACTTCTCCCACGTGAAGAGGAACCCCTGCAATGATTACGTGACTAAAATCCATCATATCCCAGTCCTCAGTTGGTTTGGTTTGTTGCAAATGGGCATCTGAATCAGAATCCCCCAGCATTCCTCATTTCACAACATGGTCTCTTATGCCTACCTAGCGGTCTCGTATACCTCCCTCGTGTTAAAGCTGAAAATTTTCAATATCTTCCTCATGGTGTCAGCAACCGTATATCTTGAAAGCTACCGTATAATGAACTTGTTTATCCCCCTTTGGCACACTAGGTGTCCAGTTCGTAACTGCTATTTGGCCCATGAATTCTGACTCATAATCAATATTGAAGACATTTACATGCCTTGACTAGTTTCCACCTTTTTCAGTACGAGTTCCTCCACATTTTCCCTCTAGTTTCAACAGTTATCCATCAGTCTGTTTCCTCACTGATAGTAGAAACTACAAGGGAGGAAAGCTTTAGTAGTTTACTAGAATTAAGTTAATATTGTTGCTAAGAATTATTAGCAGTCCTTTTTTCACAACAGAAGAGAATGACTTGGATTCGTGGGATAAGATCTTTCCCGATTATTCCTTTGAGTTTTATTCCTAACTGGCCTTCAATTGCACGACATCTTTCTCAATATTTCACATTCTTAGTCAACACAATCAATCATTGCTGATATGGTCTTCCTGTTTTACGTGAACCCGGAATGTTAACATAGCAGCCAGTTTGCTTCAATCCTTTAGTATTTTAGCATGCAAGTAAAATCAGTTTCTGTTCATATGTTGTAAAATCTGAAAAACCCAATTAACCTGACAAATGCATTTTGTAGCTTATTGAATTTCTGAGCAATCAATACATCAAGCCTGGTATGCGATTCCTTATCTTTTTGATATGACTAGCATTCAATAATTTTGATTTTCTTTTACAAGAATCGCCATTTGTTGTAATTTGGTTTGGTAATCAATATGGAACGGTCTTTTGAAATCAGATGGCTATGACTACTTGATGTTCTTATTGATTCAATGCATACATTGAAATTTGAACTTTACCATATTATTGTCTATTTTGTTGCTAGTTAAGTGTTGAAGGTTCCTCTAACGCTTCTATGAATGTACTTTCTTTTTTCCTCGAAAGGTTAGTTTGGAAATCATGTAGTTTTGCAGCAGTGTTCATGGGATATAATCCTTTGCTTACGCTTGATTTCTCAATCTTCTGTATGTCAATAACTTGTTATTGTCTCATTATCTGTAATATCTCTCTCAATTAATAAATTGTTGTACTGTTACCTGCAATCACATGACTAGTTTAAGTTGTCTGGGATTCTGTAGCTTGGATAGGATATTTCTGTTCCTTGGTTTTACCATAAATGTGGGGAGTTTGTTTCTTCAACTGCCTTTTGCTTGTTTGAGTTTTCTTTATGGAATAGTTGCTGCTGAAGGTCATGAGGAATCAAATGGTTGCAGTGATAGACATTTATACACATTTCAGTTCTGTGTATTCATATTTGTGTATGCTTACATTCTGACTGGATGCAGGTTGAGTCTGAATTCCTTCCTCTGTACAGCAACTATAGCTTGGGTCTTACCACATGGAGCCCACTTGCATCTGGAGTGCTCACTGGAAAATACAACAACAAAGCTATACCATCTGATAGCCGGTTTTCATTGGAAAATTACAAGGTAAGCCTTTTCTGTGTGAAGCACTTAGTTTTAGTTTTTGTGCCTAAATCGTACGTTCATCTGCAAAGTTATAAAAGGGAAAAAAAATCAGTACAATACAGATACTTGTGTTGGTTTTGTTATTTATGAGTACTTTTCCTTGGTCTTATCCTTAGTTGAACCAGAGTTCTATTCTTTTTTCTCTGAATGAAGGAAATTCAAAAATGTAGAATGTTGTTAAATTGCGATTTTTTCTTGTAGAATCTTGCTAATCGGTCATTGGTTGATGACGTGCTGAAAAAAGTTGAAGGTCTGAAGCCAATTGCAGACGAACTTGGTGTGCCATTATCTCAACTAGCAATTGCATGGTGTGCTGCAAATCCTAATGTCTCTTCTGTTATTACTGGAGCAACAAAGGAATCTCAGGTTAGATCCAAAAATCTTACATTTTTTAAGCATATTGGCATGCAATTCAGCATTTTCCCTGATGTTGTTGGGTTTGCTCATCATTCAACTTCATTAAAGAAGAAAATTAAAAGCTTTATTGATAATATATATGCAGCACCTGTTCGTTAACTGGAAAAAGAAAAAAATACCTGCAAGAATAAGGAGCTAGTTCGGATCTAAATCTAATAATTGATACTACCCATAATGTTTAACATCTTGGGCCCCTTTTTCATAGCCAATTAATGAGTTGTTTTTATCCCTAGATTCAAGAAAACATGAAAGCTATTAATGTCATCCCACGACTGACTCCTGCCGTGATGGAGAGTATTGAGGTTGTCGTTCAAAGCAAGCCAAAGCGTCCAGATTCATATAGGTGAAACAATATTTTCAATGCTATTCTCTATGCTACACATTGCAGCGTAGACTTCATTGTTCCAATGTTCCTGATGCTTAATTATTTCTTGATTGGTTGAACTACTCATGGGACTTCATGTGTACCTGGTCTTTTTTCCATCTTCTTTTCTTGTTTTGGCCCTTTGGGGGCAGCAAGGAGACGATTGTGGTTTGATATTGTACGGATTGGTCATGTGTTATTTGCCTGAGAAAATCAGCTCAAGTTTATATTCCTTCTGAACCATTATGCCCATTTTTATCTCACATCTCATGCCTTCCATTCTATACCTCCCATCTTTTCCTTGTAACTTGGTCTAGATTGAGCATAGATGGTGATGCATTGTAACCAAAAGATTTGCTAGTTTAGAAGAATTTCGGTTCAACAGTAGAAGTGGATACAATTCGTGAACCATCAATATCTTTCTTCTTGAAAAAATTATTCATCTGCCCATATCATTCATGCTAAGTTTTTAAAGTAACAAAAGATTAAAAAATATTAAAAAAATTAATAAGTCTACAAGAATCCAGTAATCTATATATAATTATTTCCAGCCTTAGATTAAAAAAGATTTAAGAAGTAAAAAAGAAAATTAGAAAAAGCAAAGAAACTGGTGCGACAAAAATATTAAAATTACTTTTAAAAAATCTATATATGCTCCCCTAAATTCGTTCATGACACTAATGGGGACTGAATTATAAGTGTAATTATAATTTGATAAAATATAATAAGATAATTAATGATGTCACTTCAAAGAGATAAATTTGATGTTTGGAAATTAAACAGTATATTTAAATGTTGACTTCTTGCTAGGGCTGTAAAATGAACAGGCTACTCTATGGGCAGTTCAAATTTAACTCGATTAAACTTGAAATCGAATCGAATCGTTTATTAAATGAACCATTCATAAACACAAAATTAGACTCGATTATTAAACTATACAAACTCGTATAAAGCTTGATCGACTTGAATAATGTTTGTGAACAAACTCATGTGAAGCTCGACTCGTATATATTTATACATATATAATACAATATATATAATTTATAATATACATAATTATGTATATAGAGTTATAGTCCCCTACATATACTATATATAAATTTATAAATTATGAATTATATTCTAGTCTTATAGAACTATAAGTTATGATACATACATGAGTCCAGATTCCTATAAATATAAACCATTATATATTTACAAATTACACCATATAGATGATGTAGTCCATATTATATATATGTATTCATATTCGTATGTGTATGTTAGAAAGATGGTATATTAATATTAGTAATAGTATATGCATGTTAATATATTAGTGTTGTTAGAAAGATGGTAGTGTTAGAACTAGGGGTGCAACCCGAGCAACCCGTTTAGAATTTGGGTCCGACCCGAACTGACCCGCGTTTCTGGATAAATTAGGCGGAACCGATCCGACCTGCATATTATGGAGCGGGTCAACCCGTGTTTTTTTCCCAACTACAGAATCTCAGATTCTCGCCCCACAAACACATACCCCGTCTTCAACCCTCATTTTCCTCCAATCCATCACCTGTCCAAGTCTCAATTACTCTCAGATATCCTCTTTCCAGATACTCAATTTCATTTTCGTTTCATACTTGAGCGTCAAAAACCTTATCCAGATATCCTCTCTTTCCTCCACAGTATTCCTCCCTCACGCCAAATTACCACCCAACGGAGCCTTATGCAGCAAAACGAGAAAACCCACACTCAGCCAACCGAGACACTTACCTCGCCGGAGAAGATGCCGACAGTAAGCTCTCCTTCTTCCATGACGGACGTCAACCACCACAGGGCGTTGGAGTTCTTGGTAGCCACAGAATCTGTCGGCCGATCTCCTTCCATCAAGAATGCGCCGCTCCGGTGAGTAAACGACCGCCCCTCACTCTCTCCCTCTGCTCCATTATTCTCGGTTGAAGACCATAGATCACCCAGACCTGTTGCACATTATTTCCTCTCTCCTCTCTCGTAAGCTCTTTGTTTTTCATCTCGTAAGCTCCGGTGAGTAAACGACCGCCCCTCACTCTCTCCCTCCACTCCGTTATTCTCAGTTGAAGACCACAGATCACCCAAACCCGTCGCACATTATTTCCTCTCTCGTAAGCTCTTTGTTTTTCATCTCGTAAGCTCCGGTGAGTAAACAACCGCCCCTCACTCTCTCCCTCTGCTCCGTTATTCTCAGTTGAAAACCACAGATCACCCAAACCCGTCGCACATTATTTCCTCTCTCGTAAGCTCTTTGTTTTTCATCTCGTAAGCTCCGATGAGTAAACGACCGCCCCTCACTCTCTCCCTCCACTCCGTTATTCTCGGTTGAAGACCACAAATCACCCAGCACATTATTTCCTCTCTTGTAAGCTCTCTGTTTTTCATCTCGTAAGCTCACGGAAAGCGTGAAATCTGAAGATAGGTGAAAAGTGGGTGGGGGGCGAGGGTTTCAGCTGCAGAGTTTATAAGCGGGTCATCGGGTTGTACGGATCGAATTCGAGTAGCGTTTAAAACCGTATTTTCCGGTGCGGGTCGGGTCGGGTCTCACGGACGGGTCGGGCCACTCTGCTTTTTGCACAACCCTAGTTAGAACTAACTTACATTCATAATTTCATATACTATAGTCTATTACTAAT
The DNA here is from genome assembly GCA_011037825.1 of Carya cathayensis. NCBI lineage: Eukaryota > Viridiplantae > Streptophyta > Magnoliopsida > Fagales > Juglandaceae > Carya > Carya cathayensis. The sequence continues at coordinate 756,114 of QGSO01000172.1, forward strand.
GTATGGTGGTGTATTAATAAATATGTAGTATTATAAATTAATAATTTATTAGTAGTATAGTCTTACATAATATATAACATTCTAAATTTACAAATTACACCATCTTGTTATTGTATTAGTATAATAGTATTATAGAGTCATATACTATAGTATATAATATAACTATCATATTATATTATGAGTAATAAATTATAATGTTTGATAAAATATAAAGTTTTTATAAAAATAAAATAAATATAAAGCAGACAATGTTATCTTTACAAGGAGTATTAATATTTTTTTATTATTATCTATTTTTAATAAAATATGAACTTGTAATAATATGAATTATAATGTTCCATCAAGCAATATAAAGTTTTTATTAAAAAAAAAATATATATATATCTATATAAAGTTAGAAAATGCTATAAACTTATATATGTATTATTGTATATAGTATAAATATTAAATATATAGTTTTATAGACTATAGTATATAACATATTTTACAGTCTTAATTCTTAGTCATTGGATCTCTATAACTAAATATGAGTCGTTAAATCAGAAATTTACATCCCTAATTCTTAGCCGTTGGATATGTAAATTTAAATCTAAGCCGTTGATTCATAAAGTAATAGCCTTAATTCGAAGTCGTTCGATCTGAAGAAGCCAATTGTAGCCGTTGAATAAACTCATTACAACCCTAATTTCTAACCCTAGCTGCCCCTCAGTCCTTTTGCCATTGTCCTTCATGCTTCTGTCGTTTCACTTTCACTTTCATTGTTTCACACACGTTTCACTTCCTCCCAGACTCATCGCAATTTGCAATTCGTGAAACCCTAGCCTTGTTGCTTTGTCGTTTACCTTGTGATTTCCATGGAATGAAGCCTTGAATCAAGGCTTGATTCTTGATTTTGAAGGCTTGTTGTGTGTCTACGAGCCTGCGACTGCTTGAAACCCTCCCAGATGGAGGCGTTGACTGAATTTGAGGTGAGATGTGACTATAAATTTCAATCTCAAAGATGGCAGTCAGGCCTCAACAGATAGGTCATTAAATGCTAACATTTATGATTCCTAGCCAACTGAATCCTTGATTTCGTGGTTCATGCTTCTTTGGTTCTATGTTTGGTTCGTCCATCAGTCGATTAGCTAGGTTATTTTCCTGTTTCTCACGATTTCGTTAGGAAGTTTGGAGATTTGGTCCTTGACTTCTTTAATCTTTTGGAAGTTTGGAAGCACTTATATAATTATTAGAGTATTTTTTAACCTTTGGTTCTCTCCTAACTATTTCTAAATTCTAATACTATAGATCTAATCATGTGATTCATGTTTGTATTTGTAAACCCTAGTACTCCCTGATTTCATGACAGTGTGACACTGTCTTGCCATATGGCCATACATGTTTAATGATAGCATATATGATATATTAATATGCATGCTTGAATGCACCTGTGAGAGTTTGAGACTGTGACTGTCTCTGTCTCTGTCTATCACTCCAATTTATCTGGATCTTGCTGTTGTTTACATATTGCACTTGCACTATACTATATGTTTCAAGCTTTATTGCTATCATATTGAGAATTTTGAGGAAAAAACCTTCTGAAGAAAGAACTTACAAGTTACCATGCTTTGCTTCTGAAAGTTGATTTGGTTCTTTGTTTTATGTCTGCTGAGAGTATGTAAACATGCTTTCTTTAGCATGTTTATGTGTTTATAAATTGTTTTGTTGTGTGTTTATGTGTTTATAAATTGTAATCTTCTATGCTTATGTGTTTATGAAATGGTATTTTGTGTTTATGCATTTATTTTATGTTATGTGTTTATAAATTGTTCTGTTCTGTTATGTATTTGTATTTGTTTTTTGTTTTGTTCTGTGTTTATGTGTTTATAAATTGTTCTGTTATGTCACTTTTGTGTTTGTGTGTTTAAGTTCTATTCTTTTCCGTGTTGATGTGTTGATGTTTTATTATGTGTTTATCCAATATGTTCTCTCTTCAAATATGAAAAATATTGGTGCTTTGCTTGACAAGTTTTGCTTCATAAAATTTTTTCTCTCTTCAAATATGAGAAATATTGGTGCTATCCTTAACATCTTTTGCTTCATAAAATATGTTGTCTCTTCATCCCTATATTCATGTATTAAAGTATTTCCACATTTATTCTTGCTTTAAGCATTAAAGTATGCTTGCTTGAACCTGTTCTGATTGATTATAAATGATCATATATAGTTCTCGCTTCAACTATTTAATTGTGACATCTTGAATATGTCTTGGTTGATTAAACTCATTACATCTGTCCTGTGTTTATGTTCTTGTTTCAAGTATTAAAGTATGTTTTCTTGAACCTGTTTTGGTTAATTATAAATGATCATATATGGTTATTGCTTCAACTATTTAATTATGACATCTTGAACATGTCTTGGTTAATTAATCTTATCCAATCTGTCATGTGTTTATGTTCTTGCTTCAAGTATTAAAGTATGCTTTCTAGAAGCTGTTTTGGTTGATTATAAATCATCATATATGGTTCTTACTTTAACTATTTAATTATGCCATCTTTTAACATGTCTTGGTTGATTAATCTTATCCAATCTGTCTTGTGTTTATGTTTTTGCTTCAAGCATTAAAGTATGCTTTCTTGAACCTGTTTTGGTTGATTATAAATTATCATATATGGTTATTGCTTCAACTATTTAATTATGTCATCTTTTAACATGTCTTGGTTGATTAATCTGTTCCAATATCTGTCTTGTATTTATGTTCTTGCTTAAAGTATAAAATGGTATTGTGTTTAACATGTTTTGGTTGATAAATTTCATCCAATTTGTTCTATGTTTATGTTGTTGAGGTGCTTTGCTTCTAGAGGCATATCGAGCCACCAATGCAAGACTGTATACTAAAACTATTCGAGTCAAATTTGTTTGATTTTAACATCTTTTAGTTGATTACTATCAATTGTATCAGTCTTACCTTCTGAGGCACATTGAGCTATCAAGGCAAGGCTGTATAACAAAATTGTTGGAGTCAAATTATTTTGACTTTAATATCTTTTAGTATCCTTGCTTCTGGAGGCATCTTGTGCCACCAAGACAATATTGTTTTGATATTTGCAATGTCTATATGCTTATTGTATGTTTCTAGTTTTGTGTTTAAAAAATATTAGATCCTAGCAAATAAATGATCGTGTAAATGAAGTTGATCCGATGGAGGAGTATGAAAATGAAAACTCTACTGGGATTAGTTTAGTTAAGCCCATGTTTGATATTGATGGAGACACTGCAAATACTGAGACCCCTAGAACTGTGTCTACTGAGGGCCCAATAGCAGTTCAAATAGTAGCCTATGAAAGGAAAAAAAAAAAAAAGAGGACTTCTGTTGTATAGAATAATTTTGTCGAAATTGATAGAGATGGGGTTAAACAGCCTCAATGTACATGGTGTAAAACTTTGTTTAAAACATCTCGATCAAGTTATACGACTATACTACGTAGTCACTTGCTAACTTGTTTGCCTTACATTAGGTTTAAGAAAAAATTGAAAGTCTTAGCAGTTAAGTCTAAGGATGTAGATGGTGGCTTTACTGTCTAAAATTTTTCCTATGATCGTAGTAGGGTCCGATAGCTTGTCTCTCATATGATACTTTATCATGAATATCCATTTTCTTTAATGGAGCATGTGGTATTTAATAAATTCATGAGTGCAAACATTCCATATTGAAAAAAAATGTCTCGAGTTGTTGTAAAGAAAGAATGCATGAGAACTTATGAGAATGAAAAAACAAAGTTAAAAGTTTTACTTAAACCTGTGAACAAAGTTCATATCACAACTGACACGTGGATTTCTTGTAAAAATCTTTCATATATGGTAGTGACATGTCATTTTATAAATACAGAGTGGCATCTTCAATGGCATGTGTTAAACTTTTGTAATGTGCCACCTCCACATACTGGCCTTCTTATTGATGATCTTTTAGAAAAGTGTTTCCAAGATTGGGGGATTGAGAATAAAATTAGTTCAATTACTATTGACAATGCTAGTTCTAATAATGTTGCCATTCGGATCTTTAAAGATGATTTTAGATTGAAGAAAATATTGTTTGTAGGAGGGAAGCTATTCCATGTATGTTGTTGTGCACATATAACTAATTTACTTATACAGTATGGACTTGGAGAGATTAGGTAAATCGTTGATTGTGTGAGAGATGGTATAAAATATTTGGTAGCATCAGAGACTAGGCTTAAACAGTTTAGTGAAATTGTAAAACAATTACAATTGCCAACAAAGAAACTGATTTGAGATGTGCCTACAAGATGGAACAACACTTATTTAATGTTAAATACTACAATTCAGTTCAAAAAGTTTTTCCTAGATATGGTGATAGAGATAGGTGTTTTGAATGGGTTTTGACTATTGAAGAGTGGGGGCAAGTTGAAAATGTTTGTCAACTACTTGCTATTTTCAATGAAGTAGCCAATAATTTATCTGGAAGTAATTACACAACAACAAAATTATTTCTTTCTGAAGTGTGGATAATGAATGATATCTTAGGTAAAAAGAGTAGAGATGAGAATGAGTACATGAAATCAATGGTAAGGAAAATGAGTGCTAAGTTTGAGAAATATTGGGGGGAGTGTAATCTATTGATGACAGTTGCTGTGGTGTTATACTCTAGATTCAAAATGGTCCTGATCCAGTTTTGTTTTCCTTTAATTTATCATAAGCCAGACGCTTCTAAAAATATTGATCATATCTCTCAAGTATTGCATGAGTTATATGATTATTATGTTCATGAATAAAATTTGACTTTTGAGCCACAAAGAGAGCAAGAAAATGCTCGAATGAACGTATTTGATTGTTCCTTAAGTGTTGGGATTGGGAGAAGCATGCAGAGTGACCAGTCATTATTTAAATCTTTTGTTAGAAGTGTTGATATGGTGCAGCCTATTAAATTAGAATTGGACAATTATTTAGAGGAGAGTATGTACATCTCTGAAGAGGGTTCAAATGCAAGTTTCGATACCTTGGAATGGTGGAAAGCAAATAGTCTCAAGTTTTGAACTTTGTCCAAATTGACCTGATGACGCCGGACATAATAGCGATTATCCTGCAAGCTAGTTCCAACAGATGATTCACAGGAGAAAAATCGCCCAAAACCAGAGAGAGAAGTCTCTAGGGTTTAATGGAATATTATAAAATCAAGCAATCCCCAAAATTAGTCCACAAGCCGGACTGTTATAGCCAAAAATCGTGTTTATCCGAATTTTGCCAAAAATAGCAAAATCTCATAAATCACTCTAAATTGAAACTCGAAATAAAATAAGCAATCTGCAAAAAATTCGGCCCAAATCGGATTTAAAATGACTTTCTAACTGACAAGCGAAATATTACCATAAATAGTAAAAAATAACTAAAACTAGTGATTCGGAGGGGAAAACAGCAAAATTTAAGGTCGAAATAAAGGCACATGGAGTCATGCTCGATGTGGACAACGTGCGCGCCGAAAGGAGCTTTCCGAATTGGGGTCTTATGTGCGATTCTGACACCTGCAGCCAAAGTTATGGCCAAAAGTCTGAAACGCACTCAAAATGGCCCCAATGAGGAACATATCACAATCAATTCCCGCCTTTGCGCTGATCTGCCAACTCATGGTATCTTAGCGCCATCAAAGTGCAATCTGACAGCTCAGCATCATTTGTCTCGGATCCCCCTGCATCAGTCACCCCGGGATGGAAAGAACTCGTCCTCGAGTTCAGATTAGTGTCATCAGAATCCACAAAACAAGGACTTAGGTGCTTCACATTAAAGACATTAGAAGTCTTCAAGTGACTGGGAAGGCGCAACCTGTAAGCGTTATCATTGATCTTCTACACGACCTCACAAGGTCCAATCTTCCGATCCTTAAGCTTATTATACTCGCCAACAGGAAAACGATCACGAGTTAATACAGCCCAAACAAAATCACCAACATCAAAAAGTACCTGACGACGATGACTGTCAACCCGAGTCTTGTACTTGGTATTGCTCTCATGAATGGCACGTTTCACCTGCTCATGGATACCCTGAAGATGCTCTGCCATCTCATCTGCTTTAGGACTGAAACGTCCTATACGTGGAATAGGGGCTAAGTCCAGCACCCCGGATGGGTTCTGACCATAGACAATCTCAAATGGGCTTAAACCTATGGTTCTGTTTTTCGATCTGTTGTAGGCAAATTCTGCTTGAGGCAATGCCAAATCCCACTGCTTCGGCTTCTTTCCTGCCAAACATCTGAAAAGGTTGCCCAAACTCCGCTTCACCACCTCGGTCTGACCATCCGTCTGGGGGTGGTAGGCGCTACTAAAATTCAACTGCGTTCCCAGTTTCCCCCACAGGCTCTTCCAGAAATGACTGATGAATTTGGTATCACGATCTGAAGTGATGGATCGAGGAACACCATGTAAACGCACAATCTCCCTGAAATAAAGATGGGCAATCTGGACAGCATCCATAGTCTTCCTGCAAGCTACAAAATGGGCCATCTTGGAAAACCTGTCAACCATAACAAAGATAGAATCTGAGGCCCTTTGGGTGCGAGGTAAGCCCAATACAAAATCCATGCTGACATCGAACCAAGGAGCTTCAGGAACAGGTAAGGGAGTGTACAAGCCCGCATTGGTGAGAACTCTCTTAGACCGCTGGCACACATAACAACGGTCCACATAATGGGCCACATCACTAGTCAACTTGGGCCAATAAAATTCAGAAGAGATAAGGGCCAAGGTCTTTTCTGGCCAAAGTGTCCCTCATTATGAAGCTCACTTATAATTTGCTGCCTCAATGAATAATCTGGAATGCACAACTGTAATCCACGAAACAGATACCCATTATGCAAAACAAAATCATGACGGTGACCCTCAGTTACCTCCTGAAATATCCTTCCAAAGGAAGGGTCAGCTGCATACATATCTATGAACGTCTCAAAGCCTGCAACTTTGGTACTCATGGTGGTGAGGAGTAAGGTACGATGGCTTAGGGCATCTGCGACGCGGTTCAGACTCCCTGCTTGGTGCCTCAGCCTAAAGGTGAATTCTTGCAAGTATGCCAACCACTTGGCATGACGTCTACTCAGCTTATGTTGGCCATTGATGTACTTCAGGGCCTCATGATCGGTAAACAGAATAAACTCCTTCTGTACTAGGTAGTGACGCCAATGATTCAGGGGCTGAACTATGGCATAGAACTCCAGATCATAAGTGGAATAATTTTTCTTTGATCCTGATAGCTTCTCACTGAAAAAAACAACCGGACAACCTGCCTGACTCAGAACACCACCAATGCCAACGCCAGATGCATCACAATTTACCTCAAACACTTTGTCAAAATCAGGAAGTGCCAAAACTAGTACCTCGGTCATCTTCTGCTTGACCAGTTGAAAACTGGCCTCTGCCTCTTCAGACCACTGGAAATCACGCCCCTTGAGGCACTCTGTGATAGGGGCAATCAGAGTATTGAAATTTCTAATGAACCGGCGGTAGAAATATGCCAATCCATGGAAACTTCGGATGTCATGTAAGGTCCTTGGTCTGGGCCACTCCAAGACTGCATCTATCTTTGACTGATCTGCATGAACACCATCAGTAGACACAACAAAACCAAGAAAAGTCACAGAAGTAGTGAAGAAAGAACACTTCTTCTGATTGACAAACAGGCACTCCGTTTTCAGCATCTCAAAAACAGCACGGAGGTGATCGAAGTGTGAAGCCCATGTCGGACTATAAATGAGGATATCATCGAAGTAAACTACAACGAATTTTCCCATAAAAGGCCGCAAGACCTGATGCATAAATCTCATGAACGTGCTGGGCGCATTGGATAGCCCAAAAGGCATGACCATCCACTCATACAACCCTTGTGGCGTCTTAAACGTTGTCTTCCACTCATCTCCAGGCCTTATTCTGATATGGTGGTATCCACTTTTAAGGTCAATTTTTGAGAAGACCTTAGAACCGGATAGCTGATCCAACATATCATCCAGACGGGGAATTGGAAACTGGTACTTCACTGTAATTCTGTTGATCGCTCGGCTATCAACACACATACGCCAAGAACCATCTTTCTTTGGCACTAGCAGGGCAGGGACTGCACATGGGCTCATACTCTCTCAGATATAGCCCCTCTCCAACAACTCTACCACTTGTCGCTGCAACTCTTCAGCCTCCTTGGGACTGAGGCGATATGCTGGTCGATTTGGCAAACTTGACCCAGGAACAAGGTCAATTTGATGTTGAATATCCCTCATAGGCGGTAGCCTAGGAGGAAGATCCTCTGGCATCAAGTTAGAGAATTCTAATAGCAGCTGCTGTACCTCTACTGGTAAATCTGTATCCACGTCAACTGCACTATTCTCGCAAGGTAGTAAAGCATAGACCATGCCTCCATGCTCAATCTCATCTAAAAATCTGGACATGGAAAGCAGGTTAGTATTATTGGCTACCGCGGTAGGAGTGAGTCCTTCCCGCCGGGGCGCCAACACAATCTTTTTTCCCTTGATGTTAAGGGAATATGTATTCTTCCGTCCATCATGAATGACACTGCGATCATACTGCCAAGGTCGACCCAACAATACATGACACGCATCCATAGACACAACATCACACCAGGCATTATCGAAATATTTTCTACCAATTGAAAAAGACACGAGGCATCGCCTATCAACTGTTACCTCACTGCCTTTATTTAGCCATGACAACTTGTATGGCTTAGGATGACGGTCCATCTTCAACTGCAATTTCTGGACAACCTCCTCGGACACTACATTCTCACAACTGCCGCTATCACTGATCATTTTGCAGACTTTATCTGCAACTGTGCAGGTCGTGTGGAAAATATTGGTTCTCAACCAATCATCCCCTGAATCGCCCTTGGGAGTCAGTAGACTCTTGCGAATGACCAGAGTCTCATGACCATCTCCATACAGCACATCATCAATCTCATCATCGTCATACACGGGCTCGCTAATCTCCTCAGTCTCGTCTACCACGTTTTCCTCAATCAACAAATTTTTGCCATTTTGATTAGCAGGCTTCCTGCAATCAGTCGCCCTATGCCCTTGTTCACCACAACGAAAACATCTAATAGTAGGGTTAGAATTACCCTGCGGTGGCTGCTGGACAAGACTGGAATCCTGAGGGTGAACTGGCCGACTGTTTTGATCGCTCATGATCACTGGTCTCCTATTTTGCTGTTTTTCAACAGCAAGTGCACGTTGGTAGGCTTCCGAAACATTCCACAGTGAATGAAGGCTGAGGACATCTTGCAAGGGCTAGCGCAAACCCCCTAAATATCCACGCCACCATCTGCTCCTCCGTCTCAGATAAATCGTTCCGGGTGACCAATTGGTAAAACTCCTTCGTGTAATCATCGACTGATCGCGTGCCCTGCCTCAACGCATGAAGTCGCTGAAACAAGGTTTGCGTGTAGCCGAAGGGAAGGAAGTGACCCTTCATCTTCTTCTTCATCTTCTTCCAATCAGTGATCTTGGCCTTGCCCTGCCTGTCTCGTGAACGTTGCAACTGCTCCCACCACGCAGATGCTCTGCCCTTGAGTTTGATGGAGATCAGTTTCACTTTCACACGATCGGAAACTTCCTTATAATCAAAAATACGCTCTACTTGATTAATCCAATCCACGAATCCCTCGGCCTGTAACGTACCAAAAAACTCGGGGAGATTGACCCGAAAACTGAGGTCTCCATGACGCTCCTCCCAACCACAGTGCTCCCGGAATAGAGCACGATTGTGATATGGGTTTTCGAAAGTGGAATTAGAATCGTGATCAGAGGCCTCACGATCCTCGAAATCCTGCACTGCCAGGCGCTGGGTTAATTATGCGACTTGCCTCTGCAAATCCTCAATCATCGCATCCTGAACGCTGCAATCACGGCGTTGGGCTTCCTCATTCGGAACCTGCCCACGACGACCACGAGCACCAACCATTGAAACTGGTGAAATTTTCCAGGAAGATGTTGAAGCTCTGATGCCAACTGATGCCAGACAGAATAGCGATTATCCTGCAGGCTAGTTCCAACAGATGATTCACAGGAGAAAAATCGCCCAAAACCAGAGAGAAAAGTCTCTAGGGTTTAAGGGAATATTATAAAATCAAGCAATCCCCAAAATCAGTCCACAAGCCGGACTGTTATAGCCAAAAATCGTGTTTATCCAAATTTTGCCAAAAATAGCAAAATCTCAGAAATCACTCTAAATTGAAACTCGAAATAAAATAAGCAGTCTGCAAAAAATCCGGCCCAAATCAGATTTAAAATGACTTCCTAACTGACAAGAGAAATATTACCATAAATAGTAAAAAATAACTAAAACTAGTGATTTGGATGGGAAAACAGCAAAATTTGAGGTCGAAATAAAGGCACATGGAGCCATGCTCGATGTGGACAGCGTGCACGCTGAAAGGAGCTTTCCGAATTGGGGTCTTATGTGCGATTCTGACACCCGTAGCCAAAGTTATGGCCGAAAGACTGAAACGTACTCAAAACGGCCCCAATGAGGAACATATTACAATCAATTCCCGCCTTTGCGCTGATCTGCCAACTCATGGTATCTCAGCGCCATCAAGGTGCAATTTGACAGCTCAGCATCATCTATCTCGGATCCCCCTGCATCACCTGAGATATATTGGCTACACCAATTACCACAGTTAACTCAAAATCAACATTTAGCACAGGAGGTAGAGTCATTGATTCTAATCGAGCTTCATTGTCAACTGAATTAGTCCAGATGTTGTTATGTGGGTTTGATTGAGTTAGAGCATTATATGGACTAAAAAGATCATTAACTAATTCTGTAAGTGTTACATTTATTTTAATTTTAAGTTTCTATTTTACCATTTTATAATTAGTATTATTTACGGAAATACTAACTACTATGTTTTTTTCTTTTCAATAGAATGATATTCCATTAGAAACTCATATTCTCTAGCCATAGCCATAGGCTATCTTGACTCGATTTATCATTCAAGTGAAATTAATATTTTCACATTTTATCATGTTTAATCTATGGAGCATATAGATAGTTTGGTTGTTTTATCTGGTTTGTAATATTTAATTTTTCTAATTTCCTATCTGATATTTTTATAGTTTACTTTGTAATATTTGGATAGTTTGATTGTTTTATTTGATTTTGTTTAGGATGATATGAGTCATGACAGTTTAGGTAATTTCTATGCCTTGGCTCCTCACCATCTAGATTTCCTAAATTTCTTTAAATGACAAATTAAATTTTGTATTGCAAACATCATTTGACAATATTACTAAGTTAAAAGTACTTGAGTAATGATGTATGGGAATAGAAATGATATTAATATTTTTTACTATCACAGTGTGTGCAGGTTGTCATGGTTATTTTGTTCAAGTTGGTATTGGTGTATCTAATATCTGAATTCTTGATGCACACATTTATTTATCAGATTGCTTATATTATTGTATTGTGTAACTGTGTTAGAGATATGACATTTATTTTCCTTGCAAATTAAGTTTTGCATGCCTATGAAATATCTTTTGACAGTATTACTAAGTTAACAATACTTGAGTAAGGGATTAAAAGTAACCTTAAATGTTTTAGTGAATTAGTGTATGTAGAGCAAAAATGTCAAGATATCTAGTTGCTTCATGTAAACCGAGGACTTCACTAATTTAAATTTTATAGCCCATTTTTTGTTTTGAAGTTTAATGTACTAAGTTTCATTTCTTATTGTTGTGAAGTATTTTTTGATTCACTTGCTCTATTAGGATCTAAATGTCATTTAATGTACAATAGCCATAATACTCTAGAAGGTTTTATGATGTAAATTTATATTTAATTTGTTATTGTACTGATACATTTATTTTAATTTTATATTATTTATTTTATAAATAAAATATACTGTAAACGAGCCGAGCTCGAGTTGAGCCCAAGCTCAACTCATTAACAGAATTGAGCTCGAGCCGAGCTCGAGCATTAGCTTGGGTCCGGCCTATAAACGAGTAGAGCCCAAGCTCGACTTGAGTTTTGAATGAGCCGATCTCGCACACCCCATGCTCACTTGAGCTCAGCTCATTTATAGCCCTTCTTCTTGCTACAATTTCTATCTCTTACCAGCTTCATACCCATATGCTCTCTCGTTTGAAATCATTCTATGTACATATTCTAAGTATGTATTCTGTTAAAAAATCACTATAGACACAAAAGAATGTCATAAAGGGATTTCACAAACAAAAGTGGCAAGTAAGTTTTTAATTTTTTATAATTCTTTCTTTCTTTCTTTCTAATTTCAGTTCCCAAGGCTAACCCACTTTCATTTTGGTTTTTCTTTTTCTTTTTTGGTTTTTTTTTTCCCCTTCCCTACTCGTGCCCCTCACCCACGTTTCTTTTCTTTTTTCTCTCTCACTTCACCTTGCACCCCAATACCCCTCCCCACTTTCCTTTCCCATTTTTCTTTTATCACTTCCCACTACACCCAGTAACCCTCCCCCCACTTTCCTTTTCTGAAGCCCTCCAAATAGCCAGACGGCATCGCTGACAGCCCTTTACAACCGGGTATGTATCTTTGTTTGGTTGTTGAGAAAATGAAAGGAGATGAAAGGAAACCAACAGATTTCTCTCTTTGTTTGGCTGTTTAGAAAATAAAAGAAAATGAAACAAAAATAATGAATTTGCAACTTCTTCTCTGTTTGGTTGTTGAGAAATTGAAAGAAATTGCAATGAAAAATCAATGAAAGGGAGGGGGGGAAGGGGAGTGGGGTGTGGGGGAGGGAGAGGAAAAATTTCTACAAACGTGGGAGTGACACGTCAGTTTGTGGGATCCCTTTATGTCTCTAGCAGTCCTAATTTTGTTAACCTAAAGTAGTAAAATATATGAGGAGATGAGTTTTCCTAACCATCATCCCATTATAAATAATACAACGCTTAAAAAATGAAAATAAAAGGCTATAGAATTAAAAATTTAGTCCCCACCCATCCTCATGGTTGATTCTTGGAGAATCTAATTGGGGAGTTGCTTAAACAACGATTTTAAACAATTTGTCACACATACTGTGATACTACTATCAGAGATGATGGTAGGTTATTTCGTGTTGCAGTTTGTTGCTTTGAAATAGCAAATGAACCGGACCTCACCGAAAATTTGTTTGGTCAGTTTTGATCCTCCATTTGTGGGACCAAATGGGTTTCAGTTTGGTCTTGGGGTTTGTGATTTTTGAACCGGACTGGACCAAAATCAACCAAACAATATATATTTTAAAATATTATATAATATATTATTTTATATAGTATTTGTATAAATTAATTATGAAATTTTCATCTAATCTATTTTCATTGAACATATAAATGTTAAATAATATAAGGTATCAATTAATAATATATCATAAATCATACGATAATTTATGTCATTATATGTGGATACATCATACATTCATACATACTCTACTATATACACTTAATTAAAATAATTAGGTAATTTATTTTAAGATACCTAATTTGCAAGCAAGAATTAATAATATATGCTATCAATTAATAATATATCATAAATCATAATTTATATGAAATTTTACGTCATTATATGTAAATAAATCATATATTCATACTTATTCTACTATTTACACTTAATTAAAGTAATTAAGTGATTTTTTTAAGATACCTAATTTGTAAGCAAGAATTAATAGTATATGCTATCAATTATCAATATATCATAAATTATATGATAATTTATGTCATCATATGTAGATACATCATAAATTCATACATACTCTACTATTTACACTTGGTTATTTTTCAAGTTTTTTTTTCTTTCTATTTTTTGTATATAAATAGTTTTAGGCTGAAAATGGAATAAAATGTCACGACTTGGGCTAAAATCTTACTAGAAATGTCAGTTGGGTCAAAAAATATAAAACTGGCCCATTTGGTGTTAGGTCGAACCGATACTTAATGGTCTGGTCCAGCCTATTAGGTCTAGTTTGGTGTGGGAAAAGGGTGGACCGAAGTGGTCCGATCCGATCCCAAAAACACCCTATGGACTGACTTGATCGGACCAGACCAAATTCACCCCTACTCTAAAATGTTTGATGAAAAGACTTGTTTCCTCTCCTTCAAGATTTTTGGTTAGAAAAAATGATAACATAGTTAATGCGAGATAAACATGTGTTGGAGGTGTTGGGTTGAAGTGCATGTTGGTAGAATAAATTCAAAAGTGTGTGGGCTAGGTGCCACTTGTGACTCATGCACCAGTCATTTTGTAGTGCTTTTACATTATCAAAGATTTATGACTAGAGAGTTGCATGGCATGGTATGGCGCATGTGGCTATTTGGCCATTGGAGGGCAATAAATCAAGCCTTGATCAAGCTAGGACAAAACAAAACAAAAAAAAACAAAAAAAAGGGAGAAAGACTTATGGATATTAGGTGTTGGGTGGGTGTAGGGGTGAAAATTTTTCGGTTTGGACCAAAAATTTGACTAGATCGAACTGAATTCATCTCTAATCAGTCTCGGTCTATGGTATCTCAAAAATTTGGCTATCAATCTAGTATTGGGGTGTATTTTTTTGGACCGAAACATACTGAATCACTTACATATAAAATTTTTAAATATTTTAAATATATAATATTTTATTTATATAATAGTTGTATAAATTAATTATGTAATTTTCTCTAATCTATCACCATTAACCATATAAAATGTAAAATAATATATGCTATCAATTAACTAATGTATCATACAATAAATCATATGATAATATATTATTATATATAGATACATACTATACTAAAGTACTAAATTAGTAACTATTAACATCATAAATATAATTATAATTAATTATTTTTTTAATGAGTTAGTTACATAACATAAAAGAGCTCAATTAATTTTTATTTTATTAATTTAATTCATTTTTTGTATTAGTTTATCTACCAAAAAAAGAAAAGAGGAAAAAAAACCCCTAACTCATATGGATTGAATCGGACCGAATTGGTCCCTTTGGACCAGTCCAATCCTTGGGGATATTCGGTTCGATCAGGAAAAAAAGTGGACCGAAATTTTTTGCTCGTGACCCCAGACTGAACGGATTATACCCCTAGCTGGGTGGAAGGGAGCCAAGAGCTCCTCCCGCTTCTCATAGTAGTTAATTTGGCACGCATGAGAGCTAATTGATGAAAAGAGTAATTAGGGACAAGCGAATGTACAAGTCTCAATCAAGTCTTTTAAAAAAAATGAATTTTTTACACTTTTTTATATTGTAGTAATTTTATTTTATTTTATTTATAAATGATCTATGCGAAACTTATGCATTTAGAGATTGTATATATCATTATTCTAGTGAAAATATTATTAGACTAGGCTTATAGGGATTGGAGCTAGATAAAAATCTTTATTTTAAGAAATTGGAGCTTTCAATGGGGTTAAAAAAAGATATTAAACTCAAATAGGACTAGGTGAATAAGGTAATTTTACACCCTCCAATGAGAGTCATGTCATAAATTCATGAAACTTACCGTGGGTTGCCTCACACACTATTCCTTTGTGTTTTCTCATCGGTCCTCTCTCGCTTTCTCTCTTCAGTCTTTTTTTGGAGAGAATTTTCTCCAAAAAAAAAAAGAAAAGAAAATTTTCATCGCATTGGCAGATCCATGATTCATTTTGGTTAGATTTTCTTCTAATCCAAACATCGCTACAATGCTCTCACTACAGGGCATTCCATTGCACCACCATCACCATCACCATCAATGCTCTAGAAGCTCCGATCAGAGTATAAATGGGCTTGCCCAGCAACTGGGCCCCAGTTGCCCTATTCAGATTGGGCTTGGGCCCACGACCCAATATCCAAGGCCAAATCTGAAATTTAGATTGGTCCACCCTTGTTTAAAAATATTTAAAAAAAATACTTAAAAAAATAATTAAAAAAATCTAAACTACTGTAAAAAAGAAGAAATTAAAAAGCTAAAATTTAAATACAATGACTAAATCAAACTACAAATTTCAAATAATAAATTTAAATTTTTAACATCAAAATATTAATATAAAATAGCCACAATCCCCCACATCAGTCTTGACAGTCCATGCATTTGAGTCGAGGACTCGATAGTGATTTCCAATTTTCTTGCATGAAGTTTTATTGATCAGATGCACTATCTTTTTATTTTTCTTATAGTAGGTGTTCACGTTGTGTTTTGTAAGCCTTTGGGCCGGGCTCTTAGCAATTTGAGTTTTCAATTGTGGGCTTGCAAACACAAAGAGAACACGAGACGGTGGTCGTGGTGGTGGCCGGGGGAGTCTTCGATACCAAAGTCAGTATCGTCTTAGAGTTTAGTGCAAGAGAATAGAGAGTTAAGAAAGAGTTCCTAGTACATAGAGATTTACTTTTATACCCAATTTCTGAAGTCAGACACCCATGCCCTATGTCAGGGGGATGTGTCCCCTTAGTAGTTCTTTTAGTCAGGTTCCTTTAATGTGGCGTGACTTTTGAGGTGGCGTAATTAATGCAGCATGACTCTCTGCCCCGTTAACTTTGTGGATGCATGCCGTTAGGCTCTTCCTTCCCCATTTTTCAGAGGATCAAGGGCTCCATGTAATTTAGGTTGACCTATTTGCTCAGAGTTACATGAGATTAACCTTCGTAGAGAGATGTCGGGGTGACATGTTCCTATTTCCTTTGCATTATGGTAGGTTTCCCGGACATTCTAGGTCATAGGCCGACTTCCGCCTTAAGGCTGGGGTCCTCTGATGGGCCAATGGTTTGCCCGACTGATCTAGGCCCCCTTCACATTTGGGCTTGCACACTTGGCCTCTAGTCTAAGGGAAAAATCTCCTTACAATTACCTCGCAAATTCCAATTAGATTAGTCCGACGGGAATTTCTTCTTGCCTTTGTCTTTGCATCTTTACTCAGTTGTTGTTGCCTTAGTAGTTCTTTTAGTCAGGTTCCTTTAATGTGGCATGGCTTTTAAGGTGGCATAATTAATGCGGCATGACTCTCTGCCCCGTTAACTTTGTGGATGCATGCCGTTAGGCTCTCCCTTCCTCACTTGTCAGAGGATCGAGGGTTCCCTGTAATTTAGGTTGACCTATTTGCTCAGAGTTACATGAGATTAACCTCCATAGAGAGATGTTGGGGTGACATGTTCCTCTTTCCTTTGCATTATGGTAGGTTTCCCGCACATTCTAGGTCATAGGCCGACTTTTGCCTTAAGGTTGGGGTCCTCTAATGGGCCAATGGATTGCTCGACTAATCTGGGCCCCCTTCACATTTGGGCTTGCACACTAGGCCTCTAGTTCGACAGAAAAATCTCCTTACAATTACCTCGCCAATTCCCATTAGACTAGTCCGACGAGAATTTCTTCTTGCATTTGTCTTCGCATCTTTACTCAGTTGTTGTTGCCTTAGTAGTTCTTTTAGTCAGGTTCCTTTAATGTGGCGTAGCTTTTGAGGTGGCGTAATTAATGCGGCATGACTCTTTGCCTCGTTAACTTTGTGGATGCATGCCGTTAGGCTCTCCCTTCCTCATTTATCAGAGGAACAAGGGCTCCTTGTAATTTAGGTTGACCTATTTGCTTAGAGTTACATGAGATTAACCTCCGTAGAGAGATGTCGAGGTGACATGTTCCTCTTTCCTTTGCATTATGGTAGGTTTCCTGCACATTCTAGGTCATAGGCCGACTTCTGCCCTAAGGTTGGGGTCCTCTGATGGGCCAATGGATTGCTCGACTGATCTGGGCCCCCTTCACATTTGGGCTTGCACACTGGGCCTCTAGTCCGAGGGAAAAACTTCCTTACAATTACTTTGCCAATTCCCATTAGACTAGTCTGACGGGAATTTCTTCTTGCCTTTGTCTTCGCATCTTTACTCAACTGTTGTTGCCTTAGTAGTTCTTTTAATCAGGTTCCTTTAATGTGGCGTGACTTTTGAGGTGGCGTAATTAATGCTGCATGACTCTCTGACCTGTTAACTTTGTGGATGCACGCCGTTAGGTTCTCCCTTCCTCATTTGTCAGAGGAACAATGGCTCCCTGTAATTTAGGTTGACCTATTTGCTTAGAGTTACATGAGATTAACCTCCGTAGAGAGATGTTGGGGTGACATGTTCCTTTTTCCTTTGCATTATGGTAGGTTTCCCGCACATTCTAGGTCATAGGCCGACTTCCACCCTAAGGCTAGGGTCCTCTGATGGGCCAATGGATTGCCCGACTGATCTGGGCCTCCTTCACATTTGGGCTTGCACACTAGGCCTCTAGTCCGAGGGAAAAATCTCCTTATAATTACCTCGCCAATTCCCATTAGACTAGTCCGACGGGAATTTCTTCTTACCTTTATCTTCACATCTTTACTCAGCTATTGTTGCTCGACATTCTCCCTTCTAGGGAGGGGTGACCCTTTCACCTCCTGGCTCCTCCACATATCGGGCCCTTAGGCTTTCTTGTTGGATCCTTTCGTCATCTGATGTGACACACAACACTTCACTCCCCAACTTTATTAGCACATTTTCCGACCGTTGGGTTTTGGTACTTGATTGCGTCCATTCTATCCCTTCTGCATTGATGGTTGTCACGTTGTACCGCATGTTCCATGACATTCGAATGGTTTCATCTCCCACGTCTAGTTCATGGGAGTTGGAAAGCGAACTATTGCCTCTCTATATAAACTCTGCTCTGTCCTTCATGTTGCCATCTTACTTTCTTTGCCTTCTCCATTCATTCGAGTTTCGTCGTCCTTCTTTGCTTGACCTCTCATTCTCGTTGTCACCTTTCTTACTATCAACTCCAATGGCCACCACATTGGTTGCTTGACATTTTGGACCTCCTTGGGATGGCTCCTTCCCAACTTCACATGAATGCTTGAAGGATTCTAACGTGCTGCTGTATTCTGTGGTGGCATGCCTTGTTGAAGTTTGACCCAGAGCATGCTAACTTGACCGGCTATGAGTTCCTTCTGACCCACAACATCCTAAGGCATGCTGGGAATATTTGTAGTTTCCCGTCATATTAGAGCAGCAGTATCACAAGATCAAGGACTGGACTAACAAGTTCTTCTTCGTGTCGAGCCAGGGATGGGAATTTCCCGTTGGGCAAATAAACTATGTGGAGTTCCAAGTCAGGGCAATGTGGCGGTGTTGTTCCTGACAACAAGGTAGTATGCCTGAAGGCTATTCCTGACGAGTTTCACCATATAGCCATCGTCAAAAATTGGGTGAAGAACCATCCAATCGCCATTGTCTCGGAAGCCCTTCTCGGGGAGAACATATTAGTGCATCTCCCACCCCTCAACCACACTATCTTTGCCGACCGCGACATTCTTATGCGGTCGCCTGTCGTTGTGGCTAAGAAACGCTCCCCTAGCCTTCTTGTCAAAGGCAAGGGGAAGAAGCTCTGCTAGGAGAAGGTCAGGGCCGATAGCAGCCCCAAGCCCCCTCATCAACTTCCTTTTGGTCAATCGTCGAGGGTGGTAGAGTTGCGATGGCTACCGCCAGCAATGCCTACTTTGTGCCTAGCTCCTCAACTCCACCCATTGAATCATTTACATAGGTCAGAGGGAGAGGACCCCATCCATTCGGTTCTATCGGTTGCCCTATCTCTTGCCGTCGTTTTAGTCG
Organism: Carya cathayensis; assembly: GCA_011037825.1. Taxonomy (NCBI): domain Eukaryota; kingdom Viridiplantae; phylum Streptophyta; class Magnoliopsida; order Fagales; family Juglandaceae; genus Carya; species Carya cathayensis. The sequence goes on from QGSO01000172.1 coordinate 775,699, forward strand.
TGGAGTCCATGTCGGTTGCCACTCCAGTGGTGCCCGCCGCGCCAGCTGACCCGCGTGAACTGTTCCATGGGGCCAATGTGCTCCAGCTGCATTTCTACAAGGCCCTCTTGGAGCAGGCCCCCTAGAAGTCAGACTTGGTGGAGCCTATTCCCTGGAGGCTGCATTGCCCCTAATTGCTATGAAGCGTGCTGTAAAGCTGGTGCGTGCTGAGCTTTGTGGTTGTGCCATTCGATGGTTATCCGTATCTCAGGACTCGTTGTGTAGTCTATGTTCTGTCATTACATCTCTACTCATTCTCTTGATTAGGATGGAGTAGGGCTTTTCACTCTGGCTTGGCAGGGGAAGGGGACTCCTCACAGCCTGAGCTCGTTTTGGTTCAGGCGCATCCTCCTCGGCTAGGGGAGAAGAAAAAGGGGGCCTTTGTCTTAGTGAGGGGCTTCTTTCAATTCAAGCTCCTTACTGCCCTGCCACCTTTGACTTGGTTGGCAACCACAGGGGTGAAGCCTCTATTTGCTACTTTCACATGGAGTCCTAGCCTGTTTAGGGACGATTTTGACTAAGTTTGGTTTCCCCAATGGTTGTCCTAGACGGTTGTGGGTTTGGGTGCTTAGGTCGGTCTCACCTTCCTGTCTTCACCTCCTCTATACTTTTGGGATGGTGCCTTTCTGGCGACCTCGTCGATGTTGTCTTTTTTGCCGATGGTACCGTTGTGTACCCTGCCAAGTTTGACCTCACATGCAGATCATTTTTTACTTCTTTCTTATTGTATGGTTTCTTGCGAATATGTTGTAACCTTCCCCTTTGTAAGGATTCTGACTATTGATGAAGAAAATATTCTTTGTTTAAGCCTTTTGCCCCTTGTTGTCTTTACTATTATCGTTCCTTTTCGTTTCGCTTGTTTACACTCTATGCGAGCCCCTCACAGGCAATAGTATGTTGATTGTTCATTGGGGATGGCACTGTTTCTTCTTGACGAGTGAATAACTTCTCACGTCGCGAGGGTGGGCATGTGTGCTTGGCGGCACCCTGTGGGGCGAGTGGCTTGCTTGCCCTTTGGGCTTCTACCTTGTTTGAACATTACTTAGGCCAGTCTTGTTTGGCTAATCCTTGCGCTTGGCGAGGAGGTTCCGCGAAGTGTGTGAGGTCGGGCTTGTCCTAAAATCCCTTGCGAAGGTCGAGCAGTACACAGGCGGAACTCACATCGTTGATTCTCACACTCAGCGAGAAGGGACCAAGCGGTATGTGAAGCCGAGCTCGCCCAGAATTCCTTTGTGGAGGTTGAGCAACACATAGGCTGAATTGGGCTCATTGATCCTCGTGCTCGGTGAGAGGGGGCTGAGCGGCATATGAAGCCAAGTTCACCTAAATGCTTTGATGGAGGTCATATGACATGTATGGCCAAGCACTTCTTGTTGACCCTCGCGCTCGGTGAGAGGGGGCCAAGTGGCGCTTAAGCCGAGCTCGCCTAGTCACTTTGACGGAAGTCGTGCAGCATGCATGGCCAAGCACACCTTGTTAACCCTCACGCTCGGCAAGAGGGGGTTGAGTAGCGTGTAAGCCGAGCTCACCTAGATACTTTGACAAAGGTCGTGCGACATGTATGGCCGAGCACGCTTCATTGACCCTCGCGTTCAACGAGAGGGGGTCGAGCGACTCATAATTCGAGCTTGCCTAGATGTTTTGACGGAGGTTGTGCGGCATGTATGTCCGACAGTCCAAGCATGCCTCGTTGACCCTTATGCGGTGAGAGGGGGTTGAGTGGCATGTGAAGCTGAGCTCGCTTAGATAATTTGATGGAGTCGAGTGGCGTGTAAGCCGAGCTCACCCAAATGCTTTGACGGAGGTCATGCAATATGTATGTCCAAGCACGCCTTGTTGATCTTCACGTGCGGTGAAAGTGGGTCAAGTAGCATATACGCCGAGCTTGCCAAAATAATTTGACGGAGGTCGTGTGGCATGTATGGCCAAGCACACCTTGTTGACCTTCATGCTTGGTGAGAGAGGGTTGAGCTGCATGTGAAGCCGAGCTCTCCTAAATACTTTGATGGAGGTTGCATGGCATGTACGACTGAGCACGCCTCCTTAACGCTCGCACTCAGCAAGCTTACCTAGATATTTTGGCAGAGGTCGTGCGACATGTACGTGTTGGGGTCCTCGGTCAAGACCCAAAACACCAAGTCCTCCACGCCAATGGTGGCCTTGTGATGACCGATGTTCATCTCTTGCTCGGTTCACGTATAATGGTGGCCAATACGACCACTTGGGGATGGTGGGGTTAGGTGTTTAGGCTAAGATGGGTGTAGGAAGTGATGGAAAATGGAAAAGGATTGTGTGGTTCAAGGGTGATGGGCACACGATACAAGTGTGTGCTAGTGTAGGCGCCACTTGGAAGATGGGTTTAGGGTTTGAAAGATGTGTTTAGGGTTGGAAGATGTAAGATGGATGACTAGGATTGAAGATGAGTAATGTGGAGTAGGGATGCTAGGGTTAGCCGAAATTTGGTGATGGAGAGATTTTAGGAAGTTTCCTAAAATTTTGGAAGTTAAACTTTCTAAAATCTTAGAGATGACTTTCCTAAAATCTTGGGATATGATGGAGATGTGTATGGCCGGTTATTGGAGTGATTTTGGGAATCAATTAGGGTTCCTAAATTATAGGAACCTTAATTGGAAAGTGGAGGGGGCGGCTAGGGCAATAAGATGAAGCCAACAATTTATGGAAAGTTGACAAACACCTTGGTTGGGCGATTTTGAGGCTTGGACGGATTGGATGAGCAAAATTGATAAGAACACCTCAAGAACAATGAAGAACACGCATGAACAAAATGAAGAACACTCAAGAACAAAAGCAAAATACCAATGAACTTGAATGAATCAAAATCATAAACCACACTCACTGAATACTTGATTCACAGATTGTACAAGTAATGAATAAACCTCATATATTGATAAACACAACTTGGATTCATGAATTGCACCAAGTTGCAAGAACAAGATAGATGAATCACACTTATTCAAAGAATTGCAAAGTGTGATTCTCTCTTTGGGATTCACGGATTGCACCCAAAAAGCCCAAGTGCAAAGGCACCGGTTTATGATCTTTCAAACAATAGTCTTCCCTCTAGGAGTTTGCCAAAAGATCCTAAAGCAAATGAAAGAGGTCCTATTTATAAGTAAAACAAATTGGAAACCCCCAATAGGTCCCTAAAAAATAAATAAATAAAGTAAATTAAATAAAAAAATAAATAACAAGATAATGATCATGGACCAAGGTTAGTCGTGGTATGCATGGCCCATGGTGAGCTAGGTGGTGCATGGTGGTCGGGTTGGTCCATGGTCAGGTGGTGCGGTCATGGCTTGCTGGGTGGTGAGCCATGGTGGTGTACGACATGGTTTGCTGATGGTGAGCCAGGGTGGTGCGGCATGGCTTGTTGATGGTGAGCTATGGTGGTGCACGACATGGCCCAGGCTGGCGGCCTAGGCGCTAAGTTTGCAAGGCATGGGCTAGAGTCATGCGCTGGATGGCATGCCTGGTGGGCATGCTACTGACCTGCTCCGCAAGGCATGGGCTAGAGCCATGCGCTAGATGGCACGCTGCGAGGCTTGCCACTAACCTGCTCTGCAAGGCACGGGCTGGAGCCGTGCGCTGGATGGCGTGCCTGTGGGGGCACACCATTGGCCTCGCTAGGTGGTGGGGGCATGCATGCATCCGCGCAGATGCATGCTCAAGGGCCCGCGCAAGCCTGCGCATGGTCTGTACGTGGTTAGTAGCCTCCATTATCGCCCGCTACGTGTCATGGTTTGAACCAATGCATGCAAGTAGGCTAGCCATGTGACTGTATTGACCCTCCATGAATCGTGTCGAGGTGTGGTCCTGGGCAAATCTCCTGGGGGCTATGACATTCCCCCTCCCTTCAACCACATCCTTGTCTTCAAGGATCAAATTTGGATACCTCGACACCATGTCATCATAGTCCTCCCAAGATGCCTCCTCCCTCGGCACCCCTTGCCATTGGATCAATACTTGCCATACCTTCCTCCTTGTCCTCCCTCGAGCCACTATCCTATATTCAAGAACCGCTTTCGATTGTACGAGCATCTTTCCCTCATCATCAAAGTTAGGAAGCTCTTCCACAATAAGGCTCGGGTCCCCAATCCTCTTCTTCAACAAAGTCACATGAAAAACTGGGTGAAGTTTAGATGATGGGGGAAGTTCCAATCTATAAGCTACCTCCCCCAACCTTTCCAATACTTTAAAAGGCCCATAGTATTTCTTGGAGAGTTTCATAGTCATCTTCTTCCTCAATGTCTTTTGGCCAAACGGTTGCAATTTCAAGTAGACATAGTTGCCTACTTCAAATGAAACTACACGTCTTCCTTCATCATAATATTCTTCATTCTCTCTTGAGCTCTTTCTTGACCTTAACCAAGATCTCATCTCTAGTCATCAACTCTTGCTCAACTTCATTGTTTCTAGCTGTCCCATGTTCATAGTTCACCAACATGGGTGGTGTCCTCCCATAGACTACTTCAAACGGGCTTATTTGAATTGATGCATGAAATGACGTATTATACCAATACTCAGCCCATATAAGGTACTCTCCCCATCTCTTTTGTTCTTCATGGTAATAGCATCTCAAATATTGTTTAAGTGTTCGATTGACAACTTCGGTTTGTCCATCGGTTTGTGGATGATATGAGGAGCTAGCCTTCAATTTACTACCTTGCAACTCAAACGATTCCTTCCAAAATGTGCTCATGAAGACTCTATCTCGATCCGACACAATACTTTTAGGGAACCCATACAACTTCACTACATTATCAATGAAGGCTTTGGCCACACTCTTGGCCGTGTATGGATGCTTGAGAGGAATGAAGTGTGCATACTTACTAAGTCGGTCAACCACTACAAAGATCACTTCATAGCCCCCACTTGTGGGTAAGCTTCAATGAAATCCATTGACAATTCCTCCCAAATCTTGTTTGGAATTGGCAATGGTTGTAGCAATCGGGATGGTGGCCTTGTGTCATACTTGGATTTTTGACATATGTCGCACTTGGCTACCATCTTCTTCACTTCTTTCTTGAGCCATTCCCAATAGAAAAAATGTTTCAATTTAATGTAGGTTCTTAGCCACCCCGAGTGGCCCCCTTCCTTACTATTATGGAAGTGATCAAGAATCTCTTTCCTTAAATTCGGCACAATAGGGACATAGACATACCCCTTATAATAGATGAGACCATCTCTTACTTTGAAACCAACCACTTCTCCACCTTGGGCATCAAGTAGCTCAATAATCTCTAAGGCCCGTGCATCAATGCGTGTGGCCTCTCTAATCTTGTCCCACACTCTCCATTTGGCCCCACTCAAGGCCATCAACCTAGGATCATCTTCTTCATAAGTAGTCCATAACAAGTAGTTCCCCTCGGATATCAAAGCCGCACAAGGCTTCTCTTCCTTAGGTACCAAAGCTGTCCACATATGTTTCTTGGTCCCAAGCTTGAATTCCATGGTCATCTTCCCATAATCATTGATTACTCTTCCAATGCTTCTAAGCCAAGCGTTTCCCAATACAATCTCAAGACCTCCAAGTGCCAAGACATGAAGATCGGCTACAATCCTCACACCTTGTATGTTCATCTTCACTTCCTTGACAATTTCTTCACATTTCAACTTGTCTCCATTTGTAACTTTCACCTCAAATGGATCTATGACACACGGCCTCAACCCAATCTTGGTGACGATATTGGAGTTGACAAAGTTGTGGGTGGATCCACTATCCACCAAAAGAGTTACCTCATATTTCCCTACCCATGCCATAACTCTCATTGATGTGGGTCTAGGTACACCTGAAATGGCATTCAAGGACAATTCGGCCTCCTCTAGTGATTCACTAGATTCGGCCCCCTCTTGCTCCAACTCTTCACTAGATGTCTCAACATGTGCCTCATCTTCTACCTCATTGTTTTCATCTTCAAGCAACACATATGCTTGCCCGGCCCTACACTTGTGCTCTTTGTTCCATTTATTACCATACTTGAAACAAAGACCCTTCTTTATCCTCTCTTGGACCTCTTCTCTAGACATCTTCTTCATTTTATATGGCTTTGGTTTTGATGCACTCGCTTCTCCCTCCTTGTCTTTCCAAGGAACTTTGGTTTGCAAAGGTTTTGAAACTTTGCTCCTCATATCCTTAGAATGACGCTTCTCAATGTGAGTGCTCTCTTCAAGAATCTCTGCCATTCTCATAACTTCTTGCAAACTTCTTGGTTGCTTCAACTTTATCTCCTTGGCAAGCCAAGGTCTCAACCCATCTACAAAAGTACCAATTAATGCCTCTTCGGACCAACCCCTAACCAAGGTTTGGAGTTGCCGAAACTCCTCAATATAATTGTGTACTTTTCCCTCTTGTTTCAACTTTGCCAATTGTCCATGATGGTTGACAATTGGTGAAGGCCCAAATTGCATCAAAAATTCTTTTTCAAAGGCGGTCCATCCCAACCTCTTTTCATCCTTCTCGTATTGATCTCTCATCCACCTCCACCACTTGCTTGCTTTCCCTTCCAAGTAAAAAAAAAGCCATTGACACTCTTTCTCTTCTTGGAACATCATGCACACGGAAATAGTGATTCACTTTATCCAACCACTCATATGGATCCCACCCATTGAACTTAGGGAAGTCCACCTTTGGTCTTTTGGGTCCCCGGTCATAAGTCCGGTTTCCCCTCCTCTTATCATGAATTCCATCATCAAACTTTCTTCCATGATTGCCTCCATTTTGGTCATAATAATGAGGCCTTCTCTCCTCTCGGTTTTCATGGCCCAAAGGCCTTCTATCATCTTGGTTTTCATGGCCCCAAGGCCTCTCATCTTCATACACATATTCGGCCTCATGGCCATTTTCATATCTAGGCATCTCATACCTCACCTCTTGATGTCTTCCTCTAGCGCTAGGGCTTATATGGTGGCTTCCACCATGAATCCACCTTTCCACGGCAACATCATCATGCTCTACATGGCCACCCCTTCTCAATTCAACTCTTGGTGGCTCATGCACCGCATCATGCAAAGACTCGGTCACGCTTGTCTCAACACCATCCACAAAAGCATCACACTTTTGTGCATTATTCTCTTGCCATGGGGCTTGGCCTTCTACAAACCTTCTCTCAATTCTTTCAATACTCTCATGTGTTTTTCTTCTCATAGTCTCCATAGCCTTTCTATGCTCATCACTATCAAGGGTTGTCACATTCAAAGCCATCCTAAATTCGGCCATAGTGGTGTTGATCTCACTTAGAATGTCCATGATTTTAGTATTGACCCCCTCAAGCACTTCAATTCGTTCCCGGTTGGAACTCTTGATCAACTCGGCATCTTGATTGCTTGTACTCATGGTGCTTGCAAACTAACCTCTTGAAAATCTTGCAAACTAGTCTTGCAAACTGAATTTTCTAGTTGGTGTAGCTTTGGACAGCAACTTGCAACTTCAATGGGCTCACAAGTCCAACCTTGAGTTGTCCACCTTTGTGGGTGGGCAACCCCTCTTGCACAAGCAAATATCTAACCTTGGATCCTCCACCTTCTAGGGTGGTCGATCCCTTCAAGAACACAACTTCGTCCTCTACCTCAATCCCCAAACTTCAAGTTCACAATTTCACAATCAATAAAAGTAAACAATGTCGAGGTCCTCCGTGGACCTCCCAATCAAATTCACTAGATTGAGTTAACGCGTCGTTTACCTCTTGGAGAAGTGAGAACTTCTCAAGAACACCAAACAAGAATCCTCTCAATGAAAGCACCAATTAGTATTGGGGTCCTCGGTCAAGACCCAAAACACTAAGTCCTCCACACCAATGGTGGCCTTATGATGACCGAACCCTTGTTCCTCTATTGCTTGGTTCACGTACAATGGTGGCCAATACGACTACTTGGGGATGGTGGGGTTAGGTGTTTAGGCTAAGATGGGTGTAGGAAGTGATGGAAAATGGAAAAGGATTGTGTGGTTCAAGGGTGATGGGCGCACGGCACAAGTGTGTGCTAGTGAAGGCGCCACTTGGAAGATGGGTTTAGGGTTTGGAAGATGTGTTTAGGAAAGTGGAGGGGGCAGCTAGGGCAACAAGATGAAACCAACAATTTATGGAAAGTTGAAAAACACCTTGGTTGGGCGATTTTGAGGTTTGGACCGATTGGATGAGCAAAATTGATAAGAACAATGAAGAACACGCATGAACAAAATGAAGAACACTCAAGAACAAAAGCAAAATAGTAATGAACTTGAATGAATCGAAAGCATAAACCACACTCACTCAATACTTGATTCACGGATTGAACAAGTAATGAATAAACCTCATATATTGATAAACACAACTTGGATTCACGAATTGCACCAAATTGCAAGAACAAGATAGATGAATCACACTTATTCAAAGAATTGCAAAGTGTGATTCTCTCTTTGGGATTCACAGATTGCACCCAAAAAGCCCAAGTGCAAAGGCACCGGTTTATTATATCTTAAACAATAGTCTTCCCTCTAGGAGTTTGCCAAAAGATCCTAAAGCAAATGAAAGAGGTCCTATTTATAAGTAAAACAAATTGGAAACCCCTAATAAGTCCATAGAAAATAAATAAATAAAGCAAATTAAATAAATAACAAGATAATGATCATAGACCAAGGCTAGCCGTGGCATGCATGGCCTATGGTGAGCTAGGTGGTGCATGGTGGTCGGGTTGGTCTATAGTCAGGTGGTGCGGTCATGGCTTGCTGGGTGGTGAGCCATGGTGGTGCGCAACATTGTTTGTTGATGGTGAGCCAGGGTGACGTGGCATGACTTGCTAATGATGAGGTATGGTGGTGCACGGCATGACCTTGGCTGGTGGCCTAGGCTCTAAGTCTGCAAGGCATGGGCTGGCGCCATGCGCTGGAGGCATACCACTAACCTGCTCTACAAGGCACGGGCTGGAGCCGTGCGCTGGATGACATGCCTGTGGGGGCACGTCACTGGCCTCGCTAGGTGGTGTGGGGGCACGCATACATGCGCGCAGATGCACGCTCAAGGGCCCGCGCATGGTTTGCGCGCGGTCAGTAGCCTCCATGGTCGCCCGTTGCGTGTCATGGTTTGAACTAAGGCATGCAAGCAGGCTAGTCATGTGATTGTCCTGACCTTCCATGAGTCGTGTCAAGGTGTGGTCCTGGGCAAATCTCCTGGGGGCTGTGACAGTATGGCCAAGCACGCCTCATTAACCCTCGTAAATATAAAATGTAAAATGCAAAATAATATATGCTATCAATTAACTAATATTTCATACAATAAATTTTATGATAATATATGTTATTATATGTAAATACATACTTTACGAATGTATTAAGTTATTAACTTTTAACATCGTAAATATAAATATAAATAATTATTTTTTTAATGAGCTATTTACATAAAATTCAAGAGCTCACTTAATTTTTATTTTATTAATTTAATTAATTTTTTGTATTAATTTATCTATTAAAAAAAGAAAAGAAAAAAAATATATTCTTAACTCATATAGACTGAACGGGAGCAAATTGGACCAACGGAACCTGTCCGAACCTTAGTGATAATTGCTCCGGTTTTATTCGAAAAAAAGGTGGATCAAAATCTTCGGTCCCCTAGACCATACCGATTACACCCATATCCCGTAGCAGTTAATTTGGCACACATATACGAGTTAATTAGTGAAAAGAGATTATATATATTATAATTCTGGTGAACTCGTTAAAAAAATAAATAAATAAATAAAAAGGTAAAGGCCTTGACCAAATCCACCGGCATCTGACCTACTTTATTAATACCAATGCTCTGCATACCAAATCACTACCTCTTTGCAGGAATTGGATAAAACTCCCCAAGGATGGAATGGCACGCACTCCAACACACCTCCAATCCCCGGCGAAAAATAGTAAAGATCACAAAACCACGACTATTTAGGCGCGTGCGTGTCACCACCTATCTTTGAGTAGTCAAAGTTGATACCATATATTTTACCTAATTTTTTATTTAAGAAAATATATTACAATTAAGGCTAACATAGTTCTGTTTCCGCTTATTTTTACTCCTCATGTCAAAAGTTTAATATAAATATGCTCTTTTCATGAATTTAAAAAAATTATTAATACTTTCTAATAGAAATGATGTAGGAAGAAAATGAAAGCAAATCTAAATTAAAGTGAGTTAAATTAATAAATATAAATGGAGAACGAAATTATAATTATTAGAAAATATAATTAATTCTAAATAAAATTATATTGACTCTACCTCGCGGTGGCCTGCATTCCCTGCACCTCCACGTGGCCTTCTCGTCAAACAGCAACAAATCATTAAAATAAAAAGAAAATGAATTCCACCATCAATCATCCCAACCAATCTAAAAACCTTAAATCCTAAATCAACAATATTAAAATCAAGATCCATCAACTTCTCATATGATTAGCCCTTTGCAAGATCTGAAAACTATTGCGTGGATCTCAATGCGACTAGATATCTATGGCATGGGTCTCGGCACTCTTCACGTCATTATTTTATCTTTTTTTGTTTTTATAAAAATATTTATTTATTTTATATTTTCAAAAAAATAATATTTACAAATGAGAAATAATATATATAATTTTAAAATATTTAAATTCCACATAATTATTTAAAAAAAAATTAAATAAATACTGTATTTAAGATTATTCTTGATAAATTATGTTACGGTTTGATTATTCATCCTTATTCATCGAAAATGGGTGAATGTTTTATTATATATTTTCGGTCATTTAGGGAAAGCACGCGCCAGGAAGTGAGAGTGACGGACCGCCCAAAGGTCCCAGGTCCCCACCTACTATAAAAGAACCAATCTTTACTTCTCCAGATACAAGGCAAGGCAAAGCAAGCAACAATGGAGAAAGCTATCAACAGGCAGAGGATTCTCCTCGAGCACCTCCGACCTTCTTCCTCTTCTTCTTACATCAGCGATTCTTCTATCTCTGTATGTGTTTGATTCCCCGAAATCTTTTCTTGTTTTCCCTTTTTTTCCGTCAAGTCCGCTTCGCCTTTTTCATTTCGGGATTGGATGCTTTCATTTCGGTGGATTTGGCTTTCATTTTCTAGTTTTTCCAAGTTTTTTCACACATCCGGGCGGTTGAAATGATTTGGAGAGTTTGGAATTTGAATCTAGATGTCAACCTGTAGATGCATGGATACAGTTTTGACCTGTTGTGATACTTTATAGCTGCTAATAAGCTGCCAACGGAAGAAAAATACTGCTGGTTATGATTTTTGGCATGTTCGATAACCAACCAAGCGATTTCGAATCTTACTCCGAAAAGCTGTGGCACTTGATCTAAGTTTTACAAATTATGTTCTTTTTTTATTTGGTTTCCCCATAAATAAATAAAGAGATGTTGGTTATCTTTACCAGGGATCGGCATGTCTGGCTGGGGACAGTGCTGCGTACCAGAGAACTTCGGTTTTTGGGGATGATGTGGTGATTGTAGCGTAAGCTGCTCTGTCTTGCAAATTACCTTGCGCAAATTAGCTTTTGTTTTGCAAATTTCTAAATTGTGAATTATCAATCAATCGGGTCCGTCGTGAATCGTATTTCGTTGAATTGGTTATCACACAGAGCACATCGGACGCCAATATGCAAATCTAAACGTGGTGGTTTTAAGGATACTTATCCCGATGATCTCCTCGCACCAGTTTTGAAGGTGAACCTTTTCTTTATTTTAATTTTTCAGTTATTATTTTGTTCTATCTATACATAGCTAAGGTGCATGGTAGTTGTTTGGTGCAGGCATTGATAGAGAAAACCAATCTGAATCCAAGTGAAGTTGGGGATATTGTGGTGGGTACTGTCTTGGCACCAGGATCTCAGAGAGCCAGTGAATGCAGAATGGCTGCATTCTATGCCGGTTTCCCTGGTATTGTTAATTGTATTTTCTCAGGCAGCCTTAATTTGTTAAACTTGAAGTAATCACTATATTAATCGAGGATATCACATTTGCGGTGTTTAGAAACCGTGCCCGTCAGGACCGTGAACAGGCAATGCTCATCTGGGCTTCAGGCTGTTGCTGATGTAGCTGCAGCTATAAGAGCTGGATTTTATGATATTGGTAAAGAAATGCATTTTTTCCTCCCTTTCTAGGGATATCATATGTTTATCCTTCTTTGAAAATATATCCTCGATCTTTGATAATTTGATTTAGGTATTGGAGCCGGGCTGGAGTCTATGACAACTAATCCAATGGCATGGGAAGGGTCTGTGAACCCAAAAGTGAAGGCCTTTGAACAAGCCCAAAATTGCCTTCTTCCCATGGGTATAACCTCAGAAAATGTTGCACATCGTTTTGGTGTAACTAGGCAGGAACAAGATCAGGCTGCAGTGAGTTGACTAAACCTTTGTGGTATTGTGACCGAATGATCTTTTTCCTGTCATTGATTATTATGCTTATGCTATTAGGTTGAGTCACATAGGCGAGCTGCTGCTGCTACTGCCTCTGGTAAATTTAAAGATGAAATTATTCCTGTGCCTACGAAGGTATCCACTATTATTGTGGTTTTAGCAGAAATTTGTGTGTGCACAGATGGTTATTGTTAGGGAACTGATCTCCAGATCATTTAATTAGATTGTTGACCCAAAATCGGGTGAGGAGAAACCTGTTAAAATCTCTGTTGACGATGGGATTCGGCCTAGTGCAACAGTATCAGATCTGGCAAGACTGAAGCCTGTTTTTAAGAAAGATGGGAGCACCACTGCAGGTATTGGATTAATGGCACCTGTCATAATCATCATCATCATCATATTATGATTTTGATGGTAAGTTGGGTCTATTCTACTTTATCATTTTGGTGATTCTATCACAGGCAATTCTAGCCAAGTGAGTGACGGAGCTGGGGCTGTACTCCTAATGAAGAGAAGTGTTGCATTGCAAAAAGGACTACCCATCCTTGGTATATTCAGGTTTGTATCTTCTGGGTAAAATTTGTTCATTAATCTGATAATTTGCACTAGCTTCAAAATAAGAAGTGCTTCATAAATAAGCTTTAGCCTGACAGGTCTGGTTTATAGGTATATTCTCATTGCTACTTCCACCCCCAAAGCCTATTTTTGTGCTGGGTTTCCACTAACATTCTGTTTACTTTTTATTGGCTTGCGTTGGTTTTTCTGGGGTCCACTTACTAGTCACTCTTGGCAGGAACAAATAAATGCTGCAGTTATTACAAGCAGCATAATTCACCAGAACCCGTCACCATATAAAAATCTAATAAGAAAAATAAAAGGATCAATCTGTAATATCATAAGCTAAGAAAAATAAAAGAATCCAATTTGTAGTATCATAGGCTCTTTGCTCCAGTGTAGTGAAAAATTTCCAAGCATGCATTCTGTTATGCAGGGAATGTAGAACTATGTTACCTTCAATTTGCCTCTTTATGTGGGTTTTCCACCGTTCATTGACATAACCACAAAATATGTTGCAATCCAAAACCTCACAGAGAGGTTCTTGATCTGAACAAGTGAACGATACAAGTTTAATTAGGGCAAGGATATCTCTCAGGCTCAATCGGACAACCTCATTTATCATGTCTTGTGTGTTAGTTCATTGCCCTGACCTTGTTTATCATGTCTTATATTTTAGGAGTTGAGCCATCATGGAGATAGCTAAACTCTATTCTTAACCCCTATCATGAGTTATTGGAATCAATTAACTCATCTAGTAAATGAGTGTTGAGATGCCGCTGACCCTAAACCTTAATCTCTTTCACGGCTATCCTCTTTACTTAATGCCGAAAAGTGACTTTTTTTTTTCTTTCTTTTTTATTTTTATTTTTATTTTTTATTTTTTATTTTTTATAATTTTATACTAATAAGAATACCTTTGTTTGTCATCCAGGACTTTTGCTGCTGTGGGTGTTGATCCAGCTATCATGGGTGTAGGCCCAGCTGTTGCAATTCCAGCTGCAGTCAAGGCTGCTGGTTTAGAGCTTGATGATATTGACCTTTTTGAGATAAATGAGGTATTAAATTTTGGAAGAAATTTTTATAGTGGCTTCAGGCTCTGTGAATATACAATTACTCAGGAGTTTACCTTTGCTACTGTGCAGGCATTTGCATCCCAATTTGTATATTGCCGTAATAAGCTCGGTCTTGATCCAGAAAAGATCAATGTGAACGGAGGTGCTATGGCTCTCGGGCATCCTTTGGGTGCAACAGGTATATACTATGAATTTGAATTAACTTGAGTTTGAGATACTCCATCCACAATTTTAAAATACTCCTGGAACTAGTAAAGGTGATTCTACATTAGAGGGTTCACATTTATGGAAGAAAATCTGAATTACTGACCTGGCCAACCTACCTGAAGCATTGTTGTCGGGAATAGGCACCAAGGGCCACCTATCAACCCTTAGTATTGCTTCAGTTTGGAAAATGTTCACCAACCGATTGGTTCTAGGAGTGATTCCAAAACTGATTTGGAAGATGAACTTATAGGGGGGCAGTTTGCAGCCTAATTTAATTTATTTGTGCCACAATTGATGAGGTCACCATATAGTCAATTGCACTGAGTATAATTCCAAAACTGATATATATATATATATATGTATCTATATACAAACATTGGAGGGATATGATAATTTGCTAAACTTGTTGCTTGTAGTTGAATCTTTGCTATATTAAGGTTTAAATTTGTTTTGTGAGGGGGGAATGGTTTTATTTCCTGGGAAGTGCTCATCGTGATAAATCCCAATATACAGAGGAGCAAATGTGTGTTTTGGCAATAAAATTGGTGCTTCAATAGAGGGATTGAGGGATGCTACCAAGCAAATATGCCCTCTTGTTTCCTTTTGGTTTATTCTTAATCTTTTATTTTTCATCAGTTGGATTTTATTGGAATTACTCTAAAAGTTGGTGATCTCAAGTTCCTGTACTGCTGTATGCTGAGAATTGCTTTGTTTGGAGATTGTATTAAACAAATGGTTAGTTTCAAGAAATAGTGCTGTATTCTTTGAGGGAAACAATTGGGGGATTATTACTTTTTGTGATATTCCTAGATTCATTTTTGCGGAAGAAAAACTTTGAAGTATTATTTTGATAATATGGTTTCAAATTGGAGACAGATAATTTAATAGATGGAGCATGAAAAATGCTATGAAGCTTTTTCAATGTGGAAATTGGTTAAGATTATTATTGTCACAGGTGCTCGCTGTGTTGCTACTCTATTACATGAGATGAAGCGCCGTGGCAAAGATTGCCGCTTTGGAGTGGTATCAATGTGCATAGGTGTGTGCCCCCCCTCTCTCTCCACCCCTGCCCCACTTTTTCTCTCTCGCTCTCTATATAAATGGGTGCGGGTACAAGCATGTTTATCTACTGGAATATGTGGTTCACTAGACGGTTATTTGTAACTGAAATGCAGGCACAGGAATGGGGGCAGCGGCTGTTTTTGAGAGAGGTGACGTGGTTGATGAGTTTTGCAATGCCCGGAAAGTTGACAGCGACCACCACCTTTTATCTAAGGATGCTCGGTAGATTATTCTTATCCGCCACTGGTTGCAGATTCCTATTAATAATATCAGCCAGGGCTAGGATTGAAATCTCGGTAAAGAAATGTAATAAATATGGCATTATATATTTTGTATTTTTGAAAGATCCATGGACATCAAAAGGGTTGGAGTAATTTGTGGACGTTCTTCGCAATAAAGTCACCAAATGGATACATGGTTGGTAGGTAACTCACTGCGTTGCTATTAGTATTATAATCAGGTCCAACTTTCCTGTTTGGATCATAAGCTAAAATTTGGATTTGGATGTGGATTTATTTGCACCAAAGTCGAACAAGATTTTGGACCCTTTTAAATTCTTGGATTTGAAATTTTGTTCATTTGAAATTCAATTTCTAAATCCAAATTTTAGAATTAACAAGTTTTGAATGTGAGTGGTGAAGTTTTTATATACCTAATTTTTGGCAAAATTATAGAATAATGAAAATTTTCTCAAAGGCACCTAGATATTATAAATTAATTCCTTATTACTGAAATCTATAAAGTTTTTGTATTCTCCTAGAATTCCAAACTTATTTGTGGTATTTCAGGTATCAAACCATGCACAAAAACCAAGATTGTCAATAGTTGCCTTAATCCTCTTTGGAATGAACAGCTAAGTTTCTATGTCACAGAACCTGTTGGGAGTTCTAAATTTCGTACGTTGGCCGTACACATATTTTTATGACAGATCAAATGGGATCACTGCGTACGTTGACTCAACAAACCTACAGCAATTGTGCCTTAAATATGTTTTTTTTTTTTTTTAAGAAAAAAAAAATATGTTTGATATGTAGTATTTGTCTCCAAAAACTATTATTCGGAAATGTGGTATACTTTTTGAGTCACGGTGTCTGCAAAATGATGGCGAGAGAAGTTAAATGCAATTCGTCCTATATGCATTAGCAATAGGTAGTTTTGTATATGCTTAAGCATACATACAATAATTTGGTATTACGTGTATTTGTTGTTAGTGTGCTTGGGAGATCATATTTGAGCAATTTTGATACAAGTCATTATAAAAAAAGCAAAGAAAGCACTAAATTATCTAGGAAATAAGAAATCTACAACTACATGATACCTGTTTTTCCCGCAAACAATTGTGGTGGCAAAGACCCTCAATTCCTTGGAAAAAGAGTTTTTCCCACAAATTACAAATTTTAATTGTGGGAAGCTCGTGGAATAAAATTGGTGACATAAAGCGTTTTTCTCTACCAAAAGCCCAACTCGTGAGACATACCTATGTTTTCTCCCAAGATTAGTCGTGAGATAAAAGTTATTTCACTGTAAGAAATATGATAGCTTCTGGTTCTAAATAGTGGGAAAAAAGTATTTCTTAAAAAAAGTTTAGTGAAAAATAATAATTCTAGCAAAACATTTCGTCAGTAATATAGAAGAATTACTGCAGGAACAATCACTTCCGGCAAAAAAAAAAATTAAAAAAAGTTTTTCCGTACTTGCGGCAAATGCTAAAAGATTTCAAGCTAAAATAAAATCGTTAAAGCAAGTAAATGACACTGAGCAAAAAATAATAATGAACTAGAGATAAAAATTCTAGCATTGTTTCTAGCCTGCAACAAACTAGAGCCAACCTGTTTAGATTTTATGACAATATCCTTTGCATTTTTCAAATTAAGAAGGTATCAAAACAACCTGATATGTTATTGCAAGCAAAAAGCTTTCTTCTCTTCCTACAAAGTCAAAATGTAGTAATTTTTTTTCGAGAGACTCTTGTTGTATTGAATGAAAAGACTTGATCTAGAGCAGCATAAAACAAGGAAACTAAAATGAATTGGAAACAAATACCATGATCACTTATTTCTCTTCTTCACCTACTAACCGAGAACCAGTATGGGATGAAAAAGAGTCTCTCCAAAACAAGAAGAGGTAAAGTCTAGCAAAGATTTTTCTACACTTAAAACTGGCATCAATATATTCTATACTTACAAATTGTAGTGTTTTTTTTTCCCCTTGATTTTCAGATGATCTAGCATGTTGTGTTATAACTTATACCAAAGTATGTCCTAGTAACATGTTTATTGAATCACTAGAGAATTTCTTCTTTTCCCATGTTTGGTTTCTAGCCTAATGGGGAAAGCAAAGAAGTGAGCATAATGGTTGAAAAAGTTTCTCTCATACTCAAAATGTTTCTTCAATAGGTGAGATTTGGAGAGAGAGTCAAGTTTGGAACATTACAAAGCACAAGGTAGGCAGCACATGCTTTAACCCAACCAAAAATACCAAAGGAATGGATGAGTATTGTATATGTATTCCCATGGGAAAAAGAAGGGCAATTACCAAAAATAAAAAATAGGAAAAGAAGATTTGATGAAAAGGAAGTTGAAGGAAAAATTTAAAAGCTGTGATACTAAGCAAACTCCTAATCACATCATAATGGTTTTTTCTTTTTTAAGTGAATATGTAAAATCGGGCCCAAGCCCAAGCCTAAGCCCAGACACAAGCCAGGCCCAGGCCTACAAGGAGTCCATCGCTAGAGGCCATACGACGTCATTTCAGTAAGTCTTCTTTCCCTTTAAGTTCTCTTCTTTTACTTGAAACTCGATCTTCCCTTCTAATTTCCCCCCATCCTGATGGTTACCTCCCTCTCTCAAGCAGTTTCTTCTTTCCGAAACTTTCTCCCCTTGAAACTCATTTCCTCCCTCAAGCATCTTCAGTTTTACTCGTCTCTTCAGTTAAATTTTCTCTCTTCACTCTCAGGGCTTTCTTTCAAGCTCGTTCTCTCTCCCTCTCTCGAGCCCTTCTATTTTTTCGGTGGATTTTGGTGCTGCAATTTTTGTTAGATTTTTAGATTGAGTTGCCGAATTGAACTAGGGTAAGCATCATCTCTCTCTCTCTCTCTCTCTCTCTCTCTCTCTCTCTCTCATAACAACATTCACTCCAAGTTCATTCCCTCTTCCACAAATTTTTGTGATTTTAGGTACTGTTGTTTGTTTGTGGGTCTTGTTGGAGCTGGTCGCCAATGAGCTTCACGTTTGAGCAACATTGGTAAGTAGCTTCATTGTGTCTCCTCACCCCCTGTTATATGGTCTTCCTCTGTCTCACTGCATCCCCTCATGAGACCCTCCCTCTTTCTCACACAGAATATTACCTATTCACCAGGTCGTGCAGTGCTGCCACCATCAACACCATCACAGTTTGCCTCATGTTGGAAAGGCTATCTCTCGGTTTTCCATTGTTCTTCCTCTCTTTCCCTCAACATCTCGTTTATGGCAATCTGTTCCCGTTCGATGATTTTTCTTGTTAAGAAAAAATAATTTAAAACGTGTTAATGCCTTTAAAGTAAGATTCAGGAGATTGTTTGAACTCGAATTTGTATTTTGGTGTCATAGGGTATCTCTTACATTCTTAGGTAGCTTTGTCTCATGCCCGCGTTTGACTAACCACTGCGCAATTTTAGGTATGTTAAACTGAGTATTAGTCTCACCTTTTGCCCATTTAATCCGTGGCATGGCTGAAGATAGCTTTCCCAATAGAGTGTTTTGTAAGCATATATGCCCGAGTCCCTCTAATGTACAAGACTCAAAAATTACCCAAGTTCCAGAAAATAATACAAGACTCACTTGTAAAGATTTATTCAAGAGAATCCTTCTATATATACAGAACTTAATGTATAGAAATGATATTGAAATAAATGCTGACCGAATCAAATAGATCCAACAGAACCAACAGATTCAGAATAATACCAATCGTAAAACAGAACAAGAAATAGCAAGAACAAAATCAATAACAAGAATAATAATGAAAGAAATAACATGATAAATGAACATAAAGAATCAACACAAGATATACGTAGTTCGACCCTAATGGTCTACGTCCATGGCAGGAATGACCTCAGAGCTTTATTGATAATCAAAATCCATCACAGACAAGCCTTAGAAATCCTTTCATTTACAAAACCCTCATCTCACACCAGAAAATCGCAGAGATTTTCACCTCAAGTGAGCACCCTAATGCAAACCCTAGGATTTCCCCTCTTTATTTTCACTCTCGCTCCAAGCTCCCCTCAGTTCGAACGCACAAAATGAAGATTAGGGTTACAAGGCATCGGATAGCAACAAATATATATGAGAAGTCAGATGCCACCACGTCTCAAGATCTTGCAGCTCAAGCGTGAAGTCTTTCTGTTGCAACTTATGACTCACGTGTAAATCATGTGATTAACCAGCCCAGTAAATAATGCTTCAAGGTCCCAATATTAGCCACATGTCCACCATTTACAAGTCACAACACAGAGGGTCAGATAACAAATAAATAAATGTATTGACACTAAGTTTACATGTTTCATGACTTCTTGGATAATTTTTTTGGTGGTATTTATAGAGTGTTTCAAGAGCAACAGTGAGCATGAAGAAGATTTGAGATTAGTACTCGGGACACTCAGATAAAAAGTTGTTTGCTACGTTGAAGAAGCGTGATTTCTGGCTAGAGTCAATCGCATTTTTGGGACATGTGGTTTCCAAAAATGGTATTTCAATGGACCCAGGGAAACTGGAATCAGTAGTTAATTGGTCGGTGTCGAAGATTGTGCATGAGGTTAGAAGTTTCTTAGGGTTAGCGGGATATTATTGTCGATTAATTGATGGTTTCTCCAAAATAGCAGTTCCTCTCACTATCCTCACCAGGAAAAATAAATTTGAGTGGATAGAAAAATGTGAAGAAAACTTCCAAGAGTTGAAACAGAGGTTAGTGACAGCCTTGTTGTTAACAGTTCCTACCGCTAGAGGAGTGTGGTTTACAGTGATGCATCAAGGCTGGGTTTGGGATGCATAATAATGCAACACGAGAAGGTTATAGCATACGCCTCATGCCAACTAAAGGTATATGAACAGAATTATCCCACACATTATCTGGGACTCTCAGCAGTCATTTTTGCACTTAAGATCTGGAGACACTACCTGTATGGGGAAAAGTGCAAAATTTGTATGGACCACCTGAGCTTAAAGTACTTCTAATGATTGTGTGTGCTGGCTAATGATGAACTAAAGAGGATAATTCTTGACGAAGCACATCTTTCTTTTTACGTATTCCACCTTGGGAGTACTAAGATGTATTGGAACTGGAGAGAGACTTTTTGGTGGAATGACATGAAAAGAGAAATTGCCAAAATTTTGGAACAGTGCCTAACTTGCCAACAAGTGAAGGCATAACATCAAAGACCAGTAGAATTATTACAGCCACTTTAGATCCTAGAGTGGAAGTGAGAGCATATCTTCATGGATTTTGTGACAGGCCTACCAAGGGCATTGAGTGGACAAGATGCAATATGAGTGATCATGGATCATTTGTTGAACATTGCTAGCTCCATGCCTATTAAAATTTCTTATAAGCTGGAGAAACTAGTTAAGCTGTATGTGCACGAGATAGTGAGGTTGCATGGGGTCCTACTATCCATTGTATCAAATAGAGATCCTTGTTTCACTTCAAAGTTTTGGCAAAGTCTACAAGAGGCTATGGGCACTAGGTTAAATTTCAACACTATGTTTCACCCTCAGATAGATGGATAGTTAAAAAGGACTATTCATATCTTAGAAGACATGTTGAGGGCATGTGTGATGGACCTAAAGGGAACTTGGATTCGACATTTACCGCTAGTTGAGTTTGCCTACAATAATAGCTATCAAGCTAGCATTGGAATGGCACCATTCGAGGCATTATATGGTAGAAGGTGCAAATCTCCTTTGTATTATTGGGATGAAGTGGGCAAAAGAAACATTTTGGGGCCATAAATCATCCAGAAGACCACCAAGAAGATAGATATCATTCGGGCTAGAATGAAAGCAGCTCAAAGCCGACAAAATAGTTATTCTAATAATCAGTTAGAGTTTGACGTTGGAAATAAAATATTCCTGAGGATAGCACCAATGAGGGAGTTATGAGATTTGGAAAGAAAGGCAAGCTGAGCCCTAGATATATTAGACCATTTGAAATCTTTGATTGGATTGGACCTAATGGCATTTAGGGTAGCACTTCCACTTGTACTTGCGGGGGTGCATAATGTACTTCATGTTCCTATGTTGAGGAAATATATTCCCGGCACCACCCATATTATTGACTATGGGCCAATCTCAATTCAGGAAGATCTGACTTATGCTGAAGAACCAATGCAAAATTTAGAGTGGAAAGAACAAGTGCTATGGACTTGAACCAACCCCTAGGTCAAAGTGCTATGGAATCATCATGCTATCAGGGAACCCTCTTAGGAATTAGAAGATAATATGCAAGCCAAGTATCAACAGTTGTTTGACAGAGATCTTGATAGCTTGTGACAAATTTCAACAATGGAATTTTTATAAGGAGTAGAATGTAATAACTCGGCCCAAGCCTAAGCCCAGACACATGCCTAGACCAAGCCCATGCCCACAAGGAGCGCATCGTTGGAGGCCATATGGCATCATTTTGGTAAGTCTTGTTCTCCTTTCAGTTCTCTTCTTTCCCTTGAAACTCCTTCCCTTTTGGTTTTCCCCCACCATGATGGTTACCTCCCTCTCTCTAGCAATTTCTTCTTTTCGAAACTTTCTCCTCCCAAAACCCATTTCCTCCTTCATGTATCTTTAGTTTTACTCAAGCTTCTTTAGTTAAATTTTCCCTCTTCACTTTCAGGGTTTTCTTGCATACTCATTCTCTCTCCCTCTCTCGTGCCCTTCTATTTTTCTAGTAGATTTTGGTGCTGCAATTTTTGGTAGATTTGTAGATTGAGTGAGAAGTTTGAGGATGTATGGCGGAGTTTGTGATGGAGTTGCTGGCTACGAACAGCGGAGCAACGGAGGAGATTGAGTGAAGTTTTCGTTTGAACGTAAACTCAATGATATTCGAATTGGGTATATTAATCGTGATGTCGTGTTCGAACGGGTAAATTACACATTTGAACAGATTTCGTATGAATTTATTCCGTTCAAAATGTAAAGATATTCGTTCGAACATTTATGTTATACTTAAATGTAGTTCGAACCGACAGGATATCCGTTCGAACAGTTATTACACTAATATATTTAGAATTATATTACTAATACTAATATATAATAATACTAATATTACAAAGTACAAAAGTATAAAAATAATAATTATACTTTACTAGTATATATATAATATAGTATATAGAATAATATAATTATGTATAATATATATAATATAGTATATACAATATATATTATATCAATAAATATACCATATTATCTAATATTAGTATAAAAATTATGCCAAATGCCTGTGGCCTGATTGGCAAACCCCCAATCTCTAAAATGGACGTCTATAGTTCGAAACCCCACTCCCCCAAATGTATATAATATATATATATATTATAGTAAATATAGTATGTAGTATGTATTCTTTTTCTTTTCATATTTTTTGATATGTTTAAATATTTTTAAAAAATAAATAAATATACTAAAAACCACTTCCGTAATCATTAAGTAAAATTTAATAAATTTGACGAGCGATCAAATGGAGTAGTTACTTTCAGGCAGCACGGTAGCTTTATTCATAGTATAAGATAAGTAAGTATAATATATATAATATTAATATAGTATATATAATATATATTATATAAGTAAATTTAACATATAGTCTAATATAAGTATATATATTATAGTACATAGTAAATATAAGTAAATATAGTATATAGTTAATATATATACTATATAGTATAATATGAGTATATATAATATATAATATAAGTACAAGTATGTTACTTAGGAGATCATTATCACAATCACATTATTTTTTACCAGTACCTTCTAGTTATTATAAACCTAGATCTATTCTTGCTTAAGTTTCTAGAAATCTTAAAATTTTGACACCAGATCTCAGAATCTGGATACCCAAATCCAGTAGTTATTCCTGTAAATATTATTGACACACCAATATATACTATTAATGATCTTGATATAGCATCTACCTCTCAAAATCTCCAATAAGGAAAACAACATTCTTCTCCAACATATTCATAAGTAGTTGGAGATTATGGTCAAATATTCACCCTGAGTAAAGAAGAATTTAAAATTAATAAAAAATATCTTAAAAAAGATTATATGAAAGAAGAAAACAAACAGAAAAGATTAACATTTTTCTCTACTATAACAAAAATAGAAAGGGATTATATTCAAACAAAATACTATGAGTACTTAGAAAGTGTACAAATTAATATACATTTCTTTACATGGTTTGAAATATATAAATCAAATCAATTATCAATCATAAATAGGACTACTAATAAATGGATTAAAGAAGATAATAATCAAATTAGTTATGAAAAATATCTCCCTTTGGAAACTATTAAGTATAATAAAAAAGTACACAAATATTAGCCTTACCAATAAAGAAATATAATTCTAGAATAGAAATTAAAAACACTGATAATATAATCTAACAAAATAATTATACTAATTTATATATAAAAACTATGTGTAAACAATTAGAAAGAATTGAAAATCAAATCTCCTTTCAATACTTCTATCAAGAAGTAAAAGAAATTCCTTTATTTATTCTCCATGAAATTCCTTCTCATTTAAAATCTAATTTTTCTAAAACTAAAGATGATTTACTAGAACAAATTTCTAATAAATTAGAAAAATTAAATATTACTAATATTGCATCTACTTCAAAACAATTTCATATTAATGTATTAAGTAAAACAAACTCACCTTATTTATATGATTTTGAAATTAGCAATATTGAAAATAAATTTAAAAATTTAGATTTACATTTAAATAAAATTAGAGGTGATCATTTTAATAGTTTCTTTGTTAGATACTCTAAACATCATGTTTCTATTACCCGTAATTGGTATTCGAGACCTACTCTACTGAATAGAATATAGATGGATTATCTGAATACGAAATATTAAATCATTTCCAAGAAATGATTATGGTAACTTAGATTATAAAACTAGTAGAAAAACATATCATCAAGTAGCACATATTCTGTTACAGGTTTCAAGGGCCAATTAAAGGGTTGGTAGGATCATAATCTTTCATAAGAACAAAGAGTAAGAATATTAAATCAGTATAAACAAGATGAAAATATGCAAGAAATTAAAATAGAAGATGGTCAATCTATAGAAGTTGTTGTTAATATTTTAATATTTAAACTAATCAAGCACTTTGTTGGTGATCTTATTCAATTTAAAGAAAGAACTAGTGATTTATTAATTAATTTAAGATATCCTCAATTATCTGATTTTAGATGGTATAAAGATGTATTTCTAACTAAAATTATGATCAGAAATGACTGTCAACAACCATACTACAAGGAAAAATTCATAGACAAACCTTCCATATAATTTCACCCAAAAGGTACTAGAATCATCAGTAATACCAAATGGTGCTATTGATTTTATTAATCTTACATATGGAAATATAATAACTACTACTAATAGAATTGTTCTAATTATGTGTAATGATCTAAGACTAAAAAAGTAAATGGATAAAGAAAGAAATTTGCTATGAAAGAGTTAAGTACTTTTTGTGAACAATTTGGTTATACTCCATTATTAGCCCCATCTAGAAAATAGAAAAAAGTGAAAAGAAATTATAAAAATGACCTAAATAAAAAATGAAAATATAAAAGACCTTATAAAAAGACAAAAGATAAAAAAAAATATACAGTAAACCTATAAAAAACACAAAAAAGTTGAATAAAAGAAAAAACAAATTGTCTCCTATAAATGTAGAAAAGTTGGACATTATTCATTAAATTGTAAGGTTAAAAAATAAATTAATGAATTAGATGTATAGAAACAGTAAAAGAAAAATTATTAAATATTTTTATAATACATTCAAGTGAGGAAGAGGAAAACTCTTTAGAAGAAGAAGAAATTTATTAACTAAAAGAATCAATCCTCTTAGAACAATCTTCTAATAGTGAATCAGAAGAAGACGAGGTACATGTTTATAATTGCTTAGATAATAATAATTGAATTTGTAACAAAACCACAAATGTATTATTAATACATGAAAATATTATATGAGAATTAATAGACAAAATTAGTAATCCACGAGAAAGAAAATAATGTTTGGAAAAATTAAAAAATACTTTTACTAATCAAACTAATTCAGCACCTATCCCAACACCTTCATCATGTAATTTCTTAGAAATAGTAAATAGATTAAAAACCAAAAAACAAAATATTACTTTAAATGATCTAAACCAAGAAATTAATGAAATAAAGAAAGAAATTAGAAATCTCAAAGCCTTTAATATTAAATTAGAAATTTCAAATGAACAATTGATACAATAAATTATTCTATTAAAAATTGATAATAATACTAGTTCTCCTAAAAAAGAACAAGGAGAAACTCAACAATAGTTATTAAAGAAGAACCAAATAATTTCATTAATATTCTTAATAAAATAAATTTTAAAAGATGGTATAATAAAGTAACTATCTCTATTAACAAAGAATTTTCTATTACATCAATTGCTTTATTAGATAGAAGAGTAGATTTAAATTGTATACAAGAATGAATAATACCTTTTAAATATTTTGAAAAAATAAAAGAGACATTATCTAAAACTAATGGAACAAAATTAAATATAAATTATAAATTATCAAATGCACACATTTGTAATAATGGAATTTGCTTTAAAACAATATTTATTTTATTAAAAAAATATTAACACCAAACTAATATTAGGAAATCTATTCCATGCCTTACTTTATCCTTTCTCTGTAGCAGATGAAATAATTTCTACAAAAATATTAGGTAAAGAAATTTAATTTAAATGTCTATTTCCTCCATTTTAAAAGAAATTAATACTTTAAAAGAAGTTTCATTAATTAAAGAAATTAACTTTTTAACAAAAAATCAGACTAAAAGGAAAGAAAAACAAATAAATTTGGTGAAGACCACAATACTGATTTTTGAACATATTTAAGGAGAATCTAATTCTTTTCTTGATTTTTAATTTTGAGAATTCTTACTGGAAAAATCATGTCATCCTTAAAGTCCAGAGTAAAGTCTAAATCTTCTTATACCATGCCACAATCTCTTTCTTATCCTTCACCTTGTCTTTCTACCACTCTAAATGGAACATGTCATGTCACAATAGTATGATTGTGGTGGTCGGGTAAAGAAGAAGAAATGAACTTTGATCTTTGGTTGAAACATTTATCATCTTGTAAATTTAATTTAATTTTGTACCTTCTTAAACACTTTCAGAGATTGTCTTTTAATTGTGTATGATACAATATGAATGATATTTAATTTTATGTAATTATTAGTTCTGATTGGCCATACGTTTGAATGTAAACCTCACACGTTCAAACATGTGATTATATTCGAAACCACATTCGAACATAAATACAGAACGTGAGATAACAATGTTTGATGGTACATTATCAAGTTCGAACATGTATTATTCTCAACCTTGGAAACGTATCCTTGCAAATCCGAATGTATATCCCTTTTACATCCAAACAAATGAAAATCAGATGTTCAAACTTAATATATAGTACCATTTGTGACGCCCCTAACTCCCACGTACGGACAAGTGGAAATCAAGGCGTCTGGACGATGACAACACGGGTCACACATCCCATCGCCAAGTGCCAAGTGTGTATACATACAACATGTGTACAAATAAACCTTGCAGCGGATAATAAAAGTCTTACAACTAAGTACTAGAATTTTGTTTAAATACAAACTAGCTTGAAACACATGTAATAAAATATTACAAGTTCGACACTATTTCAAATACCAACTACATAACATAAAAACAAGTAAAGATAATTTCTGACATAAAACAACTCCATGTCTAAACTCTGGCGGAGCCGTCTCCTCGGGCTCAGCCTTCTCCTCCTCAACCTCTGCATCAAAATCTACGGTACCAAAAATGGTGTTGCAGGTAAGTAATAATCCAAACGCCACAAGATAAAAATATATTACACTCAACAATATGCATGAAAGGATGCCCAATGCAGATGTCCCAAAAATCCACATTTTTCCACGCACGCCAAAAGTCTCATTTGGCCCAAAATATTTCCTTCAAACTTTTCCCCGCCATTATCCCAAATAATGGCCCAAAATCAAGTCTCAAATAATTTCCACCTTTTCCTTAATTGAATGCACCATGACCTCCCCTAGGGGTCATCCGCAAGCCCTAGCTCCCTTCATCACGCCACAAGTAACGACCATGTGTGTGACTTCAAAATGAGCGATGCCCAGTTCTGCGCCCCGCTTGTTTGAAGCCAAGCATCCTCTAGCCCCCGTAAGTAGAGGGGCTACGGAGTCGATACGAGAGCGTTACCATCCCACCCGCTCCCGTTGTCATTCAGTGACAACTCAGGGGACGTCACTCAGTATATTACGCTCTCGAGTAACTAGAGGAGCTCCACCGAGATAATGCCCTATCTCGGCTTGGGGTCGTGATACACATGCACCCAAAAATCCATTGACACTTGAGAATCCAGTTTTTAATATTCAACACATGTACATGTATGCCATTATGCGAAAAGAAACCAATTTTTCCTTTGTTTTAAACATGAACATGCATGATCCATGCAATGCACACCTCAAGACAAAATTTATACAATACATCTCAACATCAACAACAAACAAGTAACTCCTTCCTCAAATCCATCCGACCCCCGACTCCTAGGATTCGGTCCGAAATAATCAACCAGTCACAAATATTTATTGTAAAAGCAATAACATATTTAAATCTAATATGAAGTTTGGAAAATACTTACAGTACTATTTGATAATTTTCAAAGGATCAACGAGCTGTAAATGGCGAAGAAAAAGCAATGTAACAGTGTAAAAACATTGTGGCTGTAGGTTGTAAAATACCCACTTTTAAATGAGGATGAACCAAGAATTGGGATTGATAGGGAATAGCTTAGAGGTGTTTACGAAATTAGTAGAAGTGAGGGTTGGCCGTGGGTGGCGGCGAAAATGGCGGTGGAAGGCTAAAATGGGTAAAACGACGTTGAGTTCGTGGGGGCTGTTCCGGTGACGGATCAGAGCCGGAAATGGGTGGTTTAGGACGGCAAGGAGTTGGTGATGAAGTGGTGAAGAGATGGTGGCCGGAGTTGGAGTGACGAAGGCGGAATGGCCCAAAAGCCGTTCGGCTTAGAGGAGTTCGTGGGGGCAAACGGCGGCTCGGATGGAAGTGAAACTTGGTGGGGATGATCACCGGCCGGAGGGGAAGAAATTTGGGTGGGAGGTGCAGGTCACGGCGCCGGCGAGCAGTGGTTCTGGGGGGAGAGAGAAAATGCCAAAAAAGAGAGGGGAGAGAGGGAGCTCGCGCGGGAGAGAACCGGGAGGAAGAGAAAGAAAAAGAAAGAAAAAGAAGAAAAGAAAGAGAAAGGAAAAAGAAAAGAGAAAAAGAAAAGATGGGGGAAAAGAAATGAGGTCCAATCCTCACCTCTGGAGTCTAAAAATTGATTCAACGAAAACAACTTTAAAAGCAATAAAATTAGGAAAATAATTTAAACACAACATAAAGTTAAAATATAATAAATAACTACTAAAAATTAATAAGTAAATTTTAAATTAAAAAACAGGCTAAAATAAATTAAACAGCAATTTAAACTCAAAATAATAAATAAATCCAATTAAAATCTAATAATTTAAAATAAAAGATTCAATATTGTAATTAAATTAAAATACTTTTTCAGTGAAAATACACGTAAAAACGGGGTATCACATCCTCCCCCCCTTAAAATAAATTTTGTTCTCGAAATTTGCAAGATCAAACGCTAACGCTATAGCAAGCCATAAGATTCCACTGAAACCAAGTTTAAGAAACATACCACAATTTTTTCAAACAAATACGGGTACAGCTCTCTCATATATGCTTCTCTCTCCCAAGAGAAATCTTGAGCCAATGGATCTCCCCATGCCACCTTTACCAGAGATATCGTCTTGGATCGCAACTTTTTCTTTTTCCAATCCATAATCTGCGTCGGGACAACCTCATAAGTAAGATCCAATTGTAGCTGAATACATTCTGGGTTGACAAAGCATGGCTCTTGTTGTCCAAAACTCTTTTTCATGGATGATACATGGAAGACATCGTGAATTTCTCCAAAATATTCTGGCAATGCAATTCTATAAGCGACGGACCCTACCTTTTCCATAATCTGAAAATGGCCAACATATCTTGGATCCAGTTTCCTCTTTTTACTAAAATGCTTAACTCCTTTCATGTGAGAGACTTTGAGATAAACCCAATCACCTTTCTCAAAAGAAAATTCTCTCATCTTTGTATCCGCATAGCTTTTCTGACGACTCTGAGCTGCAGCCATTTTATCTCTTATAATCTGAACCTAACTTTGCATTTCCTGAATTATTTCGGGCCCAATTATCTTATTCTCCCTAACTTTATCCTAACACAATGGCGATCTACACTTCCTCCCATAAGGAGCTTCATAAGGAGTCATTTGGATGGATGCATGGAAACTATTATTATAAGCGAATTCTATAAGCGGCAAATAATTTTTCCAACTCCCTTAAAATTCCATAACACATGCTCGCAACATATCCTCAAGGGTCTGAATAGTGCGCTCTGATTGACTGTCCGTCTGAGGATGGTATGCAGTACTAAACTTTAATTTAGTACCCAAAGCTGCCTGTAAACTCTTCCAAACATGAGATGTGAACCTTGGGTCCCGATCCGACACAATACTCTTGGGTATCCCGTGCAATCGCACTATCTCTTTTATATACATGCGAGTCAACTTTCCAAAGAACCAGTATTATTAACAGGCAAGAAATGAGCACTCTTGGTCAATCGGTCAACAATCATCCAAATTGAGTTCTTTTTTTTTTTTTTTTTTTTTTTATATTTAAAAGAGCCGGTAGCCACCCACATAGCAGCCCCGTCTCAAGTTTATTAATAGCCCTCACTTATGGCGGAGGAAAACCGTGGTTACAAAAAGGACACCAGGGGGTTCATTACATAAAACAACTCCAAGTCTAATCTCCCCTCACTTATTCCTGAGTTCTTTCCACTAGGAGTTCTCGGTAAACCCACTACAAAATTCATAGTAATGTCATCCCATTTCCGCTCAGGAATAGGGAGGGGTTGAATTATACCAGCAGGTCTTTGATGTTCGACCTTGACTTGACGGCAAGTGTCACATCTCTCAATATACAAGGCAATATCCCTCTTCATTCCTTCCCACCAATAATTTTTCTTCAAATCTCGATACATCTTCGTGCTGCCAGGATGAACTGAATAGGGGGCTGCATGAGCTTCTGCAATAATTCGCTCTTTAAATTCTGAATCTTTGGGGATTACTTTACGATCTCGGAACCGAAAAATTCCATCCTTATCCATACTGTAATGCAATGGCCCTCTAGATTTTCTGACTCTTTTTCTAATATCTAATAGCTTCGAGTCCTTTCTTTGAAGAGTCTTCAATTCCTCAAAATCAACTACTTGAATATCAAGAACTGGAGATAACACTTCCTCTTGTTGTGAACTTTCGATAAGAAGCCTTCTCATCCCCCAAAGTAGTGAATCCACTCCAAGTGCGACTTCCGACTCAAAGCATCTGCAACTATATTTGTCTTTCTTGGATGATACTTGATCTTGCACTGATAATCACTGATTAACTCTAACCATCGTCTCTGCCTCATGTTGAGATTTTTCTGAGAAAATAAGTGCTTCAAACTCTTATGATCGGTGTAGACTTCACAAACTTCTCCATACAAATAGTGTCGCCAGATCTTAAGAGCAAACACTATTGCTGCCAATTCTAAATCATGCGTAGGATAATTCTTCTCATGGTCTTTCAGCTCACGAGATGCATAAGCAACAACTCGTCCCTCTTGCATAAGAGCACATCCCAATCCAAACTTAGATGCATCACTAAAAACTACAAATGGCTTGTACGGTTCTGGAAGTGCTAACACTGGTGCAGTCGTCAGTCTCTTCTTTAATTCTTGGAAACTTCGCTCACACTTATCTGACCAAATAAACTTTGCATTCTTTCTAGTCAAAGTAGTGAGAGGTCCGGATAATCGGGAAAATCCCTTTACAAATCTTTGATAATATCCGGCAAGTCCTAAGAAACTTCGAATCTCACACACGGTCGAAGGACGCTGCCATGACAAAATAGCTTGTACCTTACTAGGATCAACAACCACACCATCTCGGGAAATTACATGTCCAAGAAATTTGACTTCTTCCAACCAAAATTCACATTTGCTAAGCTTCGCATATAACTGATGTTCTCGTAACTTCCCAAGTACTAAATGAAGGTGATAAACATGCTCTTCAAAATCTCGAGAATAAATTAAAATATCATCGATGAAAACCACCACAAAAGAATCCAAATAAGGTCGAAATACCCGATTCATCAAATCCATAAAAGCTGCAAGGGCATTAGCCAACCCAAAAGGCATCACCTTAAACTCATAATGCCCATATCTCGATCTGAAAGCAGTCTTGGGGATATCCTTATCTCTTATCCGCAACTGGTAATATCCTTATCTCAAATCAATCTTCGAGAAGATAGCTGCTCCTTGAAGCTGATCAAATAAATCGTTGATCCGTGGGAGAGGGTACTTAGTCTTGATGGTTACTTTATTAAGTTCTCGATAATCAATGTACATTCTAAGACTACCATCTTTCTTTTTAACAAATAACACTGGTGCACCCCATGACGAAGTACTTGGCTGAATAAACCCCTTGTCTACCAATTCTTGCAATTAAACCTTCAACTTTTTCAACTTAGCTGGTTCCATACGGTAAGGGGCCTTATGCACAGGAGCCGCTCCAGGTTTCAAATCAATAGCGAACTCCAACTCGCGAACAGGTGGTAACCCAGGCAAATCATCCACAAATACATCAGGAAATTCTTCCATGACTGGGATATCTGCTAGAGACTTTTTCTCAAATGGTGTAGACACCATTTGAACCGAAAAGGCATCCGCTCCACAAGCAATATCTCTTTTCGCTTGAATTGTCGATATAACTACCGGCCTTTCTTTTAGTTTACTTCCCACAAATTCTAAATAATCACCATCTAGGAGTTGAAAGCTAATTAACTCGACTTCTACAATTAATACTTGCAGAATATCGATATAGCCAATCCATTCCAAGGATAATATCAAATCCCAACAATTTGAATACAACCAAATCTACATCAAGTGTCCTTCCACAAAACTTCAAAGGACAGTCCAACGCAACTTTAGAACACCACACCACTTCACCATTTGGGAGAGTCACTACTAAAGATTTTGGCATCTGGTAACCAGATTGCATATTCGTGCTAAAGTAGAAGACACAAATGACTGAGATGCACCCGAATCAAACAAAGTGCAAGCATAAAAATCATACAAACAGACTCTTCCTGAACTAATTACATTTACCAATGAAATCCAAA
The DNA here is from genome assembly GCA_011037825.1 of Carya cathayensis. Classification (NCBI taxonomy): domain Eukaryota; kingdom Viridiplantae; phylum Streptophyta; class Magnoliopsida; order Fagales; family Juglandaceae; genus Carya; species Carya cathayensis. The sequence continues at coordinate 808,603 of QGSO01000172.1, forward strand.
ATAAAGAAGAATCAAATCACACCAAACTTCAAATCTAAAAATTAATTTAGATCCATACCTGTAATCACTCCAGCATCGTGGGTCGTTGGTGCCTCATTGTCAACCTCCCCGGGGGTAACAGCATATACCCGAGCCTATACTACTTGCCTCTGATTAGTTTTTCCACCACGTCGACCTCCACGGCTTCCTTGAACTCTATTAGGGCACTCGCGAGCAAAATGCCCCTCTTGGCCATAGCTGTAACACTGGGTTCTACCACTTTGCTGACACTCCCCCTCATGGGCTCTATTGCACCTTCCGCAAATGGGCACCCGACCTCCCATACGCACTCCTAGGGCTGCTTGTGGTCGAGTCCCGGTCCGTTGAACAAACTTCTGAGGTGAACCAGAACTACTTCCCTCGCTAGTAAAGCTCCGCCTCTTCTGACTTGTAGGGGAGCCCATGCTTAAACTAATCTCTCGTTCTGCAAGAGTGGCCAAATCAACCAATTCTTGAAAAATGGTAATTTGGTGGCAAACTACCATTTTGCATATGTCTGGTCGCAGACTCTCTTGGAAACGCTCAGCCTGCATCTCCTCCGTGGCGATGAGATGAGTAGCAAATTGCCCAAGCTCTACAAATCTTCGGGCATATTGTTCCACGGTCATGCTTCCTTGGACCAAGCTAGTAAATTCTCTTGCTTTTTGCCACCTCACAGAAGCGGGAAAGAAACGATCATTAAATTCCTTTTTAAAGCGCTGCCAAGACACAGCGACAAAGGACCCCAACTCCAACACTAACATTTCTCTTTTTGTATCTCACCATTCCGAAGCAATACATTGTAACAAATAACTTGCACAGAGCACTTGTTGCGCCTCAGTGCAACCACAGACTTCAAACGTCTTTTCCAAATCTCTGATCCACTTTCCAGCTCAAAGTGGATCCTCTTCTCCTGTAAAAGCCAGGGTTCTATGCGCTAAGAAGCGCTCATAGGTGCATCCAGCTTTCACTGCTCTACTTTGCTCCCCTCGCTGCATATATTTAGTCAATCGATTTAACGCTCGAGCTATGGTATAACTTCCATCGCCTCTCGGTAAATCATCCTGAGGTTCCTCAGAAGGCCTTCTTGGTCTTACCATCTTCCTGCCATAACACAACCTTTGACCCCGTTTAAATATCGGATTAAACAAACAACACAAAACCAAAACCAAATAACGATAAAATAAAATAGCATACAATAAAACAAGTAAATACATAAATAAATTAAAATCAAACTAACTCAAATAAAATAAAATTTTAAATCACAACTTAAAAAAAAAAACTTTCTGGTACAGCACCTACGGGACATATAGTTTTACTCAGAGCTAAACCGCTCTGATACTATCTGTGACGCCCCCAACTCTCACGTACGGACATGTGGAAATCGAGACATCGGGACGATGACAACATGGGTCACACATCCCATCACCAAGTGCCAAGTGTGTATACATGCAACATGTGTACAAATAAACCTCGCAGCGGATAATAAAAGTTTTACAATTAAGCACCAGAATTTTGTTTAAATACAAACTAACTTGAAACACGTGTAATAAAATATTACAAGTTCAACACTATTTCAAATACCAATTACATAACGTAAAAAAAAAAGTAAAGATAATTTCCGACATAAAACAACTCCAAGTCTAAACTCCGGTGGAGCCACCTCCTCGGGCTCAGCCTTCTCCTCCTCAACCTCTGGATCAAAATCTAAGGTACCAAAAATGGTGCCGTAGGCAAGTAATAATCCAAACGCCATAAGATAAAAATATATTACACTCAACAATATGCATGAAAAGATGCCCAATGCACATGTCCCAAAAATCCACATTTTTCCATGCACGCCAAAAATCTCATTTGGCCCAAAATATTTCCTTTAAACTTTTCATCGTCATTATCTCAGATAATGGCCCAAAATAAAGTCTCAAACAATTTCCACATTTTCCTTAACCGAATGCACCATGACCTCCCCTAGGGGTCATCTGCAAGCCCTGGCTCCCTTCGTCACACCACGGGTAACGACCATGCATGTGATTTCGTAATGAGCGATGCCCAGTTCTGCGTCCCGCTTGTTTGTAGCCAAGCATCCTCTAGCCCCCGCCAGCAGAGAGACCACGAAGTCGGTACGAGAATGTTACCATCCCACTCGCTCCCGTTGTTGCTCAGCAACAACTTAGGGGACGTCACTTAGTATATTACGCTTCCGAGTGACTAGAGGAGCTCCACCGAGATAATGCCCCATCTCGGCTTGGGGTCATGACACACACGCACCCAAAAATCCATTGACACTTGAGAACCCAGTTTTCAATATTCAACACATGTACATGTATGCCATTATGCGAAAAGAAACCAAATTTTCCTTTTTCTTAAACATGAACATACATGATCCATGCAATGCACACCTCAAAACACAATTTCTACAACACATCTCAACATCAACAACAAACAAGTAACTCCTTCCTCAAATCCATCCGACCCCCGACTCCTCAGATTCAGTCCGGAATAACCAACCAGTCACAAATATTTATTGTAAAAGCAATAATATATTTAAATCTAAAATAAAGTTTGAAAAATACTTACAGTGCTATATGATAATTTTTAAAGGATTAACGAGCTGTAAACGGCGAAGAAAAAGCAACGTAACAGTGTAAAAACATTGTGGCTGTGGGTTGTAAAATACCCACTTTTGAATGGGGACGAACCAAGAATTGGGATTGATAGGGAATAGCTTAGAGGTGTTTATGAAGCTAGTGGAAGTGAGGGTTGGCCGTGGGTGGCGGCAAAAACGGTGGTGGAAGGCCAAAATGGGTAAAACGGCATTGAGCTCGTGGGGGCTGCTCCGGTGACGGATCGGAGCTGAAAATGGGTGGTTTAGGACGACAAGAAGTCGGTGATGAAGTGATGAAGAGATGGTGGCCGGAATTGGAGCGACGGCGGCGGAATGGCCCAAAAGCCCTTCGGCTTGGAGGAGTTCGTGGGGGCAAACGGCAGCTCGGACGGAGGTGAAACTTGGTGGGATGATCACCGGCCGGAGGGGAATAAATTTGGGTGGGCGGTGCAGGTCACGGCGCCGGTGAGCGGCTGTTCTGGGCGGACAGAGAAAACACCAAAAAAGAGAGGGGAGAGAGGGAGCTCGCTCGGGAGAGAACTGGGAGGAAGAGAAAGAAAAAGAAGAAAAGAAAGAGAAAGGAAAAAGATAAGAGAAAAGAAAAGACGGGGGAAAAGAAATGAGGTCCAATCCTCACCTCTGGAGTCCAAAAATTGATCCAACTAATAACAAATAACTAGTAAAAACTAATAACTAAATTTTAAATCCGAAAATAAGCTAAAATAAATTAAACAGTAATTTAAACTCAAAATAATAAATAAATCCAATTAAAATCTGATAATTCAAAATAAAAGAACCAATATTTTAATTAAATTAAAATACTCATTCAGTGAAAATACACGTAAAAACGGGGTATCATACCATTTCAATGTCACATTTAAAATGTTTGAACATATTTACAAATGGTTCAAATGTCTATTTGTTCATGTTCGTACTATTGACGATGGAAGCTCACATTTAAAATTTGAATGTCACGTTTCAAATGTTTGAACAAATTGTACGTGCAAATGTATATATTAACCATGCGAACTAGAAATGGTAAATGTTGGAACAACAAAACATACATTCGAACATATTTTCTGATAGAAATTGACTGTCACAAATTTTCATCACGTTCACATGAAGTTACTAACGGCAGACTATTGACCGGGCATCATGAAAAATACTGTCACAAAAAATAGTTAGTGATGCCTTAATTGGCATGTCAGTGCGTTGATGGTTTCTAACCGTTATAAAAATGTTTTTGTGATGGTTAAAGTATTAACTATTGTGGTCTTCACCAAATCGTGTTAACAGATCGTGTTCGTGTTAAAACATGTACAATATACTATAAAGGTCAATCACAACCCGACCCGTTAAACTTATCGTGTCAAAATCTCAAAACCTAATATGACCTATTAATATAACGGGCCGTGTCGTGTTAACCCAGTTTGACCCATTAGTGAATATTATAAAATAGGTTAATACGACACAATACGATCCGTTTCAAACTGTTTTTGTAAATTGGTTAAATAGGCCCGAAAGTAACCCGTTTAACTTGATTAAATTTCGCATAATTTTATATAAATGTTAAAATCATAATATCTATAAAAACTATAAAACTAACTACATACAAGTTCAAAATTACAATTTAAAAAATAAAAATATCGAAATTGAAATTCTAACAATTTTAATTTTAGATATAAAAATATAATTGTAATTTTAAATTTTTTAACATGTAATAACGGGTTGACCTATTATCAACTTGTTAAGCAATCGTATCTTAACGAGTCAATTCGTTTTAACCAAAAGCTGTTTAGACTAAACTCTAACCCACTATTATCATATCATATTCGTGTTAAATTTAACAAATCATGTAACGTATTGTCACCTTTAATTTTTAATACCACATCCATGCAGCCGACAAAAAAAATTTGGGAGATTGGCGTGAGAATTGAGAAATTTCTGGTCATGATGTCGATGATGTTATTAATTATATGATATAAATTAGCTTGGACTTATGAAATGGGCATGCAAAAGTGCATGCAAAAACAAAGTTCCGTAGAAATTGGTCGTGCAAACACTTACGTCGCTTAATCAGATTGGATCTGTGAAGGACGCTAAAATACATTAAAAAAAAAAAAAAAACAGGAGACTCCTGTGGCCGTCATATTGCGTCATCAGATGCAAAAAGCCGTGCAAATGAAGGATTGGTACTACAAATTGCATGAAATACAAATATCACTTGATCATATATATCTTGGTCGTTTGGTTGCAATTCTTTTGACGTAAAAAAAATAAACATAATAATACTGACAACGTACGGTACTCGAGGTCGTTAAACATTATAAATACGTACCAAGTATGGCCACAGAAACCTCATTCCTCAGTCTGATGATATCACATGCAAACCAATTGCTTTCGTCTCACAAAAACAAAAACCTCCAAAGCGAGCTAGGTAGCTCCTTGATCACCACCCACCTCCAAGAAACCCAAACCTCCAGATTAAGCTCTTCGATCGATCGGTCGTGTCTCTCAGCAATAATCGATCCCCATTTTCAAGGTTGAGGTCTCTCGACGTAGTCTCTCTCATCGAACCATGTTTGCAGTTTTTTCCTCCATCTATAGTCTGGTTTTATATTATCTATGGGTTTTATCATTGTTAGCGTTCTTGCATGCTCTTGATCAAGAAATAATGCTCGCCTATTGATAGAATATCGACGTTCTTGCATGATTTTTCATGCTCTTGATCAAGAAATAATGCTCGCCTATTGATAGAACATCGACGTTCTTGCATGATTTTATTTTCTGTATCAAAGAATATATATCAAGATTCTTTAGTGATCGGCGAGATGTTTGGAACTGAGAATGCAAGAATGATCGATGAACACAGCGAGTTTCCCCTTATTTATGACTTTAATATCGATCGTTAATTTGGTATCATGTATGTTTTTTACAGCATGGATATGGAGTGTCCACTTCCGTGTCCACCACTCGATGAAGAGGCTCTCTTCGGCCGGACCGAGATCGATATCCTCAAGTTTTTTGACGATATTGATGATGATGGAAATATAATGGACAAACCCGAGCCACGTAGGCCGGGCAAGCAAATGCGGAGGGTCATAGAAGTTTTGAAGCCCATCTGGGAGCGCTGTGCACTTCCAATACATGAACCTTCAGCACTTCCCAAGAAGGAAAAAACCAAGCGTCATGCGGGGAAGGACATGGAAAAGCTCATGAGGCTTAGAAAAATAGTTGCCAAATCAAACCGGGAGATCTTTTCAGAAGCTGAGCCCAATGATGAGTCAAAGAACACTTCCAATACTGATTCGAATCATCCAGAGTCGAAACTCGAGTCGTCAACAGGAACGCTCCATCAAGCCTATGATCATGAAAATATTGAAAATGCGAAGAAAGAGAAGGCCATTCAGAGCACTGACTTCGAATCTGCACCTATGTCGGAGAAGTGTCCAGATCAACAAAAACCTCGGCTGCTCAAAGAAGTAGTTTTGAAGGAAAATACTTGGAAAGGGAAGAATATTATTATTTCAGAAGTAGTAGCCAAGTTCTCCGACAAGTCAAAGAGCACGTTGGATGATGAAGATTTGGAGTTGAAGCTTGTGTCAACGACAAGAAAGCTCCGTGAAGCCTACAAAGATGTTGAAAATAAGAAAAGAAAAACTCAGGTGATTGACTTCCAAACTGCACCAAAGCCAGAGGACTGTCGAAAGAAACCTGATCGGAGTACTGAATTTTGTTCTAGAAGGTTTGCCAAGAAACCACGTTCATGTGGAGCATCATGGGGCATGCAGAAAGGTACGTAATACATGCAATTAATTAATATATACAATGATTTTCACTATAAGATTTTTAATTGATTGTGTACGTGCATCATGTGTGTTTTAGGTAAAAAGGAGTAGCTAGCCTGCATGCGATACAGCTCCGACGAAAAAAACAAATTGGGATACTGTCATGGTGATGATTTTGGTGATGACAGCGGCCGGCCGGCTCCTCAGAGAGTGGATTATTATTATCCTCAATGTTATTATTATTATTATCCCAATTTGTACCGAGTACTCAAGTTTTGGGCAAAGACTTGAGTCGATGTAACATAATTTTATCATAGTGGATTTGATCGGAATTTGCCCCGTGGTTTTTCCCTCTACACTGGAGGGTTTTCCACGTAAATTTTGGTGTGTTCTTGTGTGTTGCTTTCTTTTCCCCTCGCCGATCTTTGAAGTTGCCCAAAACTACAATTTCTCTAATAATGGGCTGGGCAACGCAGGCCCACAAATCGATTCATGAACTCGTACGGATCATTAACAACCACCATAATTTTATATCAATCGGCTTTAAAAAATTAAACAAATTCTATTAAAATAATATTTCCTTAATCACTGAATTAAAGAAAAAAAAATAAAAATAAGAAAAAAAACCATAACTTCTATTCATTTGATGTAATTGTAGGTAAAAAAGCAGCAGCTTCCACAAGCAAATTAAGCGCTAGAAATTTAAGGCATAGCAAATTATAAATTTGCCATGCATGTGTATGTATTAATATCATGGTGGGGAAGGAATTAATTAGCCACTGCTGGATGTTTATGGCAAGAAACCAAAAAAGAGCAATATATCTATATATAACAGAAAACATAATGTATCCGTACGTGTGTATAAGACTTGCAGCATGCAAGTATATGTTTATGCATGCAGGCCATTACAACGGAAACTAGCTAGGATGCATCCCTACAACAAGCGATTCTATGTTTTGTGGAGCTAATTCTATACTCCATATTCTCATCTTATTTATATCATACTATATAATATGTGGATTGTTTATCATTACTAGATGATAAAAAATCATTTAATAGTAATAAATATGACATATTTTACATAGTAGAATGAGAGTGGGATAGTAGTGTGGTGTATAAAATTTTTCATGTTCTGTGATGGATGAAATTGTTACTGAAAAAAATTTAACCGTCACATAAACGTTTTTATGACGGTCAGAAACCATTAACGTACCGACACGCCAATTATGACTTCACTAAATATTTTTTGTGACAGTATTTTTAATGACGTGCGGTCAATAGTCTACCGTTAGTAACTTCGTGTGAACGTGATGTAAATTTGTGACAATCAATTTCTATTAGAAGATACGTTCGAATGTGTGATACCCCGTGTTTTACATGTATTTTCACTGAATGAGTATTTTAATTTAATTTAATTTAATTTAATAGTTCTTTTATTTTAATTATCAAATTTTAATTGGATTTTATTTGTTGTTCGAGTTTAAATTGTTGTTTAATTTATTTTAGCTTGTCTTTGGTTTTAAAATTAAGTAGTTAGTTTTTATTAGTTATTTATTATATTTTAGCTTTACGTTGTGTTTAAATTATTTTCTTGGTTTTATTGCTTTTAAAGTTGTTTTCGTTGGATCAGTTTTTGGACTCCATAGGTGAGGATTGGACCTTATTTTTTTTCCCCATCTTTTCTTTTTCTCTTTTTCCTTTCTCTTTCTTCTCTTTTTCTTTCTCTTTTCTTTCTTTTTTTCCCTCTGTTTTCCTCCTCACGCGCGACACCCTCTCTCTCTACCCATTTCCGTTCGAATTTCTCTCTCCACCCAGAACTGCCGCCACTAGCCACCGTACGGCACACCACCCACCCAGTTTTCTTCCCCTCTGGCCGGTGATCATCCCCACCAAGTTTCACCGCAATCCGTGCCGTCGTTTAGCCAGAAAAGCCACTTCAAGCTGAATGGCTTTTGCTCTGATTTGCCGTCGTCGCTCCACCTCCGGCCACCACCTCTTCACCACTTCATCACCGACTCCTTGCCGTCCTAACCCACCTATTTCCGGCCTCGATCCGTCGTCGGAGCAGCTCCCACGAGCTAGTTTCCGATTTGGGTGTTTAAGCTCTTCCATCGCCGTTTTGGCCGCCACCCACGACCAAACTTCACTTCCACTAGGTTCATAAATACCTCTAAGCCATTTCCTATCAATCCTGAACATTGGTTTGTCTCTGTTCAAAAGTGGGTATTTTACAACCTACGGCCATAGTGTTTTTACACTGTTACGTTACTTTTGCTTCACCGTTTGCTGCGCGTTGATCCTTCAAAAATTATTATATAGCGCTGTAAGTATTTTCCAAACTTCATTTTAGATTTAAATATATTATTGCTATTACAATAATTTATTTGTGATTGGTTGGTTATTCCAGACTGAATCCGAGGAGTCGGGGGTCGGATGGATTTGAGGACGGAGTTACTTGTTTGGTTGTTTTGGATGTTTGGAAAATGTTGGTTAAGTTGTGTGATTTTATTTTCATTGCATTGTGCATGTATATGCATGTGTTATTTATTGAAAATTGAGTTATATGTGTAAATGGATTTTCGGGTGCGTGTGTATCACGACCCCAAGCCGGGATGGGGTATTATCTCGGTGGACCTCCTCTAGTCACTCGGGAGTGGATAATACTGAGTGACATCCCCTGGGTTGTCGCTGGACGACAACGGGAGTGGGCGGGATGGTAACGCTCTCGTATCGACTCTGTGGTCCCTTGGCTAGTGGGGACTAGAGGATGCCTGGGCTAGGTATGTGTTGGGTGCGAGACTGTGATCGCTCGTTTAGATGTCACATATGTAGTCGTTACCTACGGTGTGACATAGTAGCCAGAGTGTGCGGATGATCCTTAGGGGAGATCATGGTGCACACATTAATTGGAATTGGTTTCGATATGGATATGGGCCATTTTCTTGGAAAATGGCGAGGTTTTGATATGAGGTTTTTGTGATCCATTTTATGGGAAAATGGTGGTTTCTTAATTTGGGCCATCATCTGGGATAATGGCGAGGAAAGGTTTAAAGGAAATGTTTTAGGGCAAAATGGGACTTTTGGCGTGCGTGGAAAAATATGTTTTATGGGACATGTGCATTGGGCATTCTTTCATGCATATTGTTGTGACTTTAATATATTTTTATCTTGTAGCATTTGGAATATTACTTACCTATGACATCCTTTTTGGTACCGTAGATTTTGATACAGAGGTTAAGGAGGAGGAGGAGACTGAGCCTGAGAAGGTGGCTCCGCCTGAGTTTTGACATGGAGATGCTTATCTATAGATATTATCTGTATTTGTTTTTATGTTATGTATTTGGGTTTGAGATAGTGTTGAACATGTAATATTTTATTTACGTATGTTTTAAACTGGTTTGTAATTAAACAAAATTTTTGGTACTTAGTTATATGACTTTATTATTCGTTGCATGGTTTTATTTGTACACTTATTGCTTGTACACACACTTTTGACACTTGGCGATGGGATGTGTGACTCGTGTTGTCATCATCCTGACGTCTCAATTTTCACATGTCTGTACGTGGGAGCTGGGGGCGTCACAGAATGTATGTTTTGTTTTTCAAACATTTACCATTTCTAGTTCGCACAGTTAATATATACATTCGGACGTACAATTTGTTCAAACATTTGAAACGTGACATTCGAATTTTAAATGTGAGCTTCCATCGTCAATAGTATGAACATGAACAAATAGACATTCGAACAATTTGTAAATATGTTCAAACATTTTAAATGTGACATTCAAATTGTACTATATATTAAGTTCGAACGTTGGATTTTCATTTGTTTGGACTTAAAAGGGATATACATTCGGATGTGCAAGGATACGTTTCCGAGTTTGAGAATAATACATGTTCAAACTCGATAGTGTACCATCAAACGTTGTTATCTCACGTTCTGTATTTATGTTGGAATGTGGTTTCGAATGTAATCACATGTTAGAACGTGTGAGGTTTACATTCAAACTTATGGCCAATTAGAACTAATAATTACATAAAATTAAATATCATTCATATTGTATCATACACAACTAAAAGAAAATCTCTGAAAATGTTTAAGAAGGTACAAAATAAAATTAAATTTACAAGATGATAAATATTTCAACCAAAGATCAAAGTTCATTTCTTCTTCTTTACCCAACCACCATGATCTTACTATTGTGACATGACATGCTCCATTTAAAGTGGCAAAAGGACAAGGTGAAGCATAAGAAAGAGATTGTGGCATGGCATAAGAAGATTTAGACTTTACTCTGGATTTTAAGGGTGATATGATTTTTCCAGTAAGTATTCTTGAGATTAAAAATCAGAAAAAGAATTAGATTCTCCATAACTATGTTCAAAAATCAGTATTGTTGTCTTCACCAAGTTTAACAAGAATGATTGGCTCTAACTCTATTCATTTAGCAGCTACATGTATTGGATGAATAATCTTCTCTCGCATATTACTGAATCTTTTCCATTTACAATTATCAACGAAGTAATCATATTCATGACTTTTTAAAATTCCATCTTTTTCCCTTTCAATCATCTGATATAAGTATTCTATATTTGAGTACTCGTGATTAACCAGGCACTGAGTTTGCAGTGGTAAAAACCACACTTGTGCAAATGCTTTCACTTGACTCCGAAACTCTTTAGGCCAATAATGTAATCAAGAAGTTTCGCACATCTAAAATGTTTTGCAGCCTCTTACTCATCAAGCAACTGCACTCGATCACTTGACAAAGTTATACTAGAAAATAGAATGACATCTTGCGCTTCATCTTCAATTTGTAAAACTGATTCAAGCAGAAAAAAATTGATGCATAAATTTTTTTTGGTCTTTTCATCTGTCTTCTAGATGAAACATTGTAATGATGATAAGCATGAAATATTAATTTCACAAGTGTGATTACATTACCCAGTTCCTTTTCCATTTCAGAAAGGAACTTATCAATCTCTTAAGCAGCACAATGTCTTACGCAAATCCGAGGATGTTGTTTCTTAATTTTCAATTATACATATTAATTTTGCGATGATTTTAAGAGTTGAAAAATACCTGATTTCTTGTAGTGAGCGAAAATAATCTCATTTTCGCAGTAAATAATCATAAACAAATTACACCAGCGATCCCCTAAAAGTTATCCTAAAATGAAAAACTCAGATCCTTTATCACCCAATTGACTAAAGTATTACAAGCCAGTTGTGATAAAAAAAATTATGGATGTAGCGTTTTCAAGTAGCTCCGTCAGATCTTTAAAAGCATCGTGGTCTTCACCAAGTTTATCAATAATGATTGGCTCTAACTCTAGTAATTTAGAATTTCTATTTATGATCATTGTATTGATCACCTTTGTTGTCCAATCTTCTCGCCAATCACGTCGCAGCAGTTCTTCATAACACTTACAAATTGAAGTATTACAAAGTTGACTCAATATTTGAAATGCATATTTCCTTAATCCTGGTACGGTATGCTTTCTACAAAAGTTCCACCATATTCCTACACAATACAAAAAAAAAAAAAAAATCAAAATATCATAGGTATTTACAGAAAATATCATATCTTAAAAAAGAAAAATATATATTATTGACTTACGAGGATTGCATGTTTTTAGTATTGTTATGGCTGGAGCAATAAATAACTTTGGCCTTTTCATGTAGTATTGCCGTAGTTCCTTTGTGAAGGCTTCCTTTTCATTTGAGTCAGTTATGTTTTTGGACATATAGTTTATACCATCCATCATTTCAACATTTTTCTCAAAATTGTTAGTATACATATAAGTTGGATCTAAAAAAGCTGCAGCTACATATATTGGATGAATAATCTCCCCTCGCATATTACTGAATCTTTTTCGTTTATAATTATAAAAGAAATGATCCAATTCATGGATTTTTTCAATTACATCTTTTACCCTTTCTATCAGCTGATATAAGTATCTTATACTTGAATCCTTGCGATTAACTAGGCAATGAGTTCGCATCAGTAAAAACCACACTTGTGCAACTGCTTTCATTCGACTCAGAAACTCTTTACTATCAATAATGTAATCAACAAGTTTTACACATCCAAAATCTTTAACTGCCTTTTACTCATCAAGCAACAGCATTCGATCACTTGACAATGTTATACTAGAAAATGGAACGACATCCCGCACTTCATCTTCAATTTCTAAAATTGATTCGAGCAGAAAAAAATTTAATGCATAATTTTTTTTTGGTCTTTTCGTCCCTCTTCTAGATGAAATATTGTAATGATGATTAGTATAAAATAATAATTTCACAAGTGTGAAAACAATAACCGGTTCCTCTTCCATTTAAAAATGAAAGATATCAATCTTTGTAGCAGCATAATGCCTTATGCAAATATGATGATATTGTTTCTTTATTTTCAATTCTACATATCGATATAATCATAACAACTAAACAAGACTCTATTCCAGCAATTTATAAAACTTTTGTGATGAAGTAAGTTGCTACAATCGACCTTTCTTGACGATTTATCACTAAATGGATCGACATTTGTAGAGATTTGTTTATCATTTGCACCGAAAAAAATTTCTAGAAATCTATTTTTTACCTGTGATTTTTTTTATTGCTGAAATTAATAAAAGGTGATCGGTTAATTTTGTCGAACGTGTAGTAAACTTGAAATTGCCGATAATAGTCAAATACTGCAATTTCTAGGAGTTTTTGCGACGATTTTTAACGTTGAAAAATGCAAGTTTTCTTATAGTGAGTGAGAATAATCTCGTTTTTACAGTAAATAATCATAAATAAATTACACCGAGGATCATCTAAAAGTTCTCCCAAAAGGAAAGACTCAAATCCTTTATCATCCAATCGACAAAAGTATTGCTAGCCAATTGTGATAAAAAAAGTTATGGATGTAGCGTTCTTCATGTAGCTCCGTCAGGTTCTTAAAAGTATCATGGTCATCACCAAGTTTATGAAGAATGATTGGCTCTAACTCTAGTGATTTAGAATTTCCGTTTATGATCATTATATTCACATTTGTTGTCGAATTTTCTCTCCAATCTCGTTGCGGCAGTTTTTCAAAATGCCTACAAAATGAAGCACTACAAGGGTTGACTCAATATTCGAAGTGCATGTTTCCTTAATAGCAGTTTGGTATGCTTTCTACAAAAATCCCACCATATTCCTACACAATCCAAGAAAAAGACAAATTATCATAAGTATTTATAGAAAATATCATATCTTTAAAAAGAAAAATATATATTATTGACTTATGAGGATAGTATGTTTTTAGCATTGTTATGGCTAGAGCATGTTCTTCATGTAGCTCCGTTAGATCCTTAAAAGCATCATAGTCTTCACTAAATTTATCAAGAATGATTTGGGCTAACTCTAGTGATTTAGCATTTTCATTTATGATCATTGTATTCACCTTTGTTGTCTTATCTACTCTCTGACCACGTCGAGGCAGTTCTTCAAAACGCTTACAAAATGAAGTAGTACAAGGTTAACTCAATATTCAAAGTGCATATTTTCTTAATACCGGCACGGTATGCTTTCTACAACAGAACCACCATATTCCTAGACAATCCAAAAAAAACAACAAAATATTAGAAGTATTTACAGAAAATATCATATGTTAAAAAAGAAAAAAAATATATTATTGACCTACGATGATGGCATATTTTTAGCATTGTTGTGGCTGGAGTGGTGAATAACTTTGGCATTTTCATGCGGTATTGCCGTAGTTCCTTTGTGAAGGCTTCTTTTTCATCTGAATCAATTATGTTTTAGAATATATAGTTTATACCATCCATCATTTCAACATTTTTGTCAAAATTGTCAGTATACATATAAGCTGGATCTAAAAATGCTGTAGCTGCATGTATTGGATGAATAATCTTCCCTCGCATATCACTGAATCTTTTCTATATACAATTATAAAAGAAGTGATCATATTCATGAATTTTTTCAATTCCATCTTTTACCATTTCTATCATCTGATATAAGTATCTTATACTTAAGTCCTCGCGATTAACCAAGCATTGAGTTTGCAGAAGTAAAAACCACATTTGTACAAAACTTTCACTTGACTCCGAAATTCTTTACGGCCAATAATGTAATTATGAAGTTTTGCACATCTAAAATGTTTTACTGCCTCTTGCTTATCAAGCAATTGCACTTGATCACTTGACAATGTTATACTAGAAAATGGAACGACATCCTGTGCTTCATCTTCAATTTCTAAAACTGATTCGAGTAGAAAAAAATTGATGCATACTTTTTTTCCGGTCTTTTTGTCCCTCTTATAGATGAAACATTGCAATGATAAAAACTATAAAATATTAATTTCACAAGTGTGATTACAGTACCAAGTTTCTCTTTCATTTAAGAAAGGAACCTATCAATCTCCGTGGCAACACAATGACTTATGCAAATTCGAGGATATTGTTTCTTAATTTTCAATTATACATATCGATATGATCATTCCAACTAAGCAAGATACTATTTCAGCGATTTATACAACTTTTACGATGATGTAAATTGATGCAATTGATCTTTCTGGATGATTTATTACTAAATGGATCTCACCAGTTGTAGAGATTTGTTTGTCATTTGCACCGAAAAAAATATCTGGTAACATATTTTTTTATCGATGATTTTTGTTTATCGCTAAAATTAATCAAAAGTGACGGGTTAATTATGTCAAACATACAACAAATTTGAAATCACTGAAAATAATCAAATACGGCGATTTTCAAGGGTTTTTGTGACGATTTTAAGAGTTGGAAAATGCTTGATTTCTTGTAGTGAGGGAGAATAATCTCGTTTTTGCAGTAAATAATCATAAATAAATTACACCAATGATCCTCTAAAAGTTATCCAACAATGAAAGATTCAGATCCCTTATCACCCAATTGAAAAAAGTATTGCTAGCCAGATGTGATTAAAAAAAATATTCATGTAATGTTCTTCATGTAGCTACATCAGATCCTTAAAAGCATCGTGGTCTTTACCAAGTTTATCAAGAATGATTGGCTCTAACTATGTTCCAAAAAGATTCCTTTTATGTTGCATGCATGCTCTGCTAGGGTTACTATCCATGCGGCTCAAGCTCTTCATGGGCAGTGATGAACAGCCCTCCAGTGGCCTCTGTTACCGGCGGGCAAGATCAAAAGAAGACGGCAGGGCCTCCTCTGGTGGGGCTGGAGCGATCTACAGGCGAAGCTGAGGTGAGTGAGAGCAAGACTTTCGTGGAGGCCCTGCAGTGGCCGATCCCTCCTCCAAAGTTCAAAATTCCTATCCGAAGGCCTGAGGTGATTAATGGGGATTTTGGTTTTGTGTTTTCTGATACTGAGATGGAAAGGGCTGTTGAGGATCTAAAGTTTGCGTTGGTTTTGAAGTTTTTGAATACGAGACCCTCCATTGATGTTCTTAGAAACCATATTATTAAATCTTGGGCTTCAGTGAGGTGCCGATGGTCAATTTTATGGATGACTTTCACGTCCTACTACACTTAGCAAATGAAAGGGATTATTTTCATGCTTGGGCTCTTGAAGGCTGGGTGGTCGCAAGAGGGCAGTTCCATTTATTTAGTTGGTCCGTGGGTTTTGATGTGAAAAAAGAACCCTCCATTGCTTCTCAATGGATCTTCTTGCCAGGCCTTCCCCTTCATCTATACCTGTTGGATTGTCTCCAGAGTTTTGCTACTAGGTTCAGACATTTTTTGGGCACTGATAATGCTACCATCTATAGAACCCGAGCCACAGAAGCAAGGATTTGTGATGAAGTTGATCTTCAGGAAGAACCGATTGCAGGTTTCCCTATGATGGTTGGGAAGAACCAGATATGGCAATCGGTTAGATATGAGAAGCCAGGTTTTTATTGTAACAAATGTTTCAATCAAGGGCATACTGCAGTCGTCTGTCAGAATGGCCAGCGTCCTGCATGTAAGAATGGTGTGATAAAACAGGGGAAAGAGGGTGGAAAAACAGGGACACACGGGACGTGGAAGGAAGTGGGTTAGAAACCTGTGGAGAATGTGGAAGAAGAAAGGAATAAGCAACCTGATTAGCAGAACACGGATCCAAACAATGGGGGAAGTCATCCAGCGAAAGACGCTACTGTGAAGCACTTGGCCCAGTAGGAAGGTGCTGAAGGGGAGAGAACCTATATAAGGGATGGGGGGATCCATATCTCCTATTATTTTGGTGACTGAACCGTCTGGATGTAGCCCAAGTATTGAAGTTGTTTCAGTCCTGTATGTAGAACCAGAATTAGGCTGTGTTCAGGATGTTGAAGAAACGAGAACGTGTACATGGGAGGGGGGTTGTGTGCCGTCTGCTAGTCCGGAGAAAGTGATAGAAGTGCATGTGGGGAAAAATAATATCATCATTGATAGTCTTGCTCCAACAAATGTAGTAGTTTCAGCTCAAGTGCATAACAGTGTGGTTGAGGAGGTGGTTATCCAAGATATTATGCATGAGGAAGAAGTGGAAGGTTCGGGTAGGGTGAAAGCTTTGTTATGTACTAACAAGTTTGATGCTTTGTTGGAAGAGGAAAATGTTCAGGTGTGTGATGGAAATAAGGATTACACCTCAGACCCCGGCGACTCGTGGATAGGGGAGGGAGTTTCCAATGATGAAAGTAATATTGTCCCAAGGAGATATAAGAGAGCTAAGGCTCTCCTTTTCAAACTTTTTAATGCTTGACAGTATTTTGGTGTGGAATGTCCGAGGTTTGGGCAATTCCAAGAGAAGGTTATGTGGGTTGATACAAAAGATGAATATTTCGATATTAGCTATTTCTGAGCCGTTTCAGGCAGTGGATAAAATTCAAACGTGGGTGTGTCAAATTGGATTTCATAAGTCTACTTCAAATGTAGGAGGCAAAATATGGCTTTTTTGGTCAGAGGAGATAGATATGGAATTGGTTACGGTGTCTAGTCAATCCTTTACATGTTTGTTCTCTTTTAATAGGGAGACTTTGATGGTTTCTTTTATTTATGCTAAATGTTTTATGATTGAGTGTCGTGAGTTATGGGCCCATTTGAGTAGTATCAATTGTACGGGTATTCCTTGGGCTATTATGGGTGATTTTAATATTATTCGGGTTGACTCTAAATGAAGAGGTGGTAATCCAAGATCTTGGCTGGCTATGAGTGAGTTTAATTATTGTATTAATAGCTATCACTCGCCCCTTGTCCTTCAGTTGACTCCTTCCTTTCCCAGGTATGGCCCGACTCCCTTTCGTTTCCAGAATATGTGGTTATTGCATAAAGATTTTCTCAGAGTGTCTCGGGAGGCTTGGTCCGTAGAGACTTCGGGTGATAATAATATAATTAAACTCGCTGGTAAATTGAAAAGGATGAAAGTCATCTTACGTGCCTGGAATAAGAATACTTTTGGCAAGGTGGTTTTTTGCGTTCGTGAACTGGAAGAACATATTGAATTGCTTGAGGAAAGTCTCCAAAATGGCTTTTCTACCTCGGTTGACAATGATTTATTGAGGACCAAGATAGAGTTGGACTCTTGGATGCAACTGGAAAATGCGAGGCTCTCCGAACAGGCTAAGAAAAAATGGCTTCAAGAGGGAGGTTGTAATTCCAAATCTTTTCATGTAGTTATTGTTCAACATCGTAGGAATTTGAAAGTTCATTCAATGAGTATTTCAGATAATGTTACTCTTTCTTCTTCGAATCAAGTCCAAGAGGGAGTTGTGAAATACGTTGGGGACTTTCTAAGCCAATCTGAAAATGGAACTGCCCCTGACTTGTCTTCTCTCATTCAGCCGTGTCTGGGGGATTGTGATTGGGATGATTCCTTGTATGAGCTGTCGGATATTGAGGTTAGAGAGGTGTTTGCTTCTATTGCCTCGGACTCTAGTCCAGGCCCAGATGGGTTATGATCTGCATTTTACACTGCGTGTTGGGACTTCATCAAGCATGATATCATGGCTGCGGTGAAGGATTTTTTTAAAGGTACTAGCTTACCTCGCTTTTACTCTTCCTCTTTTATTGTGTTGGTTCCGAAGATGCCAAATCCTTTGAGTTTTGATATGTTTCGACCAATTAGCCTATGCAATGTGATCTATAAAGTTTTTGCTAAGTTGTTGGTTAATCGTTTGTCTCCTATCCCTGTAAAGATTATCTCCCCTGAACAGGGTGCTTTTGTTAAAGGGCGAAGCATCTTTCAAAATATTTCGCTCACTCAAGAAGTGCTTAAAATACTGCAAAAGAAGGTAATGAGGGTGAGGGAGGGGAGAATTAAATGTTTCTCTATGCCTTCAAGTGCCCCTATGTTGTCTCACCTCCTGTATGCTAATGATATTGTGGTTTTTTCTAATGCTTCTAAGCGCACTATCAGGGTTTTGATGGAGATTTTTCGTACGTTTAAGGCCTGGTTCGGCCAATATATCAATTATGATAAGTCTGCAGTGTTCTGGTCTAAGTGGTTATTGCCTAGTCGTACCAAGGACATACTGGTTGCTACAGTGCTCTCTCAGGGTTGTTTTCCTATCACTTATTTGGAAGCTCCTATGGTGGATTGCAGGCTCAAAGTTGCTCATTTTGATACTCTTATAGACAGAGTTGTTAAAAGGCTGGCAGGTTGGAAAAACAGGTTGTTATCACAAGGGGCCTGGTTGGTCCTTTTGAGGCACGTCCTAACTAGCATGCCTATCTATTTGCTTTCGGTGGTTCATATGCCTAAGATTGTGAAGAGGAAAATTTCTAGCATGTTTGCTAATTTCTTTTGGGGTGTTGAGGACCAGAAGAAGAAAATACTTTGGAGGGCCTGGAATAAATTGTGTGTCCCGTGTGATGAGGGCGGTGTGGGTGTTAGGGACCTGGATGAGGTCCAACAAGCCATGTTTTTCAAGTTTGGTTGGCAGTTTTAAACTCAGGATTCTCTTTGGGCCAAATTCTTTCGTGCTAAATATGTGAAGAATAGTCATGTTTCTCTAATGCAAGAGGGGTGGTTTGGTTCTCAGTTTTGGATGAATGTCCTTCATGGTAACCCATTGTTTCTTCAAAAGTCTCAATGGAAAGTGCGGCAAGGTAATGTCTCTTTGTGGTATGATAAATTTATGGAAGATGGCCCCCTTTGTTGAAGGGTGAATTGCATCACGGAGCCTCTAATTCGGGTGCAAGATTTGGTGGTTCGGAACTATTGGGATGTGGAAAAACTTAATGTTCTTCTCGGTCCTCAGCTGGCAGGTGAGGTGATGGCTTCGGTAGGTGGGTTTAAGAATAAAGAGGATATGTTAATTTGGATCCCCGATAAACATGGTCAATTTTCTACCACGTTGGCTTGGGATATTATTTGTGTCAAATTCCCAAAAATTGATAATGTGGATTGGATTTGGAACAACTTGTTGCTTGGAAAAATTTCTATTTATACGTGGAAAGCTTATTTTAATTGTCTTAGTGTGGATGAGCAAGTTCGTAAGCTTGGTATTCCTATTATCTCTTGTTGCAATCGATGTGAGACCTGTCATTGTGAATATCTGAATCAAGTTTTGGGGAGTGGAGATTTCACTAGTGCCCTTTGGAGGAAAGTTTCTGCTGAAATGGGGTTCCTTTTGTGGCTATTCAAGGTTGGAAGGAACGTAGTGCAGCGTGGTTTCTGCGTGCTTCTCGTTAGTCCCAAGTTGGGATCCTTACTGGATTACTTCCGTCCATTGTAGTGTGGAGATTGTGGCAATGTGGTTGTAAGGCTAGAATAGAAGATAGGAGGGAATCTGTGAATGAAGTTTGGCACTCTATTAAATTTTGGTTGCATGCAGTGATGGAGAACATTTCCAAATTTACAAAGCTCAGTTCAGGGGAAGCTAAGATTCTTGCGCGACTAGAGATTCCCCCTATTTTTTCAAAACCAAAATATGAAAGGGTAGTGAGGTGGTCTAAACCGTCTCAAGGTCGTGTTAAACTGAATGTGGATGGAAGTAGTCTCGGGAATCTGGGAAGTAGTGGTGGTGGTGGTGTGTTTTGTGACAGGGAGGGTAATATTATTTTCTCTTTTTCCAAGCCATTTGGGAGTTGTACTAATACTGAGGATGAACTTCGTGCCTTGCTAGAAGGGATACGCCTTTGTAGTATTGCCAGCAGGAGGGCGGTGGATATTGATTGTGATTCTCAGGTGGTTGTTTCTTGGGTGAAATCCAAAAAATGCTCGCTTTGGTATTTGTGGAATTTTTGGGACCAAATTGTTGATTACATTGAGGCGATAGATGTTGTGTGCAATCATTGCTTCAGAGAAGGAAATTCAGTGACGGATGCTCTAGCTAAGGCTGGTACACAGGGCACGGACATGCTATACTCGAATATTCAAAGTCTTCCTCGGGAGATTAGAGGCCTTGCGAGACTTGAAAAATTGGCAATTGCTTACATTTGATCCTAGTTCCGTTGGTAGTCTCTAGGTTGGTTGTTGATTGCACGGCTCGGGCTCTCTCCAGGTATGTTTCTATTTGCACTGTGTCCTTTATTTTCTTACTCTTTGGTTGTGCAAGTTTTTTACAGGTTGCTGCGTGTGGTTTTTATTTCTTTGAGTCTTATGTATTGTGGTTGTGTTTTCTTGGTTTTTCTGTTTGGAGGTCTAGGTTTTGGTTTTTCTTTGTAACCACCAGGCCTCGGGTTGTAACTACGGTATTCCTTCACCATAAGTGAGGGCTTATTAATAAAATTAGGATGGGGTTGCTATGTGGGTGGCTTCTGGCTCTTCTTAATATATATATATATGATGAAAGAATCACATTTATTAACTGTAGTATATAGAATCCATTATAAACTGATGAAAACATCATTAAAGCCACATGCTCTTATTACTAGTCCAAAAGGCTATACATTATTATTACAATCTAGCACACTAAATTTTAGTATACAAATTCCTAAATAGATTAATTGGAATCAAATTACTCTCCCTAATGAATAGCAGTTAAAAAATATTATTGCATTACCTAAAATAGAAAACAATTCTAAAAATGATCTAGATTACATAGATAAAAAAAGGAGGGAACAATCCAAATTGTCTTTCAACCTAATAAGAAAGATTTATTATTTCCACTTTATGATGCTACTATATTTTCAAAATTTGATATGAAAAATGAATTTTGCAAATTTAAATTGCTGAAAAAGATAGCTACAAAATGGTATTTAATAGATATAAAATGATATTTGAATTAAAAATTGCCCCAAGTGAATTTCAAAATATTGTAAATGAAATATTTACTACTTTTACTCACTCTTCAATAGTTTACTGCATAGATGATGTATTAATATTTTTTTCATCTACTGAACAACATTGAAAACATATAAACACTTTTGTTCAAATTTTTAAATAAAATGGATTAGTTGTCTCAACACCTGAAATATAATTATTCTAAAATAAAATTAGATTTCTTGGACATGATATCTACTAAGGAACTATTACACCAATTAGTAGAGCAGTAGAATTTGTTAATAAATTTTCTGATGAAATAAAAGATAAATAACAATTGCAAAGATTTCTAGGAAGTTTGAATTATGTTGCAGATTTTTCTCAATCTCTTAGACCATTATGCAAACCATTATTCAAAAAATTAAAAAAGAATCTGCCTTTATGGACAGAAAATCATACAAATATTATAAAACAGATAAAGGTCCATGTTAAGAAATTATCATGCTTAGGACTTCCATCTCCTTATACTTTTAAAATTGTTAAAACAGATGCCTCTGACCTTGGTTATGGAGGAATTATGAAACAAAAATTATCAAATGATTATGAATAAATTAGTATATTTCATTTAGGATGTTGGAATCCTACTTAAATGAATTATGGTACTATTAAAAAAGAAATTTTAGCTATTGTATTATGTATTTCTAAATTTCAAGATAATTTGTTGAATCAAAAGTTTTTACTTAGAATAGAATATAAATCAACCAATGAAGTTTTGATTAAACTTGGTTGTTAAAATTATATTTGCTAGATGGCTAGCTATATTAAGTATTTTTTTTTTATTTTGATATTGAACATATTTAAGAAGAATCTAATTCTTTTCCTGATTTTTAATCTCGAGAATTCTTACTGGAAAAATCATGTTATCCTTAAAGTCCAGAGTAAAGTCTAAATTTTCTTATGCCAGGCCACTATCTCTTTCTTATCCTTCACCTTGTCCTTCTGCCACTCTAAATGAAATATGTCATGTCACAATAGTAAGATCGTTGTGGTCGAGTAAAGAAGAAGAAATTAACTTTGATCTTTGCTTGAAATATTTATCATCTTGTAAATTTAATTTTATTTTGTACATTCTTAAACATTTTCAGAGATTGTCTTTTAGTTGTGTATGATACAATATGAATGATATTTAATTTTATGTAATTATTAGTTCTGATTGGCCATAAGTTTGAATGTAAACCTCACACGTTCTAACATGTGATTACATTTGAAACCACATTTGAACATAAATACAGAACGTGAGATAACAACGTTTGATGGTACACTATCAAGTTTGAACATGTATTGGACCCCCTTCTCTCTAAAGACTCTCTCCCTTCTCTCTAAAAGAAAACCCTAACCCTAAATACATAGAGCCTCGATAGGGGGTGGGAGCTTCGGCTCCCCCCCTCTTCCTTTCCCCCTCCCCCTCTCCCACCCCTTCTCTTTTCTTTTTCTGCATCTTGTGTTTCGTTCCTTTTTTTTTTCCGTTTGTTGTTGTGTTTTTTAGGTAAATAAAGGTGGAGTGCTGACCGGGTCGTTCTAACTACCGTCCGCCTACACGCTCCCACCAGGATGATGGCCAGTCGCCGATCTTCAAGTTCACCGAACGTGGCGCCAAACAGAGTGGCGCGTAGCCTCCATGCGCGGGATGAAGTCTCGGATTGATCCAGAGCATGGCCGCCACGTGCCACCGGGGAGCCACCGGCCATTCCAAAACTTGGCTTTTCTGGGACCTCTTTCTCCGAGAAAGCATAGACCGACCGTCGGCTCTTCTCCATCTACCTTGCACCTCAGCCTCTGGTTTTTGTTTTCGTCTCTCCGTTCCGTTGGTTTTTTGGTTTGTTCTTAATCTGATTTATTCTGAGCGGGGTGAGGAGTGTTTTGTTCGGTCACATCTGGGGCTAGTGTTAGTCGAGAGTGGCGGACGTTGTTATGGCCGGTGGTTGTACGGCCAACCTCTGGTGGAGGTTTTGTGGTTCGTACACGAACTGGGTACTCGTGCCGTTCCTGGACTCGTGATGCCGATGCCTGCGGAGGGTGTGCCGTCGTAGTTCATGCTGGTGCTTGAGTGTTTGTTTCGGTTGTTTTGCTTTGTTTTGGTTTGTAGTATAGTTTTATGTAGTTTTATTAGTTTTTGGTTGTAATAGGCTTTGGGACTTAGTGTTCATAGCAGGCTTGTCCCTTATTCCGCCTCTTTAAGGGGTCAGAGGGGTCTTGTCACTCTGTTTTTTCAGAGTGCGCTCTCTCTCTTCGGAGAGTTATAGAAATTAAGACAATGTCCGCCACTTTGTGTGCGTGGAGGCTCCAGAGTAGATGCATAGGTTGGCTTATAGTCTGGATTTTCCTGTATTGATAAGTCACATTTATAACTTCGACTTGAAGAATGAATTCACCTTTCAAAAAAAAAAGTTTGAACATGTATTATTCTCAAACTTGGAAACGTATCCTTGCACATCCGAATGTATATCCCTTTTACGTCCAAACAAATGAAAATCCGACATTCGAACTTAACATATAGTACCATTTGAATGTCACATTTAAAACGTTTGAACAAATCTACAAATTGTTTGAATGTCTATTTGTTCATGTTTAAACTATTGACAATGGAAGCTCACTTTCAAAGTTTGAATGTCACGTCTCAAATGTTTGAACAAATTGTACGTGCAAATGTATATATTAACGGTGCGAACTAGAAATGGTAAATGTTTGAACAACAAAACATACATTCGAATGCATTTTTTGATAGAAATTGACTGTCACAAATTTACATCACGTTCACACAAAGTTACTAATGGCAGACTATTGACTGTGCATCATGAAAAATACTGTCACAAAAAATATTTAGTGACGCCTTAATTGGTGTGTCGGTACGTTAATGGTTTCTGACCGTCATAAAAACGTTTATGTGACGGTTAAATTTTTTTAAGTGACAATTTCATCCATCACAGAACATACCACACTACTATCCCACTCTCATCCTACTATGTAAAATATGTCATATTTACTACTATTAGATGATTTTTTATCATCCAGTAATGATAAACATGCCACATATTATATAGTGGGATGTAAATAAGATGAGAGTATGAAGTATAGAATTAGCCCCACGAAACATAAAATCGCTTGTTGTAGCGTTGCATCCTAGTTAGTTTCCGTTGTAATGGCCTGCATGCATAAACATATACTTGCGTGCTGCAAGTCATATACACACGTACGGATACATTATGTTCTCTGTTGTATATGGATATATTGTTCTTTTTTGGTTTCTTGCCATAAACATCCCGCAGTGGCTAATTAATTCCTTCCCCGCCCTAATATTAATACATACATTCACAGCAAATTTATAATTTGCTGTGCCTTAAATTTATTGCGCTTAATTTGCTTGTAGAAGCTGTTGCTTTTTTACCTACAATTACATCAAATGAATAGAAGTTACGGTTTTTATTTTTATTTTTATTTTTATTATTTTTTTCTTTAATTAAGTGATTACGGAAATATTATTTTAATTTTTTAAAGCCGATTGATATAAAATTATGGTGGTTGGTAATGATCCGTACGAGTTCATGAATCGATTTGTGGGCCTGCGTTGCCCAGCCCATTATTAGAGAAATTGTAGTTTTGGGCAACTTCAAAGATCGGCAAGTGGAAAAGAAAGCAACACACGAGAACACACCAAAATTTACGTGGAAAACCCTCCAGTGTAGAGGGAAAAACCACGGGGCAAATTCCGATCAAATCCACTATGATAAAATTATGTTACATCGACTCAAGTCTTTGCCCAAAACTTGAGTACTCGGTACAAATTGGGATAATAATAATAATAACATTGAGGATAATAATAATCCACTCTCTGAGGAGCCGGCCGGCCGCTGTCATCACCAAAATCATCACCATGACAGTATCCCAATTTGTTTTTTTCGTCGGAGCTGTATCGCATGCAGGCTAGCTACTCCTTTTTTCCTAAAACACACATGATGCACGTACACAATCAATTAATAATCTTATAGTGAAAATCATTGTATATATTAATTAATTGCATGTATTACGTACCTTTCTGCATGCCCCATGATGCTCCACATGAACGTGGTTTCTTGGCAAGCCTTCTAGAACAAAATTCAGTACTCCGATCAGGTTTCTTTCGACAGTCCTCTGGCTTTGGTGCAGTTTGGAAGTCAATCACCTGAGTTTTTCTTTTCTTATTTTCAACATCTTTGTAGGCTTCACGGAGCTTTCTTGTCGTTGACACAAGCTTCAACTCCAAATCTTCATCATCCAACGTGCTCTTTGACTTGTCGGAGGACTTGGCTACTACTTCTGAAATAATAATATTCTTCCCTTTCCAAGTATTTTCCTTCAAAACTACTTCTTTGAGCAGCCGAGGTTTTTGTTGATCTGGACACTTCTCCGACATAGGTGCGCTGAGGAAGATACCAAAATTTTCATTACTAAACGTGAAAAGCAAGAGTTATAACGTTGTGCAATATAAATAATATAATCTCAAACTGTCCATACTTGATAATTCATGAATTAGCTGACACCCCAAATGTACACTAATTCTCAAATTAAATAGGTTTAAAGTTATTCTTGCAATCTCACGCACAACCTATCAAATATAAGCCCAACATGCAACCCTACGTATTAAATTAACTTAAGTTGCGAATTTACAACCTAATAGGTGTGGGGTATTTCTTTAATACATTTTCCTAGTTTTAATACATTTTCGTAATTTTTTGTATATTGCGGTATTTCTATTTATCAACTTAAGTTGTGAATTTACAACCTAATAAGTGTGGGGTAATTTTTTTAATACATTTTCCTAGTTTTAATACATTTGTGTGGTGGAGTATTGCTATTTATCAACTTAAGTCATGACTTTAAGACTAAGAGTTCGAACGTTTATATTTCCATATTCGAACGTTACATATCAATTTTGAGCCTTAAAACCATGTTTCCCTCCATAAACAAAATACACATCGCCACATTCGAATTTATATAAATGAAAGGTACTTATAAAAAGTCACAACTTATATAAATAAAATAGTACTTATAAAAAGTTGCACCTTATATAAGGAGCAGTTTGGATACAGAGGTGTTTCATCTCACCTCTGATCATATGGATACTTTTGTATCCAAATGCTGATTGTAGAATCGGGGTTACAAATGTCAACACATTTGTGCTTTGTCAAAAACCTAGAGAAAACGGGGTTAGCTTTTTCGAACACTATAAAAAACAATCTGATCATCTTTGGCATTTCCAATTTTAAGCACAATTTTTTAACTAATTAAATTTAAAAAATATATATTTTTATTTAATTAATTATTTTTTAAGCACAGATTTTTATTAATTAATTAAAATTTTTAAGCACAATTTTTTTATAATATTTTAATTAATTAAATTTTGAATATAAAAATATTTTACAAGATATTTCTTAAAAATAATTTAAATTTATAAAAATATTGTCATCTTATAATATTATTAGGAAATATATTATAAAAATAAAATTTTGGGTAGGTAATTTATTAATTACTATTATTTATTTATAAATGAAATAAAATATTACAAATACTATGTAATGATTGGTGTGACCCATATCTATCAAATTCCTAAAAAGTAAAAGTATCTCATCTCATTTCTTAATCCAAATGCACAAATTTTCAAAAACCATTTCATCTCATCTTAACTTAACAATCTCAGTACTATTCACAAATCATTTCAACTCATCTCATCTTATCTCATTATCCTAACGAACCTTAAATGAAATGGTACTTGTGAAAAGTCACAACTTATATAAAATTAAATGGTATTTATAAAGAGTCACAATTAAAATAAAAGAGTACTTAATTGTGAGAAGTCATAACTTTTCAAATTGTAGAGAATATATTTAAAAGATTTCTAATTCACCAAAACGCACAACTCCTTGTTTGGTGGCCAAACGATTAAGGCTCCTATATATCCCCAAAAGGCATGCGTTGGTTCAAATTACCTTGACATATTTTTATATAAATCTTAATAACCGAACTAACACATTGAACAATGACAATGGTTCACATTATTTTTTATTTTGCGATAAATATTTTAATCATTTTTAAGTTTAAAAATAAGATACAACTCTAGCATGGCGTCGTGGGGGCATCGGTAGCCATGTCATAATGTCATCTCTTCCTGAAGCTACGGCGTTGCCATTATTAATAGCCTCGTTGCATTCGACGGGGTTGAAGTGTTTGTTTCTTTGTTAATTGAATAGTAGCCGTTGGGTGAGGGAGAAGAACAGCTTGGGTTTTTTCTTAAAGTTATACAGTTCTAGGTTGTAAAACGGGTTTGGGCAAATAGACGTGAAGCCCATCCACTTATGCAATTTCAAGTTCCTTTGATCATTAGAGGCAGTTGTTAGAATTAGGTGTTTTGAACCCAGACCTCATACACCATGGTAATCAGATCTTGGTATATACTAGATCCTATACACTATCCAATGAACAGCTGACGCATTAGCTTTCCATTGGAGCTTACAATAAGCCCACCCATATAAGATTAAAATTTAAAATAATTAAACTAAAAAGAACCTACATGGTATGGCGCTACCTTCGACGCCAACGTGGTGACCGACAACCAAATCCGAACCGCAGCCACTCCAAAGTCATATATATAAACATATATTATATAAATAATATGAGCAAGCAAATATTACAAGCTTATTATATATTATAATTCTGAGATCAGGATACAAGATTAAAATAAATAATTACAAAAGAATAGAAAATAAATAGAGAATTAAAATAATATACATTGGAAAGCATAATTAAGAAGCTGACTTTGAGACTTCTGATGAGTGCGTAGGTTTTTAGCTGCAAAAGACAGTGAGCGAGAGCCGTCCGTCATGGCGTGCAAGAGTGGTGCTCAGATTCCGACACACGAGTTGCATAGAATCTGTCAATGTAGGCGGTGGCTTTGCAGTCGATACCTGGTTCGGCAGTCCAACCCCATCTGTCTTCATCGCTAGGGCATAATCTTCTGACGGTGTCACCTTCATCCCAGTCATCATCTCTGCTAGCGCTGCTCCCACCTGGGAAGCATACCTTGAATATGTTGCAGATTGAGAATGAATTAGAAGATGACTTTCCTCCCATCTCTCAAATTATCTTCTTGATCTCTCTTATGTGATCTAGGAATATGGTGTATATGAGTCTGAAAGAGCACGTACTCGAAGCTGTTTGTTTTTTTCTTTCTTGATAATAATTGATCCCAAGCTTGCGCAGGGAGAGTGCTCTCTCTCTCTTTGAGGCTGAAAGAGCATGAAATATCTCATCTGTATTTATAGTGGGGGGAAAGGAAACCAACTAGGGACTCCCTCCAAGTTGTTGGCTGGTCAGGATTAATAATTAATGGACGGTCCAGATCCATTGAAATGACAAACAAATAGAATTCCTGGCTGTAAAACCCAGATCATAAAAGCATAGGTGCATGTTATGGTCCTCTGCTTTTCACTTTTCAGTTGACCCAAACAGTTGTGTTTAGTGGTACTGTTCTAGTTTTTTTTCTTCCTTTTTACAGTCACTTTCTTTTACCAAGAAGATGCCCTCCTAACTCTATGTACTCCAGATCGATGTTGGTGAATCTTTTTGCCACTTCACTTATTATCTCCATCCTTTTACCCTTCTAGCTAACTCCTCCGCCATGGTAAAGGATTAATTTTTTGTTCATGTCAAGCAATGATATTAGGAGAATAACGTGAATCACGAGGCCGTCTAGATGCATGGAATTGTTTGAAAGACAACTACATCATGCAACTAAATAAATTGCAGCAAGCATTATTGCTGATCATCCTCCTATCTTTTTCTACAGAATGTTGTTCCGCATACTTTATTCTTGAGTATATAGCTTTCTTAGCGAACATCAAAATGAAAGAAGGAAAATCAAAAGCGTGTTGCATGGGTGCTTTCTTTCTATCTTTCTTTCAGTTGTTTATTTATTTTGTGTTTCATTTTTCCTTTTGGGGAACCTTTTGTGGAAGGCATTGGCTTGTAAGGGCGTGGATTTTGAAAGAAAGTCCCCACCCCTTAATTCAGTACGATTCCTAGCAGTGCATTCAAGCTGGCTAGCTTTTTGGCATCTGAACCTTTCACCGGAGCCAGATTTTTGTATGCACTTATCGTACTTCAACAATATAGGACGCACAAAATCTGTCTTTGCCTTTAGCTTCTTTCATATTAGACGTCGTTGCTATGTGTCTTTCTGGTTGTAAATATCACATCTATTTAATAACAATATTCTCATATATAAAAAGAGAGAACCTTGCACTGTTTCATCAACCAACGTATATTATATACAGAACAACGAGATATTTTAGGCACTAATATTCCGTAACATGTGTGGGTTGATTAGAATCCGATGATCAATAGTACGTACTTTTTCAATGATTCCAAAGAGAGGGTTGTTTTCACAATGATACAAACACAAAAAATCATGCATTTTATTAACTAGTTTTATTGTAGTTGGAGGCAAAATTTGGCATGTAGATGGGCAATACAAAAATTATCACTTTAAAAAAGTATAGAAATGGAACAACTGTACTGCAGAAATAGAGACAGTACAGTTGTTCTGTACAATATAATTTTATTTTCTCTAAAATTATTCATAATAATATTAGTTATTTTCTTTCAAATCACACTACAATATATGTAATCTTTTGGGATGAATTTTTTTGTCCCAAAAGACAGTGATTTTGTCCCAAAATATATCTTGGCATGAAAATAATGGTCCCAAAGTCGTTTCAACAACAATGTCGCAAAAGATATTTTGGGATGCAAAACACAATTTTTTTTTTTGTCACGATTGAATTTCGTCCTAAAATCTCATTTGAATGGTTCAAATTTGCCATTCAAACATCAAATTAGTTCAAACGCTGCATTCATGAGTGTTGGATCCACTCATTCTAGGACCCAACAACACTACATTCCTTATCACGTTTCCTCTTTTTGGGACCCACTTGGGTCACCTTTTTCAAATTCAGCGTTCTATTTTGAGGTCTTATCTTTTAAAGTGAATCTCCATGATTCAACTTAGAGTTAAGACACTAAGACATTTGTCTTACTCTCCTGTTAACCGTATTCCGATGCATAACTGAGACCGACTAAGTCACGCATTCCAATCCTAGACAATATATCTGTTACTACCTTCATGCATCCTCGCCCACACTTCATCCTTATTTCCATTAATGCATGCCACATGACTTTAAGCCAACTCTGATGCTTAAACATCGTGTAACCATGCTTAGCATAGATTACCCATTACATATGGTAAATTCGTCCGGTACACATGTCTTACCAGATGCACATGTATCTTACCCCCTTATCGCCTAAGATCAACATATAATCCGTTGAACACCCGCTTGTGTAAACAAGCTCCATAATCCGATACCAACTTTAAGGATTGTTGCTCATGTGAAAAGTGTCAAAAGTTAGGAGTTATGTCTATCTGTATATGATGCCCTTAAACCCAATTTTAGGAATTGAAATTTTTGATTGTTGGGGTATTGATTTTATGGGACCATTTCCTCATTCTTTTGGATATCAATATATTATTGTGGCAGTAGATTATGTGTCAAAATGGGTAGAGGCAGCAGCTTGCAGTAGCAATGATAATAGGATGGTAGTTAAATTTCTCAAAGAGAATGTGTTATCTCGATTTGGTACACCACGTGCTATCATTATTTACCGAGGAACAAAATTTTACAACCGTTTTTTTGAGGTTTCGATGAAAAAATATGGGGTGGTACATAAGATCTCTACTGCCTACCACCTCCAGACAAGTGGGCAGGTAGAACTTGCAAACAGGAAAATTAAGTAAATTTTAAAAAAAATAGCCAACCTGGATCGCAAAGATTGATCTTTGGGCCCACTGTACAGCTTTAAAAATTCCCTTAGGCATGTCACCTTATAGGCTTATTTTTTGAAAGCCTTGCCACTTACTTGTGGAGCTCGAGTATCGAGCTTATTAGGCCATCAAACATTTCAATTTTGACATGGGAGAAGTAGGTAAGTTTAGAAAATTTTAGTTGAATGAGTAAGAGTAGTTGAG
The DNA here is from genome assembly GCA_011037825.1 of Carya cathayensis. NCBI lineage: Eukaryota > Viridiplantae > Streptophyta > Magnoliopsida > Fagales > Juglandaceae > Carya > Carya cathayensis. The sequence goes on from QGSO01000172.1 coordinate 840,280, forward strand.
AAATTATACTTATGAGAAGTTTAGAAGCTATAAGGCTAAAATGAAAGCGTTTCATGCTAAAAATATTTTGAGAAAGACATTTAAGCCTAATGATCGAGTGTTCTTATATGATTCTAGATTCTAGAAGCACCCAGGAAAACTTCGGTTTAGGTGGATTGACCCTTTTATAATGAAGAATGTTTTTGCAAATAACGAGATAGAAATAAGGGATCCTAAGGATGGTCGGATCTTTAAAGTAAATATTCAACATTTTAAAGTATTAATTTATATGCAAGTTTCGGAAGTGGAAAACATTCTACTTGTGGATCCAATCTATCAACCTTGACCACACCACGCAGGTATGTTTTTCTTTATTTGTTTTGTTTGTTTCGTTTTATTTTTGTTTTATCTTATTTCATTTATTTTCCTATTAGTTTGCTGTTGTTTTCTTTATTTTGTTTGTAGGTTAGTTTCGTTTTGTCATTTCAGGTTACCATTTTTAGTGCTTAGTGAGCAACCCATATCACTCATTAGGTGCATTCTACCCTTTTTAGTTACTCCCCATTCCATTTTGATTTTTAAATATTGAGGATAATGTTTCATTTAAGTTGGGGGTTGGTGGTGAAATTCAGTATTTAAAATATTTGTTAGAACTCTGTGGCATATTTTCATGTGTTAATTTTTTGCATCACACTTGCATCCTTTTTACATGTGTACTCATTCTCATTCATAGCCATCTTCGTGAATTCACCAAACCCATCATAATCATTTTTTGCTAAATCATTCACAGAATTTCTAATGCACTTATCCAAGTTTCATGATAAGATGGCGGTTTGACACATGTAGCTAGAAAACTCTTTTACGTAAGTATTCATGTAAGTTTTGGAGAGGACTAAGAGACCACAAATCCAATAAATTGTGATAAACATTCATTGTTCTGTTGAATTGGGTACTTCTTTTGAGAATATTATTACATGGTTTGTGGTAAAATGGTGGATATACTTGGGATATGACAAAAGTCAACTTAGAATCAATGTTTGAGTATTTCAAGCTAACCCTTTCCATCATAGACCCCTAGTAGCCAACTTTGAGCCAATAAATGCATGTAGCTTTTTCTTTTCATATGTCCACATCATCCATGCCTCTCCACATTGGAGTATATATAGCCTATACATTGATTTTTCTACCGTTTTTACTTCTAAGTGTATACTTAATGTGGAATTTGTATTTTCTTTCTTTTGCATTGGGTTCTCTTAAAAAATAAAAATATTATTAAAAAAAAGAGTCAAGGTTGGGTAGAAATTGCAAGAATATCAAAGTAGTATGTGTTTGTTCATAAAATTGTTGAGAGAGAGAGAGAGAGAGAGAGAGAGAGAGAGAGAGAGAGAGAGAGAGAGAGAGAAGAGGAAGAAGAGGGAAAAATATTATTATTTGGTGATCTGAAAAGTTGGAGAGTACATTAAGTGAGAAGTGTGGTCTACTGAGATATTCAATAAGATTCCCTTTATATGTACTTGGAAGTTTTTGAATCATTTTCATCCTTTTTTTTTCTTATAGCCCCAAACCCAAGCAATGTTACAACATTTTGTGGAAACTGTTATGATCCTAAGTAAACTTTTGGAAAGAGTGGTGGAAATCTCATTTGTTAGTATCCCTATCATAAAAACAATGTTTGCTTGTTGCTTGTACATAATTGACTAATTCCTCCTGAAAGTGTGTGTGTACCCATTTTCAACTCCATAGAGAGAATCCTCACAAGAAACTCTTTCATACTTGTGAGTTATGTAGTTGAACCTTTCGCTTGAGATATTCTCGATGTTTCATGTGTTAGGGCTTCTAGTTAGATGGATATATGTTGGAACACACATACACTCTGTGGATTGCTAAGCATGTTCATATCATTCAAAAAAAAATGCAAGGAAAAAAATTGCTAAGAGAATTAAGTAATGAATTTGTGTAGCATAATACAAATAGCAACAGGCAAAAGAATTGACTTAACACGAGAATCACGGTAAACGTTTCAATATCATTCAAAAATGAGAAAAATTGATCACCAGCTTTGGGAGAGTGGATTTTGGAAAAACCCCGATCAGAATTTAATTTAGAGAACCCATTTCTCAAAAGCACACTCAACACAAGTAAATCTCTACCTTTGGTACCGAAGTAATTCAATCACCAAAACCCATTTCGATCAAGATTAGGGTTTTTTTTTTTTATTTGGTTTCATTAGCTAACTTGGGTATATTTTCATTACTAAAATTGAGAAATAATTACATATCAAAAACCAAGATCTAGAAAATCAGAATAAAAGAGGGGGATTTAAAGTTTTGGGGGATACCTCGGCGAGCGTATTTCCCTATGTCTGAAAGGACTGGGCAAGTTGTTTGGTGTCCGATGAATTAGAGGCATCGAGAGAAGCTAATCCCTCATTACCGTTCTCCTTCATTTTAAGCTGTGTATTGTTGCTAGGGGGAGAAGAAATAAGGAGGAACATAAAATAAGGGAGAGAAACAAAGAGAGAAAGAGTGGAATAGAGAGAGATACTGAGAGGGGAAGGGAGGGAGGTTGTAGGAGGGAGGCCATCAGAGGGAGAGAAGTTTACCGGCGAGGGTGGTCGGCTTGTCACGTTGTGCCGTGAAGAGAGAAACCAAGGGAGAATCGAAGAATGGAAAAGTGGGTATTGGGATGGGGAACAAAGAAATAAGGGGGAAAAGTGGATTTTAATATTTAAAACTATTGTGGGGATTTATTTTTGCTGTAATATCTCATAATTTCTCGCCGCAAAAACAAATAAGTCATATACTTTGGTGCTTAACCTTGTTGATTTATTTGCAGTGACATGAAGTTGCCGCAAAAATTCAGTTTTCGCCTCAAAAAATCGCTTTTACAACAAATTCTTGCTCGTCGGACGTAATCGCTCGAAAAATGGCATATTTTTTTCTCACGGACAGTTTTCGTGTCATGAGCTAAGTATTTGCCACAAATGTAGACCTTGGAAAAAGAAATCTCATGAGAAAAGCCCATATTTCTTGTAGTATGGATTGCTTGTGATGGGTTTATTGAATTCCCAAGATTGCTTTGATATGTGAATTTGGAAAGTGTGACTTGGTGGCCTTTGTGTGTGATTATCTTTGGTCTTTTTCGTTGTTTTAGCATGAAAATTGCTAAAGACTAGCAATGAGTAAGTTGAGTGGTGTGATAAGTGCACGAAAATGTAATTTAAACTTTGCTTTTATGAGTTTAATTGCTAGATTATATGTCTTATTTAGGCATTTTGATTATATTTTTCTAATTTGAACTTTAATTTCATGATCATAATGCCTAAGTTTTGATTCAGTGTCTACTGATTTTATTGCAGGAATGAATTTCAAAATGATTATACTGAAGTCTGGCTAATAAGGAAGAAGAATTTCATACATCCAAAGTCAAAGAAATTCGAGTCATAAACAAAGAAGGAAAGAGCAATTAATGAAAAATATTCAAAATTCGTAACCTTTCTAAGTATCTGTTAGTATTATGGTTATATATTCCTCTACTACTACTCAATTTATGCAATTCAAGTTTCGTTAGAAATCTAATTCAGTGGGCTACATTTGTTCTAGAAATAGAAATTTTCTAATTCGGCCGTTTACTAAGCAAAAAAGGGCCCACAATATGCATGTGGAAATCTGGAGTATTATCTACCAAGTTTGCACACAATTTTCTTTCCATATTGGAGATAGCTCGTGAAAAGGGAGGAAAATAGAGAGCCAAGGGGTAGAAAAGAAAAGGTCCTTATGGTTTTTTAGGAGAGAGGATGTTAAGGTTTGGAAACACTCATTTTCCAGAAAAGGAATTCTTCTTCTTTCGAATGGGGAGCTAATTCCTTAGTGAGGCTAGTGATGAACTTGCTTGAATGATGATGATTTCAATTCTATCGGATTCATATAATAAACTTTCTTGTTGATACAATTCTTATTTATCATCTCTTATTAGTCTTCCTTGTATTTGGGTAATTTTACTACCAATACTTTTCATATATTCAGTCAAGCATTCTTTATGGAATTGTTAAGGTGTTTATGATCTGGTTGTTGACCTTAGTAGTGTGATTCTCTGCTAGAGTTGAACTATTAAGTATATTGTCGTCTTTGAATCTAAGTTTAATAGGATAGCAATCCGTACTTTCAAAAGGTGAGTGGCTTTCAAGAATTACATTTGAGCAAATTGGTTATAAAAATATATTTTCCGATTAGAGAGTCTGGCGCTATGATCTCTAATTGAGTATTCAATGAATCTAATATTGATAGAATTATTAAGTTCAAGTAAGAGATTCTCGATGCTTCATTGCTATTAATTCTAGTCAAACATTTTCATTATTACATTTTGGCTCTTAAGTTTATTTCTTTTCAGAAAGGATTTGTCTTACATTGCTACTTGATTTTTGTTTTCTTAAATTTTTAGTTTCTTTGTTCATTCTACTATTCCTTTAATTTGTCTCTCTGTGGAATCAACACCCCAAAGTTGTGCTACAACTACTGCATTATTTTTTAGGCGTAATCAACCATTGTTAGGATTAACCTGTGCGTTTCTCGCTACCAGTCACTGTTGATGACGTCGAAAGAGTCGTACATGGTGGCAAAACCGCATACGATGGCTATCCACCTTGTATGATGGTTGTCCACCATGTAAGGTGGTAGTTTGGGCTTGCAAAGGGCCAGGGGTGCTCTTGGGAGGTTCATGGTGGTCTCGAAATGGCGGTGAGGAGAAAAGCATGGTGGAGCTGTGGGTTTCAAGGGGAATCCATGAGTCTCAAGGCATGGAAATGGAGAGGAAAGCTTGGCTGGTTGCTAGCTAGCCAAGGAGGAGCTTAAGGGGTGCTTGTGGAGCTGTGGTGGCGAGGAGGAGGCGGCGTGGTGGCTGGAGGGCGGCGGATTTGGGCCAAATGGGGGGAGAAACCCATGAGAGAGTGCGAGGGCATGAGAGAGATGGAGGAGCTTGGCGAGGAGTCGTGGTGGTCAGGGGAGGTGCTCCGTGGGGCTAGAATTGGTGTACGACGACCCTAAGGTTGTCAGTGGTGGTGAAACCGTGTGGATTTTGGGTTGTGTGTACGTGTGGTGGAGGGGGAAGATGGAGGCTGGGTTCCATGGAGTGGGTTCACTAGTGATAGGGGAGGCCATCGGTAGGGGTACGGTGGCTTGGGTGATGTTGACAATGGTACACTGGTAGAGAACCCGTGCATGAAGAGAGGAATAGAGAGAGAGTGTGAGAGCTGTCGTGGGGCCTCCCGTGGTTGGGGGTGGCTCTGGAGGCTGCTGGGAGGTGGCCAATGTGAGGTGGTGGCCATTTGTGACGCCCCCAACTCCCACGTACGGCCACGTGGAAATCGAGACGTCGGGATAATGACAACACGGGTCACACATCCCATCACCAAGTGCCAAAAGTGTGTATACATGCAATATGTGTACAATTAAAAACACGCAGCGGATAAGAAAGTCATATAATTAAGTACCAGAATTTTTGTTTAAATATAAACCAGTTTAAAACACACGTAAATAAAATATTACACGTTCAACAACATCTCAAATCCAAATACATACTAATAAAAACAACTACAAATATAATACAATAAAAGCACTCCAAGTCACTCCTTTGGCGGAGCCGCCTCTCGGGCTCAGCCTCCTCCTCCTCTACATCTGCATCAAAATCTACGGTATCAAAAATGGTGCCGGAGGTAAGTAATAATCCAAATGCCGCAAGATAAAAACATATTAAAACCACAACAATATGCATGAAAGTATGCCCAATGCACATGTCCCAAAACCACATTTTTCCACGCATGCCAAAAGTCCCATTTGGCCCAAAATATATCCTTTAAACTTTTCCTCACCATTATCCTAGATAATGGCCCAAAAACCAGTCTCGCAATTTTCCCAGAAAATGGCCCAAAATCCAAGTCTCAACCATTTTTTCATTTTTCCTTAATCGAATGCACCATGACCTCCCCTAGGGGTCATCCGCAAGCCCTGGCTCCCTTCGTCACACCATGGGTAATGACCATGCGTGTGACTTCGTAACAAGCGATGCCCAATTCCGCGCCCTGTGCGTTCGTAGCCAAGCATCCTGTAGCTCCCGCCAGCAGAGGGGCCACGGAGTCGGTACGAGAGCGTTACCATCCCGCCCGCTCCCGTTGTCGCCCAACGACAACTCAGGGGACGTCACTCAGTATATTGTGCTCCCGAGTGACCAGAGGAGCTCCACCGAGATAATACCCCATCTCAGCTTGGGGTCGTGATACACACATACCCAAAAATCCATTTAACTCATGAAAACCCAGTTTTCAATAAGCACCACATACATATGCATGTACAATGCTATGCAAATAAAATTACACAAATTCACCAACACTTTCCAAACATCCAAAACAACCCAACAAACAACTTCATCCTCAAATCCAACCGACCCCCGACTCCTCAGACTCAGTCTGGAATAACCAACCAGATCACAAATAATTATTGTAAAGGCAATAATATATTTAAATCTAAAACGAAATTTGGAAAATACTTACAGCGCTATATATTAATTTTTGATGGATCGGCGAGTGGCAAACGGCGAAGAAAAAGCAACGTAACAGTGCAAATTCACTGTGGCCGTGGGTTGTAAAATACCCAATTTTGAATGAGGACAAACCAAGACTCAGGATTGATAGTGAATGGCTTAGGGGTGTTTATGAAGCTAGTGGAAGTGAAGGTTGGGCGTGGGTGGCGGCGAAAACGGTGGTGGAATCGCTTAAATACCCAAATCTGAAACTAGCTCGTGGGAGCTGCTCCAGCGACGGATCGAGGCTGGCAATGGGTGGGTTAGGACGGCAAGGAGCCGGTGATGAAGTGGTGAAGAGGTGGTGGCCGGAGGTGGAGCGACGGCGGCAAATCAGAGGAAAAACCGCTTGACTTGAAGGTGGTTTTCCGGCTAAACGGCGGCACGGATGGAGATGAAACTTGGTGGGGTGGTTCACCTGAGGGAGGGGAAGAGATTGATGGTGGTGGTGAGGCTCACGTCACTGGTGAGCGGCGGTACTGGGCGGTTGGACGGAAACGCGAAATGGGTAGGAGAGAGAGAAAGAAATCGCACGGGGAAGAATGGGAAAGCACGAGAGAGAAGGGAAAAAAAGAAAGAAAAAAGAAAGAAAAGAGAAGAAAGAGAAAGGGAAAAGAGAAAAGAAAAGATGGAGGAAAATAAATGAGGTCCAATCCTCACCTCTGGAGTCCAACAACTGATCCAACGAAAACAACTTTAAAAACAATAAAACCAATAAAATATTTTAAACATAACGTAAATCTAAAATATAATAAATAACTAGTAAAAACTAACTATTTAATTTTAAATCCAAAGACAAGCTAAAATAAATTAAACAGCAATTTAAACTCAACAGCAATTAAAATCCAATTAAAATTCGATAATTTAAAATAAAAGAACTATTATTTTAATTAAATTAAAATATTCCTTCAGTGAAAATACACGTAAAAACGGGGTATCACATCCTCCCCCCCTTAAAATAAATTTTGTCATCGAAATTTGCAAGGTCAAACGCTAATGTTAAAGCAAACCACAATATTCCACATACCGCCGTTTAAGGAACATACCGCCGTTTACTCGAACAAATACGGGTCTTGCTCTCTCATGTCAGCTTCCCTCTCCCAAGAGAAATCTTGAGTCAACGGATCTCCCCGAGCCATCTCTACCAAAGGTATCGTCTTGGATCTCAACTGTTCTCTTTCCAATATATACACCTATAGGCAATCCCATCATATTCGCACTAGTCTCCCAGCGACGTATCACGTCTAGAACTCCTAGAGCGGCCACGTAAACCGAAATCACCATATCATCGAGAACATCAAAACCGCACCCAAGTAAATTCCAACAATTAGTATCTTCCCACAATAAGTTGTGTTAACCTCAATCAACTCCTGTGCTATAATCTCCAAACTTTCATTGTATACTACACCTTGGTAACTTAATAGCCACTTCTCAAATTAACCATCAATAAGCATAATTTGCCCAACCAAAATATTACTCTCCAATTACAAGTACCTTCTCGAAATTTCGAGTCATCACTAATTACCCAAATCCAGCACAAAATTTAAATACCTAATTATCTCTAAAAATCACGCTTCCGTGCGCACTCTGTTAACTCTCCAAAATGCAAAAAGACTATATCTTCATAAATTAACACTCTAGAGTACAAGCTAACTTTTAACACCTGAAAGCAAGAAAATCCTTTACCACATTTTGATAGAAATTATAGTCTCCCAAAATCATGAATTATCACTCCGATCCCTCAATTATCTCTAGCTACCTTAATCAAATAAAAATTCCGCAATGACACCCATGATCATCAACAAAAAGACGATATCAATCAATTGCAACTTCCAAATTAAAAACAAGTAACATTATTTCAAAAATACGCCAATCTCATCTAAGATAAAGAACATAAGGCTCGAATCCATCTCGACCAACTAATAAAGCACCTATAACTCTTACCCAACAACTTACACTTTCAAGATCATCACCTAAATTCTGAATATCGTCAAATTTAGAGATGACTAAATTTACTGCGAACCACGATTGAATTCACCATAACCTTAATGAACCCTTCTTGAACACTCACTTACCTACTTCCATTCCCATAGCCCTAGTAGTAGCATGACTATTTCCTTCAATTGCATACAAAATCAAATCTCAAGATAGGCCATGCTGTTCAAATCTCCAATCCATCAAAACTATTGCACTACCCTCCTGACTCCTACTGCTTATTACCTCACGTACCTGGTTAGGCTAATCACCGTTCATTCCCAAGTTTCCACTTTCAAGATTTTATTATCCACTACACATGGTGACCCAACAATCTCTCTTCAAGTACTTAAACAAAAATTTCTGTAATTCTTCCAACTGGACACTCAAACTCCAAAGGAAAGTATAGTCTCAAAATTTAAATTCCTATGCGACCTCAGTCACAACTAATTCTTGAAGACAGTCTCAACTATTAGTGCCAACCATCACTCCAATTGGTAACCCACTTCAACTGTACACTCCGATCAACTCACCAAGAACTCAAAGTTAAGGACACTTCTAATCCACTTCAGTACTCACCAAAGCCACTTCTCTCAAGTCAAAATGAGACTAGGATTTATACTCTCTGAAATCCATACACCCTCACCACCACTAAAACTGAATCTCATGTACCCTTAGCTAATACCCAAAAATCATTCTAACGTAGAAGTAATCCATCGCTCCCATTTCCAACATCTGTACCTTATCCTCAAAATAAACAAAGTTCATTTCCCAAAACCCGCACCATCTATTATCCTTAAACTTGATATAGGTCAATCCTAGAACCTACTACTAAAACCTCGAGCTATAACATTTATTTTTCAAAATAGATCGATATTTTCAATACTTAGACAAACACACGAACTAGATCGACATCTTCAATCCTTAAAAAAATATATAAATTAGGTCATTACCTTTAATCCCTCAAGAAATATTCTCCTTAATAATTCCCAAACCCATCATTCAACTTTCTTCAACTCCATTTATGGTTACAGCCGAATCAATTTCTAAAATAATTCATACTAGTACACCAATCCTGCAAAACTAAAACTTCAATCTCATTATGAATCAGTCCTTCAAATCCGCAATCCCATAACCTAAAATTATGCAAAATTCCTTTTCCAAAATCCGTTAGGTCGATGAATTTATATCCAACAACAAAACAATCGACTCCCGAAACTCTCAAAATCTAAAATTTTAAATGATAACCAATCATTTCCAAAAATCTGCGAAACCTTAAAACTTTGTTGAAATTCCATAAAAATCTATCCTTGAAATTTGTTGATCTTACAACCTACTACATTAAGGACCATTTTATAAACTCCACGGAACCAAAGAATTTAATTATCCTACTCCCCTAAGAGCTCACCCAGATCATGCCCTTCCTTCAAGCCTTGATAATATAAAAACAAACCACACAAGACATTAATCACAAAAGATTAGGTTAAACCCATACCTGCCATGACTCCAGCATCCTGAGCCTCCGGGACCTCGCCTCCAACGGTACCAGGAGTCACTGCGTACATCCGAGCCTGAACTAATTGCCTCTGGTTAGTTCTACCACCACGTCGACCTCCACGGCTTTCTTGAACTCTATTAGGGCACTCGCGACCAAAATGTCCCTCTTGGCCACAGCGGTAACATTGGGTCCTACCACTTTGCCAACACTCCCCCTCATGGGCTCTATTGCACCTTCCGCAAACGGGCACCCGACCTCCCATACGCACTCCTGAGGCTACTTGTGGTCAAGTCCCGGTCCGCTGAACAAATTTCTGAAGTGAACCAGATCTACTTTCTTCTCCAGTAAAACTCCGCCTTTTTTGACTTGTAGGGGAGCCCATGCTCAAATTAATCTCTTGCTCTGCAAGAGTGGCCAAATCAACCAATTCTTGAAAAACAGTAATCCGGAGGCAAACCACCATCCTGCGTATCTCGGGTCGCAAACCTTCTTGGAAGCGCTCGGCTTGCATCTCCTCCATGGCAATAAGATGAGTAGCAAATCGTCCAAGCTCTACAAATCTTCGAGCATATTATTCCACGGTCATATTTCCTTGGACCAAGCTAGAAAATTCTCTAGCTTTTTGCCACCTCACAGATGCGGGAAAGAAACGATCATTAAACTCCTTTTTAAACCACTCCCAAGTCACAGCGGCAAAGGATCCCAACTCCAACACTAGCATTTCTCTTTTTGTCTCCCACCATTCAGAAGCAGTACCTTGTAATAAATAACTTGCATAGAGCACTTGTTGTGCCTCCGTGCAGCCACATACTTCAAATGTCTTTTCTATGTCCCTGATCTACTTTCCAGCTCGAAGTGGATCCTCTTCTCCAGTAAAAGCAGGGGTACGATGCACTAAGAAGCGTTCATAGGTGCATCCAGCCTGCACCGCTCTACTTTGCTCCCCTCGCTGCAGATATTCAGTCAATCGGTTTAACTCTCCAGTTTGCGCCTCTCTACTCTGCTCGCCTCGCTGCAAATATTCCGTCAAACGGTTTAACGCTCGAGGCATGGCGAAATTTCCATCGCCTCTCGGTAAATCATCCTAGGGTTCCCCAGAAGGCCTTCGTGGTCTTACCATCTTCCTGCCATAACACAACCTTTGACCCCGTTTAAATATCGGACAAAACAAACCACATAAAACAAAACCAAAAACCGATAAAATAAAAAGCATACAATAAAACTAGCAAATACATAAAATAATTAAAATTGAGTTAACTCAATTAAAATAAAAACAAAGCTTCAAATAAAATAAACTCTTTAAAACACAATTTTAAAAACTTTCTGGTACCGCATCTATGGGACATGTGGTTTTACCCAGAGCCAAACCGCTCTGATACCACCTGTGACGCCCCCAACACCCACGTACGGCTACATGGAAATCGAGACGTCGGAATGATGACAACACGGGTCACACATCTCATCGTCAAATGCCAAAAGTGTGTGTACATGCAATATGTGTACAATTAAAAACACGCAGCGGATAAGAAAGTCATATAATTAAGTACCAGAATTTTTGTTTAAATATAAACCAGTTTAAAACACACGTAAATAAAATATTACACGTTCAACAACATCTCAAATCCAAATACATACTAATAAAAACAACTACAAATATAATACAATAAAAGCACTCCAAGTCACTCCTCCGGCGGAGCCGCCTCCTCAGGCTCAGCCTCCTCCTCCTCTACATTTGCATCAAAATCTATGGTACCAAAAATGGTGCCGCAGGTAAGTAATAATTCAAACACCGCAAGATAAAAACATATTAAAACCACAACAATATGCATGAAAGTATGCCCAATGCACATGTCCCAAAACCACATTTTTCCACGCATGCCAAAAGTCCCATTTGGCCCAAAATATATCCTTTAAACTTTTCCTCGCCATTATCCTAGATAATGGCCCAAAAACCAGTCTCGCCATTTTCCTAGAAAATGGCCCAAAATCCAAGTCTCAAAACCATTTTTCCATTTTTCCTCAATCGAATGCACCATGACCTCCCCTAGGGGTCATCCGCAAGCCCTGGCTCCCTTCGTCACACCATGGGTAACGACCATGCGTGTGACTTCGTAACGAGCGATGCCCAGTTTCGCGCCCCACGCGTTCGTAGCCAAGCATCCTCTAGCCCCTGCCAGCAGAGGGGCCACAGAGTCGGTACGAAAGGGTTACTATCCCGCCCGCTCCCGTTGTCGTCCAGCGATAAGTCAGGGGACGTCACTCAGTATATTACGCTCCCGAGTGACCAGAGGAGCTCCACTGAGATAATACCCCATCTCGGCTTGGGGTCGTGATACACACGCACCCAAAAATCTATTTAACTCATGAAAACCCAGTTTTCAATAAGCACCACATGCATATGCATGTACAATGCTATGCAAATAAAATTACACAAATTCACCAACACTTTCCAAACATCCAAAACAACCCAACAAACAACTCTGTCCTCAAATCCAACCGACCTTCCTCCCCCCCTTAAAATAAATTTTGTCATCGAAATTTGCAAGGTCAAACGCTAATGTTAAAGCAAACCACAATATTCCACATAGACCAAGTTTAAGGAACATACCGCCGTTTACTCGAACAAATACGGGTCTTGCTCTCTCATGTCAGCTTCCCTCTCCCAAGAGAAATCTTGAGTCAACGGATCTCCCCGAGCCATCTCTACCAAAGGTATCGTCTTGGATCTCAACTGTTCTCTTTCCAATATATACACCTATAGGCAATCCCATCATATTCGCACTAGTCTCCCAGCGACGCATCACGTCTAGAACTCCTAGAGCGGCCACGTAAACCGAAATCACCATATCATCGAGAACATCAAAACCGCACCCAAGTAAATTCCAACAATTAGTATCTTCCCACAATAAGTTGTGTTAACCTCAATCAACTCCTGTGCTATAATCTCCAAACTTTCATTGTATACTACACCTTGGTAACCTAATAGCCACTTCTCAAATTAACCATCAATAAGCATAATTTGCCCAACCAAAATATTACTCTCCAATTACAAGTACCTTCTCGAAATTTCGAGTCATCACTAATTACCCAAATCCAGCACAAAATTTAAATACCTAATTATCTCCAAAAATCACGCTTCCGTGCGCACTCTGATAACTCGCCAAAATGCAAAAAGACTATATCCTCATAAATTAACACCTAGAGTACAAGCTAACTCTTAACACCTGAAAGCAAGAAAATCCTTTACCACATTTTGATAGAAATTATAGTCTCCCAAAATCATGAATTATCACTCCGATCCCTCAATTATCTCTAGCTACCTTAATCAAATCAAAATTCCGCAATGACACCCATGATCATCAACAAAAAGACGATATCAATCAATTGCAACTTCCAAATTAAAAACAAGTAACATTATCTCAAAAATACGCCAATCTCATCTAAGATAAAGAACATAAGGCTCGAATCCATCTCGACCAACTAATAAAGCACCTATAACTCCTACCCAACAACTTACACTTTCAAGATCATCACCTAAATTCTGAATATCGTCAAATTTAGAGATGACTAAATTTACTACGAACCACGATTGAATTCACCATAACCTTAATGAACCCTTCTTGAACACTCACTTACCTACTTCCATTCCCATAGCCCTAGTAGTAGCACGACTATTTCCTTCAATTGCATACAAAATCAAATCTCAAGATAGGCCATGCTGTTCAAATCTCCAATCCATCAAAACTATTGCACTACCCTCCTGACTCCTACTGCTTATTACCTCACGTACCTGGTTAGGCTAATCACCGTTCATTCCCAAGTTTCCACTTTCAAGATTTTATTATCCACTACACATGGTGACCCAACAATCTCTCTTCAAGTACTTAAACAAAAATTTCTGTAATTCTTCCAACTGGACACTCAAACTCCAAAGGAAAGTATAGTCTCAAAATTTAAATTCCTATGCGACCTCATGTCACAACTAATTCTTGAAGACAGTCTCAACTATTAGTGCCAACCATCACTCCAATTGGTAACCCACTTCAACTGTACACTCCGATCAACTCACCAAGAACTCAAGTTTAAGATTCTGAATTACATCACATCTAATCCACTTCAGTACTCACCAAAGCCACTTCTCTCAAGTCAAAATGAGACTAGGATTTATACTCTCTGAAATCCATACACCCTCACCACCACTAAAACTGAATCTCATGTACCCTTAGCTAATACCCAAAAATCATTCCAACGTATAAGTGATCCATCGCTCCCATTTCCAACATCTGTACCTTATCCTCAAAATAAACAAAGTTCATTTCCCAAAACCCGCACCATCTATTATCCTTAAACTTGATATAGGTCAATCCTAGAACCTACTACTAAAACCTCGAGCTATAACATTTATTTTTCAAAATAGATCGATATTTTCAATCCTTAGACAAACACACGAACTAGATCGACATCTTCAATCCTAAAAAAATATATAAATTAGGTCATTACCTTTAATCCCCCAAGAAATATTCTCCTTAATAATTCCCAAACCCATCATTCAACTTTCTTCAACTCCATTTATGGTTACAGCCTAATCAATTTCTAAAATAATTCATACTAGTACACCAATCCTGCAAAACTAAAACTTCAATCTCATTATGAATCAGTCCTTCAAATCCGCAATCCCATAACCTTAAATTATGCAAAATTCCTTTTCCAAAATCCGTTAGGTCGATGAATTTATATCCAACAACAAAACAATCGACTCCCGAAACTCTCAAAATCTAAAATTTTAAATGATAACCAATCATTTCCAAAAATCTGCGAAACCTTAAAACTTTGTTGAAATTCCATAAAAATCTATCCTTGAAATTTGTTGATCTTACAACCTACTACATTAAGGACCATTTTATAAACTCCACGGAACCAAAGAATTTAATTATCCTACTCCCCTAAGAGCTCACCCAGATCATGCCCTTCCTTCAAGCCTTGATAATATAAAAACAAACCACACAAGACATTAATCACAAAAGATTAGGTTAAACCCATACCTGCCAAGCCTCCTCCTCCTCTACATCTGCATCAAAATCTACGGTACCAAAAATGGTGCCGCAGGTAAGTAATAATCCAAACACCGCAAGATAAAAACATATTAAAACCACAACAATATGCATGAAAGTATGCCCAATGCACATGTCCCAAAACCACATTTTTCCACGCATGCCAAAAGTCCCATTTGGCCTAAAATATATCCTTTAAACTTTTCCTCGCCATTATCCTAGATAATGGCCCAAAAACCAGTCTCGCCATTTTCCTAGAAAATGGCCCAAAATCCAAGTCTCAAAACCATTTTTCCATTTTTCCTTAATCGACTGCACCATGACCTCCCCTAGGGGTCATCCGCAAGCCCTGGCTCCCTTCGTCACACCATGGGTAACGATCATGCGTGTGACTTCGTAACGAGCGATGCCCAGTTCCGCGCCCCACGCGTTCGTAGCCAAGCATCCTCTAGCCCCTGCCAGCAGAGGGGCCACAGAGTCGGTACGAAAGCGTTACTATCCCGCCAGCTCCCATTGTCGCCCAGCGATAAGTCAGGGGACGTCACTCAGTATATTACGCTCCCGAGTGACCAGAGGAGCTCCACCGAGATAATACCCCATCTCGGCTTGGGGTCGTGATACACACGCACCCAAAAATCTATTTAACTCATAAAAACCCAGTTTTCAATAAGCACCACATGCATATGCGTGTAAAATGCTATGCAAATAAAATTACACAAATTCACCAACACTTTCCAAACATCCAAAACAACCCAACAAACAACTCTGTCCTCAAATCCAACCGACCTCCGACTCCTCGGACTCAGTCTGGAATAACCAACCAGATTAGAAATAATTATTGTAGAGACAATAATATATTTAAATCTAAAACGAAGTTTGAAAAATACTTACAGCGCTATATATTAATTTTTGATGGATCGGCGAGCGGCAAACGACGAAGAAAAAGCAACGTAATAGTGCAAATTCACTATGGCCGTGGGTTGTAAAATACCCACTTTTGAAAAGGGACAAACCAAGACTTGAGATTGATAGGGAATGGCTTAAGGGTGTTTATGAAGCTAGTGGAATTGAAGGTTGGCCATGGGTGGTGGCGAAAACGGCGGTAGAATGGCTTAAACACTCAAATCGGAAACTAGCTCGTGGGAGCTGCTCCGGCGACGGATCGAGGTCGGAAATGGGTGGGTTAGGACGGCAAGGAGTCGGTGATGAAGTGGTGAAGAGGTGGTGGCCGGAGGTGGAGCGACGGCGGCAAATCGAAGGAAAAGCCGCTCGGCTTGAAGGTGGTTTTCCGGCTAAACAGCGGCACGGATGAAGATGAAACTTGGTGGGGTGGTTCACCGGAGGGAGGGGAAAAGATTGGTGGTGGTGGTGAGGCTCACGTCGCCAATGAGCGGTGGTACTGGGCGGTTGGACAGAAACGCAAAATGGGTAGGAGAGAGAGAAAGAAATTGCACGAGGAAGAAAGGGAAAGCACGGGGGAGAAGGGAAAAAAAAAAGAAACAAAAGGGAAGAAAGAGAAAGGGAAAAGAGAAAAGAAAAAATGGAGGAAAAGAAATGAGGTCCAATCCTCACCTCTGGAGTCCAACAACTGATCCAACGAAAACAACTTTAAAAGCAATAAAACCAAGAAAATATTTTAAACACAACGTAAAGCTAAAATATAATAAATAACTATTAAAAACTAACTATTTAATTTTAAATCCAAAGACAAGCTAAAATAAATTAAACAGCAATTTAAACTCAACAGCAATTAAAATCCAATTAAAATCTGATAATTTAAAATAAAAGAACTATTATTTTAATTAAATTAAAATATTCCTTCAGTGAAAATACAAGTAAAAACGGGGTATCACACCATTGGTGGCTGACAGTGGAGCTGGGTTGGAGAGGAGAAGAGAAGAGATTCGATAGAGGGGAGAGGCCTTCCATCTGGCTTAAGGAGAAAGGGAGGTGAGAGAGGGAAAAAGGTTAGGGCTTGAGTATATAATCTAGACCCTTCATCTTGGATCTCAAAAATGATCTAACGATGGAGTATTAAAATACTGATTTAACTTAAAAACACTAAGAGAAATTAAAATAAAATATTATTTAACTAAAGTTTAGTTTATAAGAATAATCTTCATCACTAATTAAATGATGAAGTTTTGCTAATTATCTTTAAAAGAATAAAACCAGTTAATTAATTTAGAGTTTTCAACATAATTTAAATCTCATAATATTTTTAAATGATTAAAATCATTTAATTAAAATGATTTTTCACAATTATAATATTTTTAGAGCTCTTCAAAAATATTATAATTGTCTTACTCAAAATCAAACTTAGTCTAATAACACTAGAAATATCTCGTATAAATATTTCCAAGACAATTAAAATATTCGAGGGTTTAAAACACTAGGCTTGCTTTAGAAATCACTTGATATCTTTAAAGACATGCCATCGAGGTTTGGCACGCAGAACGAGACTCATGACCTTAAGAGAGAGAATGAGCGGGGTATTACAGATGGATTCTTAAACATGTCACAAATTGACATTCATATTGATAGCCTTAATAGATAATCGGCACATTGATTTTATCTGAAGTAGTCTTACGGTAAATGACAACTTACAGTAAATGACAACGCTAAAAACTAGGTTCAAACATTGATTTTGTACCAATCTAACGATGTAATAGTATGTTCGAACAATAAGTAATGTCTCACCAAAATTCCTTCACTTAACCTGTCAATTTCCCATTCGATCATCAATAATATTTGTTTGAACATTTTTAACCTTACCATTCAAATGTTTTCGCGTGATGTTTGAGAGGTAAGTCAATGTCCCACTAAAAGTTTTCACTTAACGCGTCAAGTTGTCGTTTGACCAAATATAATGTCTATTTGAATGTTTATTTTATATCGTTCAAACGACAACCCTTGCTGAATGAGAAAGGTAGGAATTTTGTGTGTTGCCATTAACCCTAGTGGAAGGAGATGTGCATGGTGAGGAGTTTATAACTAAACTGAACATTGGGTCTTACTGTTTAGAATGGGTATGAGCCTTGGGATAATCGGGTAGGTTCATCTAAAAAATTTTGGGTCCAAGTCTTGGGTAGTGAATGGTCTTAACAAATGGACTGGGACAATTAGAGTAGTCCAAATAATCTCTTTGGTTTCTCCGTATTTTCATCAGTCGAGTATTTAATAAATATTAAGGGGCCTTGACTCAACTTCTAAAATAACCCAACTCGTTCCATAAATTTTTCGTCCATTTACCAAATAAATAAATTCACTTGGTCCATAAAAATATCAAATGAATTTAATCTAATTATCAAGCCCAATAAAATAAAAATCAATATTCCGTCAAAATAAATTTTAGGCCCTTAGTCTACTCAAAAATTACTCGTTAAATCACAAGTGAGCTTCCCATACATATTAACCTAAAAACATTTATAGAACTCATACTTGGCTTGGGCTTGGTGCTGGGTCTAGGTGTTACATCTATTGTTTAGCTAGTTGTCAAAATAATCCCAATTTTGCTCTAGCGTCCGAACGACAGTTTATCATTAGGTCGAATGTTAAGTTATACACATTTGAATGTGCAAGACTATGTTTGCACATCATATGCCACACGTATGTTCAAACGTTGATATGTTATAACGCTTGTTATTGCACATTGTAAATAAAATTCGTTCGGATGTCGCTCCAAATGTTAAAATCATGTTTGAACACGTTAGGTTTACATTTGAACATAAATTCAAAATGATTTAAAAAATACATTAAAGATATTCGAAAGTATCCAAAGTGTATCATGCATAAAAACATGGACAAGACATAAAATTGGTTTAAAGGCTTATGATAGGAGATAAAATAAAAATAAAAAACTCAAGTTCATTTCTTATTGTTTTTCCGAACACTGCAATGGCCTTACGTGTTCCATTTGGCTCAGCATCTCTCTATATTTATTCTTGCACTTCAATACATTTTCTTTTCTCCTGCTCCATTTGTTTCTCTTGCAAACCTGTCTCCAACTCTAACTATCAAGATAAGAGATCCTCTGACTCTTGTTGTCTTGTCTTCATTTAATCTATTGGCGAGCAACGTCCAAATCTTTAGTAAGATTATTCACTCCAGAACCCAAGGTCATGATTGTTGAACCAACACCTTTGAAAGAGTGTCCCAATCCTCTCACTAAACTAGACTTGATTTCAAAGACTTAGATAAATATGTTGATATCATTGGGAGACAATTCTTCAGAAGCAGAATGCAACTCATTCATTTTCTTCTACAAGAATTACAAAAACCAATCAGTAATAGCAAAAACAATAAAATAAAGTGATCAATAATGACATAATACTTGGAAAAATGAATTTAACTTATGTAATTTCTCTTTGGCTACAGTATGGGTCGTGGCATAGACATGAATGAGGAAGAAATGCTTAGGATCCTCGCATTTCTAATTAAACCATATTAGTAAAATCATATTAGCACTTAATTAAAGAAAACCATAAAAAATAGATAATAACTAATTACCATTTTGTCTACTAGATGTTGAAATAACCTTGAACCCGCGCGATGATGGATTTTCTAATTTGATCTATTATGTACATTGATAGAACTTAAACACTACATGAAAAATTAACAAAGTTAAATATAAACTATAAAAGCATGACATAATTTAAATGGCTTATAGAAAATAATGTAATTCTTTATTCAGGGCTTGAGAAAAGGTCGCAACATTTCCTCCAATCATTTAAATTCATTTCTTCGAAAGGTGTTTCCATCCCCTCTTCCAATGCTTTAAATTTCTTAAAGTGTTCACGGCACCTGCCCTGATGCCGAAATAATGTACACACCAACTCATTCACAATTTGTACATCCCCTTTACCATCAAAATTGAGCTCAAAATCATCCTAAGACGTGAATACTTAAAGATATCTTGCATACAAACAATAACATCAACTTATAATAAACTAATAAATTACTCAAAAAACTTGAAGTATATAAACTCACCAAAACACAACAATCCAAATGTGATTGTTAACCTCATTTAGAACATCTTGCCAAGATCTCACATAAAAAGGCATTTAAGTTCTAACTATTGTCTTGACATAGGAGGAAAGCCACACACTACTATATATCATCCACGCATCCTTGGCAGTCATTAGGGATATTGACTTTAATTTTCCCATTTCGTCTTAATTTTTCCAACCCCACAACAAATGTTATGCCACAAGCCGTAACTTCTATTCATTTGATGTAATTGTAGGTAAAAAAGCAGCAGCTTCCACAAGCAAATTAAGCGCCAGATATTTAAGGAATATAATTTGCCATGCATGTATGTATTAATATTAGGGTAGGGAAGGAATTAATTAGCCATTGCTGGATGTTTATGGCAAGAAACCAAAAAAGAGCAATATATCCATATATAACAGAGAACATAATGTATCCGTACGTGTGTATATGACTTGCAGCATGCAAGTATATATTTATGCATGCAGGCCATTACAACGGAAACTAGCTAGGATGCATCACTACAACAAGCGATTCTATGTTTTGTGGTGCTAATTCTATACTCCATACTCTCATCTTATTTACATCCCACTATATAATATGTGGCATGTTTATCATTACTGGATGATAAAAAATAATCTAATAGTAATAAATATGACATATTTTACATAGTAGGATGAGAGTGGGATAGTAGTGTGGTGTATAAAATTTTTCATGTTCTATGATGGATGAAATTGTCACTGAAAAAAATTAAACCGTCACATAAACGTTTTTATGAAGGTTAGAAACCATTAACGTACCAACACTCCTATTAAGGCGTCACTAAATATTTTTTGTGACAGTATTTTTCATGACTCGCATTCAATAGTCTGCCGTTAGTAACTTCGTGTGAACGTGATGTAAATTTGTGATAGTCAATTTCTATCAGAAAATACGTTCGAATGTATGTTTTGTTGTTCAAACATTTACCAATTCTAGTTCGCACCGTTAATATATACATTCGCACGTACAATTTGTTCAAACCTTTGAAACGTGACATTCAAATTTTGAATGTGAGCTTCCATCGTCAATAGTATGAACATGAACAAATAGACATTCGAACAATTTGTAAATATGTTCAAACGTTTTAAATGTGACATTCAAATGGTACTATATATTAAGTTCGAACATCGGATTTTTATTTGTTTGGACGTAAAAGGGATATACATTCGGATGTGCAAGGATACGTTTCCAAGTTTGAAAATAATACATGTTCAAACTTGATAGTGTACCATCAAACGTTGTTATCTCACATTTTGTATTTATGTTTGAATGTGGTTTCGAATGTAATCACATGTTAGAACGTGTAAGGTTTACATTCAAACTTATGACCAATCAGAACTAATAATTACATAAAATTAAATATCATTCATATTGTATCATACACAACTAAAAGACAATCTCTGAAAATGTTTAAGAAGGTACAAAATAAAATTAAATTTACAAGATGATAAATATTTCAACCAAAGATCAAAGTTCATTTCTTCTTCTTTACCCGACCACCACGATCTTACTATTGTGGCATGACATGCTTCATTTAGAGTGGCAGAAGGACAAGGTAAAGGATAAGAAAGAGATTGTGGCCTGGCATAAGAAGATTTAGACTTTAATCTGGACTTTAAGGATGACATGATATTTTCAATAAGAATTCTCGAGATTAAAAATCAGGAAAAGAATTAGATTCTCCTTAAATATGTTAAAAAAATCAGTATTATGGTCTTCACCAAGTTTATCAAGAATGATTGGCTCTAACTTTAATGATTTAGAATTTCCGTTTATGATTATTGTATTCACCTTTGTTGTCCAATCTTCCCTCTAATCACATCAAGGCAGTTCTTCATAACGCATACAAAAGTAAGTACTAAATGGTTAACTCAATATTCGAAGTGCATATTTCCTTAATACTGGTACTGTATGCTTTCTACCAAAGTCCCACCATATTCATACACAATCAAAAAAAAAGACAAAATATCATAAGTATTTACAGAAAATATCATATCTTAAAAAAGAAAAACATATATTATTGACTTACGACGATGGCAAGTTTTTAATATTGTTACGGCTGGAGCGGTGAATAACTTTGGCATTTTTATGCAGTATTGTTGTAGTTACTTCGTGAAGGCTTCCTTCCTTTTTATCTGAATCAACCATGTTTTCAAACATATAGTTCATACCATCCAACTTTTCAACATTTTCTTCAAAATTGTCAGTATACATATAAGCTGGATCTAAAAAGGCAGCAGCTGCATGTATTGGATGAATAATCTTCTCTCGCATATTACTGAATCTTTTCCATTTACAATTATCAACGAAGTAATCATATTCATGACTTTTTTCAATTCCATATTTTTCCCTTTCAATCATCTAATATATGTATCATGAACTTGAGTACTCGTGATTAACCAGGCACTGACTTTGCAGTGGTAAAAACCACACTTGTGCAAATGCTTTCACTTGACTCCGAAACTCTTTAGGCCAATAATGTAATCAAGAAGTTTTGCACATCTAAAATGTTTTGTAGCCTCTTACTTATCAAGCAACTGCACTCGATCACTTGACAATGTTATACTAGAAAATGGAATGACATCCTACGCTTCATCTTCAATTTGTAAAACTGATTCAAGCAGAAAAAAATTGATGCATAATTTTTTTTCGGTCTTTTCATCTATCTTTTAGATGAAACATTGTAATAATGATAAGCATGAAATATTAATTTCACAAGTGTGATTACAATACCCAGTTCCTCTTCCATTTCAGAAAGGAACTTATCAATCTCTTAAGCAGCACAATGTCTTACGCAAATCCGAGGATATTGTTTCTTAATTTTCAATTATACATATTAATTTGATCATAGCAACTAAGCAAGACTCTGTTCCAGAGATTTATACAACTTTTACGATGATGTAAATTGCTGCAATTGATATTTCTTGACGATTTATTACTAAATGGATCACACAATTTGCAGAGATTTGTTTGTCATTTGCGCCAAAAAAAATCTCTAGTAACGTATTTTTGAACGATCATTTTTGTTTATCATTGAAATTAATCAAAAGAGACGGGTTAATTGCATCGAACGTACAACAAATTTGAAATCGCTGAAAATAGTCAAATATGGCAATTTTCTGGGGTTTTTGCGACGATTTTAAGGGTTGAAAAATGCCTGATTTCTTGTAGTGAGCGAAAATAATCTCATTTTTGCTGTAAATAATCATAAACAAATTACACCAGCGATCCTCTCAAAGTTATCCTAAAATGAAAGACTCAGATCCTTTATCACGCAATTGACTAAAGTATTGCAAGCCAGTTGTTATAAAAAAAATTATGGACGTAGCGTTTTTCATGTAGCTCCATCAGATCTTTAAAAGCATCGTGGTCTTCACCAAGTTTATCAAGAATGATTGGCTCTAACTCTAGTGATTTAGAATTTCTGTTTATGATCATTGTATTCACCTTTGTTGTCCAATCTTCTCGCCAATCATGTCGCGGCAGTTCTTCATAACGCCTACAAAATGAAGTATTACAAAGTTGACTCAATATTCGAAATGCGTATTTCCTTATTCCCGGTACGGTATGTTTTCTACAAAAGTTCCACCATATTCCTACACAATCCAAAAAAAAATCAAAATATCGTAAGTATTTACAGAAAATATCATATCTTAAAAAAGAAAAATATATATTATTGACTTACGAGGATGGTATGTTTTTAGCATTGTTATGGCTGAAGCAATGAATAACTTTGGCATTTTCATGCAGTATTGCTGTAGTTCCTTCGTGAAGGCTTCCTTTTCATCTGAATCAACCATGTCTTTGGACATATAGTTTATACCATCCATCATTTCAACATTTTCCTCAAAATTGTCAGCATACATATAAGTTGGATCTAAAAAGCTGCAGCTGCATGTATTGGATGAATAATCTCCCCTCACATATCACTGAATCTTTTATGTGTATAATTATAAACGAAATGATCCTATCCATGACTTTTTTCAATTCCATCTTTTACCCTTTCTATCATTTGATATAAATATCTTATACTTGAGTCATTGCGATTAACTAGGCAATGAGTTCGCAACAGTAAAAACTACACTTGTGCAAATGCTTTCATTTGACTCAGAAACTCTCTACTAACAATAATGTAATCAACAAGTTTTACACATCCAAAATGTTTTATTGCCTCTTGCTCATCAAGTAACAGTACTCGATCACTTGACAATGTTATACTAGAAAATGGAACGACATCCCACACTTCATTTTCAATTTCTAAAACTAATTCGAGCAAAAAAAATTTAATGCATAATTTTTTTCGATCTTTCATCCCTCTTCTAGATGAAATATTGTAATGATGATTAGTATAAAATAATAATTTTACAAGTGTGATTACGATACCCGGTTCCTTTTCCATTTAAAAATGAAAGCTATCAATCTCTGTAGCAGCACAATGCCTTATGCAAATCTGATGATATTGTTTCTTAATTTTCAATTCTACATATCGATATGATCATAACAACTAAGCAAGACTCTATTCCAGCAATTTATAAAACTTTTGTAACAATGTAAATTGCTGCAATCGACCTTTCTTGATGATTTATCACTAAATGGATCGACATTTGCAGAGATTTGTTTATCATTTGCACAAAAACAAATTTCTGGAAATCTATTTTTTATTGGGGATTTTTGTTTATCGCTGAAATTAATAAAAAGTGATGGGTTAATTTGGTCAAATGTGTAGTAAACTTGAAATTACTGATAATAGTCAAATACTGTGATTTTCAGGGGTTTTTGCGACGATTTTTAACGTTGAAAAATGCCAGATTTCTTATAGTGAGCGAGAATAATCTCATTTTCGCAATAAATAATCATAAATAAATTACACCAAGGATCCTCTAAAAGTTCTCTCAACAGGAAAGACTTAGATCCTTTACCATCCAATCGACAAAAGTATCGCTAGCCAATTGTGATAAAAAAGTTATGGACGTAGCGTTTTTCATGTAGCTCTGTCAGGTTCTTAAAAGTATCGTGTTCATCACCAAGTTTATCAAGAATGATTGACTTTAACTCTAGTGATTTAGAATTTCCGTTTATGATCATTGTATTCACATTTGTTGTCCAATTTTCTCTCCAATCTCGTTGAGGCAGTTTTTCAAAATGCCTACAAAATGAATTACTACAAGGTTGACTCAATATTCAAAGTGCATGTTTCCTTAATAGCAGTTCGGTATGCTTTCTACAAAAGTCCCACCATATTCCTACACAATCCAAAAAAAAAAGACAAAATATCATAAGTATTTACAGAAAATATCATATCTTAAAAAAGAAAAATATATATTATTGACTTACGAGGATAGTATGTTTTTAGCATTGTTATGGCTGGAGCATGTTCTTCATGTCGCTCCATCAGATCCTTAAAAGCATCATGGTCTTCACTAAATTTATCAAGAATGATTTGGGCTAACTCTAGTGATTTAGAATTTCCATTTATGATCATTGTATTCACCTTTGTTGTCCTATCTACTCTCCGATCACGTCGCGGCAGTTCTTCAAAATGCCTACAAAATGAAGTACTACAAGGTTGACTCAATATTCGAAGTGGATATTTCCTTAATACCGGCACGGTATGCTTTCTACAACAAAAGCACCATATCCTAGACAATCCAAAAAAAAAAGACAAAATATCATAAGTATTTACAGAAAATATCATATGTTAAAAAAGAAAAAAATATATTATTGACTTACGATGATGGCATATTTTTAGCATTGTTATGGCTGGAGCGGTGAATAACTTTGGCATTTTCATGCAGTATTGTCGTAGTTCCTTCGTGAAGGCTTCCTTTTCATTTGAATCAACTATGTTTTAGAACATATAGTTTATACCATCCATCATTTCAACATTTTCCTCAAAATTGTCAATATACATATAAGCTGGATCTAAAAATGCTGCAGCTGCATGTATTGGATGAATAATCTTCCCTCGCATATCACTGAATCTTTTCTATGTATAGTTATAAAAGAATTGATCATATTCATGACTTTTTTCAATTCCATCTTTTACCATTTCTATCAACTGATATAAGTATCTTATACTTGAGTCCTCGCGATTAACCAAGCATTGAGTTTGCAAAAGTAAAAACAACACTTGTGCAAAACTTTCACTCGACTCCGAAATTCTTTATGGCCAATAACGTAATTATGAAGTTTTGCACATATAAAATGTTTTACTGCCTCTTGCTTATCAAGCAATTGCACTCAATCACTTGACAATGTTATACTAGAAAATGGAACGACATCCCACACTTCATCTTCAATTTCTAAAACTGATTCGAGCAAAAAAAAATTGATGCATAATTGTTTTCGGTCTTTTCGTCCCTCTTATAGATGAAACATTGCAATGATAAAAAGTATAAAATATTAATTTCACAAGTGTAATTACAGTAGCAAGTTTCTCTTCCATTTAAGAAAGGAACCTATCAATCTCCGTGGCAACACAATGACTTATGCAAATCTGAGGATATTGTTTCTTAATTTTCAATTATACATATCGATATGATCATTCCAACTAAGCAAGACACTATTCTAGTGATTTATACAAATTTTACGATGATGTAAATTGATGCAATTGATCTTTTTGGACGATTTATTACTAAATGGATCACACCATTTGCAAAGAATTTTTTTTTTTAAAAAAAGAGCTGATAGCCACCCACATAGCGGCCTCGTCCTAAGTTTACTAATAAGCCCTCACTTGTGGCGGAGGAATACCATGGAAACATTAAAACACTTGGGGGTTTACAAGATAAAATCAAAGAAAAGGAACCCAAAACCAAGTGTTAAAACAAACAACCCAAAAAGCAAAAGAAAATACTAACAGGACTAAAAGCAACAAGAAACAGAAAACCAGGACCAAACACTTGTAAAAGGAACAAACAAACAGAAAATAACCAAAAAACAAAAGCGCGAGAAACGTACCAGAGACTACGAATTTCTCAAATAAGGAAGACCAAGTCTGTCTAAGCAAAGCAGACCTCTTATATGTTCGGGTAAAGTATCGTTAAAAGACCAATCCATAGTTAAACCCCCAGCTCCTCTTTTGGTTAGAAAATCAGCCACCGCATTACCTTCATGAAAAACATGACCCAAACGATACTCCATACAACCCAAAAGACCCTGCAATTCCTCCCAAAAATCCTCTAGGTACCAAATATTACACTCATCCTTATTACACCAACAGACTATCACTTGGGAATCGATCTGAATCTCAACACGACAGAAACCAAACTGGTGGCACCTCCTAACCCCTTCCAACAAGCTTCTCAACTCAGCGAAATTATTAGACCCATTTCCCAAGAAAACTGAATAAGCAGAGTGTAGCTGACCAAGATTATCACGAATAACCCCCCCCCTCGACGGCACCAGTTGAACCTAGATTCCCTAAACTGCTACCATCAGAATTTAGCTTCATCCAGTTTTGAGATAGTCGCTTCCACCTTATCACAAGAATTTGCCTAGGCTTAGGATATAAAACCGGGAAATCCAACCTTTGCAAAATAGCAACATCATGATTAGAAATCCTCGAGACTTTGATAAATAAAGACATAATCCTGCATATCCACAAATTGATAACCTGCCAAACTGACTGAACTAATTCCATTTTATCCTCAACCCGAGCTTTACAACGCCTATCCCAAAGCCGCCAAGAAATAATAGAGGGAAGAATACCAAAAATAATCCTTAATTGAGAATACTTACCAGCACGACGAAACCAAAAATTGATTTGCTCCTTCGAGGTTTGGAAAACACCCATATGGACACCTAAATGGATCACTGCCAACCGCCAAATACGTTTGGCAAAATCTCTAGTACAAAGGACGTGATTTAAATCCTCCATATGTCCCCCCTATCACAGCAATTACATTTATACACAATAGGAATGCCAATATTCTTAATCTTCTCATCCACGCTCAGACAATTATGGTAAGCCTTCCACATCATGACAGAGGTTTTCTTAGGAACATGGGTATGCCAAATCCAATGGGCCCAGGGTAACACAAGAGCTTTCACTTGAATACAGTCCCAAGCACTCTTTGTATTGAAATTTCCATTATTATCCTTTATCCAAATTAGGATATCTTGACCATCCTTCCTCGTGGCCAAGAACTGAAACAACTCGAAGGCTTTTTGTTAACCCACTAATCTTTCTAAGAGAGGGATATCCCACCCACTCTCAAGACGGCATTCTTTGACTCTAAGAGAAGGTCTCTCAGTTACGGGAGACTGATCACCAATAGGACCACCATCTGCCCAATTATCATACCAGAAAGAAACATTTCCCTCATTCACAAGCCACTTAGAATTATTTAAAACCTCCGGAATACAATGCACAATAGCTTTCCAGAACCTAGTTCCCTTAGTAGGGTTCAAGAGGGATAAGTGACTCCCTTGCACATACTTACCTCTAAAGAAGTCTGTCCATAAAGAATGACCCTGAAGGAGGCGCCAAGCAAATTTCATATGTAAGGCCCTTTGAACATCTTCAAGGTCCCGGATATCCAAACCTCCTTCCTCAGTAGGATGACATATATGTTTCCAAGTCACCCACTTTCTCTTACCATTCCCCTCAAAGTCACCCCAAAAAAAGGAACTCATAATCCTGTTCAGCATCCTGTAAACACCCTTAGGAACATGTAGAACTGCCATGAGATGAATTGACATGCTCGATAACACATGACGTAAGAGAGTCACACGGCCACCAGTAGATAACAGATTCATTTTCCATCCTGCAACATTCTTATGAAAATTCCCAATTAGATCACCAAAATCACAAACCTTCAGACGACCCACCACAATAGGAACACCCAAATATTTAAAAGCAAAAGACCCTTCTGAAAAACCAGTCATATGAAGAATCGAAGACTTTCTTGTGTCAGAGAGTTTATTCGAGAACAAAAGAGCACTTTTATTTTTATTAAGGACTTGACCTGTCTAATTCTCATAAAGACTAAGAACCTCCATCAACCCTCTCATAGACGTTTTCCCACCATTAGTAAAAATAACAATATCATCCGCATACATAAGGTGAGAAATAAGGGGAGTACCTCTAGCTTGGTAAAATCGTCCAATTTTACCATTTTCAAAAGCATTCTTAAGCAACCGAGATAACACTTCTTGCATAATGAAAAAAAGGTAAGGAGAGAGCGGGTCACCCTGCCTCAGACCATGCTCGCCTTTAAAGAAACCCAAAGATGTACCATTCATCATAATAGAATACCAAGGAGAGGAGATACAAAGGCTAATTAGGTCACAAAACTGAGAAGAAAAACCAAAAGAAGCCAGAACGTGAATAAGAAACCTCCAATTCACTCTATCATAAGCCTTGGATATATCAAGCCTAACCAAAGCATTTCCCCAATAAGTAGTTTTATTAATAGAATAGACCATTTCCTGAGTGAAACTAATATTCTCAAAAATGCTACGACCAAGGATAAAGGCCCCTTGCTCTTGGGAAATCATCTTAGGAAGTAAATTCGTTAAATGACCCACCAAAATCTTAGCACAAATCTTATAAACCACTGAGCACAAACTGATAGGCCTAAACTTATCAAAACCCATTGGAGAATCAACCTTAGGGATCAAAACAATAAAAGATGTAGAATAATACCTGGGAAGCGACTGCTGTTGAAAGAACTCAGAGACCTCCTCCAGAAGGTCCGCTTTAATAATATCCCAACAAAACCTAAAGAAACCAGAACCAAATCCATTCGGTCCCGGGCTACTATCAATAGGAATACTAAACAAAGCGTCCTTAATATCACCAATCGACGGAATACTACAAAGCCTCGAGTTCTCATCCGTATTAATCACCAGGGAGATCAAATCCCGTAAACTAGGGAAATCACCATTACTAGTCTCACTCAAAAACTGCTTGAAATACTCAACAGCGGCTTTATGAATCTCAAGAGGGATATTTAAATGAGTACCTTCTGCAAGGAGCATATCAGTAACCCGCTTTTGCTTCTTAGTATTTAGATACACATGGAAAAATTTAGAATTATTATCCCTATCTCTAAGCCATCTTTTCTTAGCCATATAGGCTAGGCGAATTTCTTCTCGACCCCTCCAAGTTTGGAGTTCCAAATTAGCAGCCAAGAGATCTTGAACATCCTCAATAGAGTAAGAATTCTGAAGGCTATTATCCATGCGATCTATACGCTGCTCAAGCTCCTTGATAACCACATTCGTTCGCCCAAAAACTCACTGATTCCAATCCCTAAGTGCCACCTTAAGTCTTTTAAGCTTAAAGGATAACTTAAAAAGACCAATACCAAAGCCAGCTTGATTCCAACTCCCCTCCACAAAGCTAAGAAAATCTGCATGGTCAGTCCAAATAAATTGAAATTGGAAGGGGTTAGGCCCATACCTGAAAGGATCATCACCCATTTGAATCACCAAAGGAGCGTGATCGGAAGTGATGTTAGGCAAAACCTAAGAGAAAACATTAGGAAAACAATTAAGAAAATTTGAATTAAGAAAGCAACGATCTAACCTTGCCCAACTATGAGCCAGACCACTTTGACCATTGCACCATGTCATTGACGCTCCTTGTGATCTCATGTCCATCATACCACAATTTTGAATGCAAATATTAAAATCTTCCATAGCAATAAAAGACCGGGGGTGTCCCCTTCATCATTCTGAATCCTCTCTGATAATGTTAAAGTCACCACAGAGTAACCACGGAAGGTTTCCATTACTCATCTCAACCAGATCGTCCCAAAGATGCTTTCTTTCAACAGGATTACATTTAGCATAGACTATGGTGAGGATAAAGGCAAACCTATTCTCCTCAACTTTCACAGAAACAAATTGGTTCAACCCCGTCAACCATTGTATGGAAACATCAGAACTCCATAACAACCAAATTAAATTTTCCCACCATGCACCTCATTTGTAACAAAACTAGTACAATTATACGTCCCTAAAAGAGCTGGGATTTTATCTTCCCTAAAAAAAGGCTCAGCTAAAGCTATAATTTTAGGCCTGAATTGTTTTAGAATTTTCCTCAACCTCGACTTGGAAGAGCGAACTCCCTGTATGTTCCAAAAAAGAATTGGACTAATCATAAATTAAGTTTATTAGGACGAATAATAGCCCGTGTGGAATTTCTTTTCGGAAACTTACCGACTTTTTTGGTCGTGTCTTCCGAATCCATAAAATAATCATTTTGCATATCCTCTTTCATACTAACTCTCCCAACTTCATGATCCGAATGTGTTTCATCAGCCAACTCATTATTACCCCCCTCATCACCTGCTATAGTAATCAGGTGTTCCACTTGTTCTCCATCGGTCTCCGGAATCATCATCTCATCATTCAAACTAGACCCATCCTCCATTAGTTTTGTAACTTGAAAAGAAGGAAGATCATTATTCCTCCCTTCCCTATTTGTCAAACCCAAGGCTGAATCCGCACCTTTCTCCACACACATCCCACTGAGTAATTGCACACCACACTCATTCTCATGACCTGAATTTCCTTTAGAAGAACTCGGATCCCCTGCATTCACCTGATCTAAATCATATCTTGGGAGTGTATGAAACGTGCATAAATCCCACTACACCTCTGGGCTAGCAATGTGCCCAGTGCTTTTCTCTTCTTCCAGATGTCCCTTCCCATCAATTATCGGATGCTCAACACCTGCTTCCTCTTCATGAGTAATCAAATGGTTCTGTTGGACGTCTTTCTCACAATTACCCGAGATTTGTGTATCGGCCACAACCACCCTTTCTTCCTTTGACTTCCCATCTACTTTGACCCACTTCTTCACTTCTTTCATCTGCTTCTTCTGATCCACTCCCCTACGGCAGGTTTGGGCATTATGTCCCTGACATTTACATGAAGCACAGTATGCCGGCAAGGTTTCAAAGATTATCTCCTGCCTTCTACTCTTCGGAATCCCTGGCTTACCTATCCAAAAATAATTAAGCAGAGCCTTTGAAGAGTCAACTTCAAGACATATCCGAGCACCATTTATACGTGTTGCACACATAGTGGAATTATCACATCATATGAACCTGCCAATCGGAGCTGTGAGCATCTTTAAAACTGAAAGTTGATAAAAACTCAGTGGAAGTCCAGGTAGAAACACCCAAACCGGTACACAAGGTGGTTCATAGTTTCCATCAAAGTTTGGTGTCCATGCAAAAGGCCTATAAAAAATACCATTAACCTCACATGATTCTCTGGACAGAGCTTTGTTAAAATCCATCTCGTTGGCCATTCTCACAAAAACATGGCGTGGACGCTGCATCGCCGATACCACAGGCATGCTGGATAACCCCCACCGACTACGAATGAAGGATCTCGCTGCATCTAATGAAGGCCGTTGCTTGAGGAATTTCAGAACAATAGAATAACGGAACAACTGTGCAAGCTTTTCAATCTCCTCCGCTGAAAACGTAAACACCAACTCACCATCAATGGATTTTGGCTAACGGAAAGAGACCTCCATCTCCGGTAGTGGTTGCAGCACTACAGAGACTAGGTTGGCAAAGGTCCGAGCAGGGACTGCCATGGGCGGTGGGCCATCAGGGGCAGCCATGCAGCCACACGGGAAGCAAGTCCAAAGCAGAGAAACCTTAGTAGAGCCTTATCACATATAAGGAAAGTTTTTACGTAGGAAATTATTTGTGTGTAACCTTAATAATGCTATTTGCAAAGATTTGTTTGTCATTTGCAAATTTCTGGTAACATACTTTTTTATCGATGATTTTTGTTTATCGCTGAAATTAATCAAAAGTGACGGGTTAATTGCGTTAAACATACAACAAATTAGAAATTGCTAAAAATAATCAAATATGGCGATTTTCAGGGGTATTTGCGATGATTTTGAGCGTTGGAAAATGTCTTATTTCTTGTAGTGAGGGAGAATAATCTCATTTTTATAGTAAATAATCATAAATAAATTACACCAGTGATCCTCTAAAAGTTATCCAAAAATGAAAGATTCAGATCCCTTATCACCCAATCGACAAAAGTGTTGCTAGTCAGATGTGATAAAAAAAAAATGCATGTAATGTTCTTCATGTAGCTACATCATATCCTTAAAAGCATCATGGTCTTTTCCAAATTTATCAATAATGATTGGCTCTAACTATGTTCCAAAAATTTTCCTCTTACGTTGCATGCATGCTTTGCTAGGGTTACCATCCGTGCGGCTCAAGCTCTTCATGGGCAGTGATGAACGGCCCTTTGGTGGCCTCTGTTACCGGCAGGCAGGATTAGAAGAAGACGGCAGGGCCCCCTCCGGTAGGGCTAGAGCGATCTACCGACGAAGCTGAGGTGAGTGAGTACAGGACTTTTGTGGAGGCCCTGAAGCGGTCGACCCCTCCTCCAAAGTTCAAAATTCCTATCCGAAGGCCTGAGGTGATTAATGGGGATCTTGGTTTTGTGTTTTCTGATACTGAGATGGAAATGGCTACTGAGGATCTAAAGTTTGCGTTGGTTTTGAAGTTTTTGAATATGAGACCCTCCATTGATGTTCTTAGAAGCCATATTTCTTAAATCTTGGGGGTTCGGTGAGGTGCCGATGGTTAGTTTTATGGATGACTTTCACGTCCTGCACTTAGCAAATGAAAGGGATTATTTTCATGCTTAGGCTCTTGAAGGTTGAGGGGTCGTAGGAGTGCAGTTCCATTTATTTAGTTGCTCCATGGGTTTTGATGTGAAAAAAGAACCCTCCATTGCTCCTCAATGGATCTTCTTGCTAGGCCTTCCCCTTCATCTGTACCTGCTAGATTGTCTCCAGAGTTTTGCTACTAGGTTCGGACATTTTTTGGGCACTGATAAAGCTACCATCTATAGAATCCAAGCCACAGGAGCAAGGATGTGCATTGAAGTTGATCTTCGGGAAGAACCGATTGCAGGTTTCCCAATGATGGTTGGGAAGAACCAGATATGACAATAGGTTAGATATGAGAAGCCAGGTTTTTATTGTAACAAATGTTCCGGTCAAGGGCATACTGCAATGGTCTGCCGGAATGGCCAGCGTCCTGCACATAAGAATGGTGT
This sequence comes from Carya cathayensis, assembly GCA_011037825.1. Classification (NCBI taxonomy): domain Eukaryota; kingdom Viridiplantae; phylum Streptophyta; class Magnoliopsida; order Fagales; family Juglandaceae; genus Carya; species Carya cathayensis. The sequence goes on from QGSO01000172.1 coordinate 874,444, forward strand.
GATAAAACAGGGGAAAGAGGGTGGAAAAATAGAGACACACAGGACGTGGAAGGAAGTGGGTTGGAAACCTATGAAGAATGCAGAAAAGGAAAGGAATAAGCAACCCGATCAGCAAAAAACAGATCCGAACAATGGGGGAAGTCGTCCAGCTAAAGACGCTACTGTGAAGCACTTGGCCCAATCGGAAGGTGTGGAAGGGGAGAGAACCTGTATAGGGGAGGGGGCATCCATATCTCCTGTTATTTAGGTGACTGAACTGTCTGGATGTAGCCCAAGTATTGCAGTTGTTTCAGTCCCACATGTAGAACCAGAATTAGGCTGTGTTTCCGATGTTGAAGAAATGAGAACGTGTATAGGGGGGTTGTGTGCCGTCCGCTAGTCCGGAGAAAGTGATAGAAGTGCATGTAGGGAAAAATAATATCATCATTGATAGTCTTGCTCCAACAGATGTAACAGTTTCGACTCAAGTGCATAACAGTGTGGTTGAGGAGGTGGTTATCCAAGATATTACGCATGAGGAAAAAGTGGAAGGTTCAGGTAGCATGGAAGGTTTGTTATGTACTAACAAGTTTGATGCTTTGTTGGAAGAGGAAAATGTTCAGGTGTGTGATAGAAATAAGGATTACACATCGGACCTCGGCGACTCGCTGATAAGGGAGGGAGTTTCCAATGATGAAAGTAATATTGTCCCAAGGAGATCTAAGAGAGCTAAGGCTCTCCCTCTCAAACTTTTTAATGCTTGACAGTATTTTGGTGTGGAATGTCCGAGGTTTGGGCACTTCCAAGAGAACGTTACGTGGGTTGATACAGAAGATGAATATTTCGATATTAGCTATTTCTGAGCCGTTTCAAGTAGTGGATAAAATTCAAACGTGGGTGCATCGAATTGGGTTTCATAAGTCTACTTCAAATGTAAAAGAGGGAGGCAAAATATGGCTTTTTTGGTCAGAGGAGATAGATATGGACTTGGTTGCGGTGTCTAGTCAATCCTTTACAGGTTTGTTCTCTTTTAACAGGGAGACTTTGATGGTTTCTTTTATTTATGCTAAATGTTCTATGATCAAGCGTCATGATTTATGGGCCCATCTGAGCAGTATCAATTGTACGAGTATTCCTTGGGCTATTATGGGTGATTTTAATATTATTCAGGCTGACTTAGTAAGAAGAGGTGGTAATCCAAGATCTCGGCTAGCTATGAGTGAGTTTAATTATTGTATTAATAGCTACGGTCTTTTAGATTGGAACCTCACTGGTAAACAATTTTCTTGGTGTAATGGCCAATAGGGCCTTGCCTGTAGTTGGGCTAAACTTGATCGTATCTTGGTCAATAATGTTTTCACAATCAAGTGTGCTGGAGCTGAGGCTAGACTTCTGAATCGTAGCACTTCAGATCACTCGCCCCTTGTCCTTCAGTTGACTCCTTCCTTTGCTAGGTATGGCCTAACTCCCTTTTGTTTCCAGAATACGTGGTTATTGCATAAAGATTTTCTCAGGGTGTCTCAGGAGGCTTGGTCCATAGAGACTCCGAGTGATAATAATCTGATTAAACTCGCCGGTAAACTGAAAAGGATGAAAGTCATCTTACGTGCCTGGAATAAGAATACTTTTGGCAGGGTGGATTTTTGCATTCATGAACTGGAAGAACGTATTGAATTGCTTGAGGAAAGTCTCCAAAATGGCTTTTCTACCTTGGTTGACAATGATTTGTTGAGGACCAAGATAGAGTTGGACTCTTGGATGCAATCAGAAAATGCAAGGCTCTCTCAACAGGCTAAGAAAAAATGGCTTCAAGAGGGAGACCGTAATTCTAAATTTTTTCAAGAGGTTATTGCTCAACGTCGTAGGAATTCGAAAGTTCATTCCATGAGTATTTCAGATAATGTTACTCTTTCTTCTCCGGTTCAAGTCCATGAGGGAGCTGTGAAATACTTTGAGGACTTTCTGGGCCAATCTGGAAATGGAACTACCCCTGACTTGTCTTCGCTCATTTAGCCATGTCTGGGGGATTGTGATTGGGATGATTCCTTATATGAGCCGTCGGATATTGAGGTTAGAGAGGTGTTTGCTTCTATTGTCTCGGACTCTAGTCCGGACCTAGATGGGTTAGGATCTGCGTTTTACACTGCATGTTGGGACTTCATCAAGCATGATATCATGCTGCGGTGAAGGATTTTTTTCGAGGTACTAGCTTACCTCGCTTTTACTCTTCCTCTTTTATTGTGCTGATTCCAAAGGTGCTGAATCCTTTGAGTTTTGATAAGTTTCGATCGATTAGCCTGTGCAATGTGATCTATAAAGTTTTTGCTAAGTTGCTGGTTAATCATTTGTCTCCTGTCCTTGCAAAGATTATCTCCCCTAAACAGGATGCATTTGTTAAGGGGCGAAGCATCTTTAAGAATATTTCGCTCACTCAAGAAGTGCTTAAAATGCTGCATAAGAAGGTAAGGGGAGGTAATTTGTTCATGAAAATTGATATGAGCAAGGCTTACGACCTAGTAGATTGGAGTTTTCTTATGATTGTCCTTTGTTCTTTTGGGATTCCTGATCATTTCCGTAAGTTTTTGTGGAATTGTGTTTCTACCCTGTGGTTTTCGGTCATGATAAATGGTACGTATAAAGGTTTCTTTAAATCAGAGAGAGGTCTTCGCCAAGGTGATCCTCTATTCGCCTATCTCTTTATTTTGGTCCAGGAAGTTCTTTCTTGGCTTATCTCCATGAGGGTGAGGGAGGGGAGAATTAAATGTTTCTCTCTGCCTTCAGGTGCCCCTATGTTGTCTCACCTCCTGTATGCTGATGATATTGTGGTTTTTTCTAATGCTTCTAAGTGCACTATCAAGGCTTTGATGGAGATTTTTCGTACGTTTGAGGCTTAGTCAGGCCAATAGATCAATTATGATAAGTCTGTAGTGGTCTGGTCTAAGTGGTTATTGCCTAGTCGTACCAAGGACATACTGGTTGCTATAGGGTTCTCTCAGGGTCATTTTCCTATCACTTATTTAGGAGCTCCTATAGTAGATTGCAGGTTCAAAGTTGCTCATTTTGATACTCTTATAAACCAAGTTGCTAAAAAGCTGGTCGATTGGAAAAACAAGTTGTTATCGCAAGGGGGCCGGTTGGTCCTTTTGAGGCACGTCCTAACTAGCATGCCTATCCATTTGCTTTCGGTGGTTCATATGCCTACGATTGTGAAGAGGAAAATCTCCAGCATGTTTGCTAATTTCTTTTGGGGTGTTGAGGACCAGAAGAAGAAAAGAAATTGGAGGGCCTAGAATAAATTGTGTCCCGTGTGATGTGGGCGGTGTGGGTGTTAGGGACCTAGATGAGGTCCAACAAGCCATGTTTTAAAGTTTGGTTGGCAGCTTTTGACTCAAGATTCTCTTTGGGCCAAATTCTTCTGTGCTAAATATGTGAAGAATAGTCATGTTTCTCTTATGCAAGAGGGGCGGTTTGGTTCTTAGTTTTGGATGAATGTTCTTCATGGTATCCCGTTGCGTATTCAAAAGTCTCAATGGAAAGTGCAGCAAGGTAATGTCTCTTTGTGGTATGATAAATATATGGAAGATGGGCCCCTTTGTTGAAGGGTGAATTGCATCATGGAGCCTCTTATTCGCATGCAAGATTTGGTGGTTCGAAATTGTTGGGATGTGGAAAAACTTAATGTTCTTGTCGGTCCTCAGCTGGCAGGTGAGGTGATGGCTTCGGTAGGTGGGTTTAAGAATAAAGAGGATATGTTAATTTGGATCCCCGATAAACATGGTCAATTTTCTACCAGGTCGGCTTGGGTTATTATTCTTGTCAAATTTCCAAAAATTGATAATGCGGATTGGATTTGGAACAACTTGTTGCCTGGAAAAATTTTTATTTGTACGTGGAAAGCTTATTTTAATTGTCTTAGTGTGGATGAGCAAGTTCGTAAGCTTGGTATTCTTATCCTCCCTTGTTGCAATTGCTGTGAGACCCATCATTGTGAAGATCTGAATCACGTTTTGGGGAGTGGAGATTTCACTAGTGCCATTCGGAGGAAAGTTTCTGTTTAAATGGGGTTCCCTTTTGTGGCTATTCAAGGTTGGAAGGAACGTAGTGCAGCGTGGTTTCTCTGTGCTTCTCGTCAGTCCCAACTTGGAATCCTTACTGGTTTACTTTCGTCCATTGTAGTGTGGAGATTGTGGCAATGTCGTTGTAAGGCTAGAATGGAAGATCGGAGGGAATCTGTGAATAAAGTTTGGCACTCTTTTAAATTCTGGTTGTATGCGGTGATGGAGAACATTTCCAAATTTACAAAGCTCAGTTCAGGGGATGCTAAGATTCTTGCGCAGCTGGAGATTCCCCCTAGTTTTCCAAAACCAAAATATGAAAGGATAGTGAGGTGGTCTAAACCGTCTCATGGTCGTGTTAAACTGAATGTGGATGGGAGTAGTCTCGGGAATCCGAGAAGTAGTGGTGGTGTTTTTCCAAGCCATTTGGGAATTGTACTAATACTAAGGTTGAACTTCGTGCCTTGCTAGAAGGGATACGCCTTTGTAGTATTGCCGGTTGGAGGGCGGTGGATATTGATTGGGATTCTCAGGTGGTTGTTTCTTGGGTGAAATCCAAAAAATGCTCACTTTGGTATTTATGGGATTTTTGGGACCAAATTGTTGATTACATTGAGGCGATGGATGTTGTGTGCAATCATTGCTTCAGAGAAGGAAATTCAAGGGCGGATGCTCTAGCTAAGGCTAGGGCACAGGGCGTGGACATGATATACTCGGATATTCAAAGTCTTCCTCGAGAGATTAGAGGCCTTGCGAGACTTGACAAATTGGCAATTGCTTACGTTCGATCCTAGTTTTGTTGGTGATCTCGAGGTTGGTTGTTGATTGCACGGCTTGGGCTCTCTCCAGGTATGTTTCTATTTGCATAGTGTCCTTTATTTTCTTACTCTTTGGTTGTGCAGGTTTTTTACAGGTTGCTGCGTGTGGTTTTTATTTCTTTGAGTCTTATGTATTGTGGTTGTGTTTTCTTGGTTTTTTTGTTTGGAGGTCTGGGTTTTGGTTTCTCTTTGTAACCCCCAGGCCTCGGGTTGTAACCACGGTATTTCTCCGCCATAAGTGAAGGCTTATTAATAAAATTGGGATGGAACTACTATGTAAGTGGCTTTCGGCTCTTCTTAAATATATATATATATGATGAAAGGATCACATCTATTAACTGTAGTATATAGAATCCATTATAAACTGATGAAAACATCATTAGAGCCACATGCTCTTATTACTAGTCCAACACATTATTATTACAATCTAGTATACCAAATTCTAGTATACAAATTCCTAAACAGATTAATTGGAATCAAATTACTTTCCCTAATGAATAGTAGTTAAAAAATATTATTGCATTACCTAAAATAGACAACAATTCTAAAAATGATCTAGATTACATAGATCAAAAAATGGAGGGAACAGTCCAAATTGTCTTTCAACCTAATAAAAAAGATTTATTATTTCCACTTTATGATGCTACTATATTTTCAAAATTTGATATGAAAAATGAATTTTGGCAAATCTAAATTGCTGAAAAAGATAGATACAAAACGGTATTTAATAGATACAAAATGATATTTGAATTAAAAGTTGCCCAAGTGAATTTCAAAATATTGTAAATGAAATATTTTCTACTTTTACTCACTCTTCAATAGTTTACTGCATAGATGATGTATTAATATTTTTTTCATCTATTGAACAACATTGGAAATATATAAACACTTTTGTTCAAATTTTTAAATAAAATGGATTAGTTGTCTCAACACCTGAAATATAATTATTTCATAATAAAATTAGATTTCTTGGACATGATATCCTTGCACCAATTAGTAGAGTAATAGAATTTGCTAATAAATTTTCTGATGAAATAAAAGATAAATAACAATTGCCAAGATTTCTAGGAAGTTTGAATTATGTTGCAGATTTTTCTCAATCTCTTAGACTATTATGCGAACCATTATTCAAAAAATTAAAAAAAATTTGCCTTCATGGACAGAAAATCATACAAATATTATAAAATAGATAAAGGTCCATGTTGAGAAATTATCATGCTTAGGACTTCCATCTCCTCATACTTTTAAAATTGTTAAAACAGATGCCTCTGATCTTGGTTATGAAGGAATTATGAAACAAAAATTATCAAATGATTCTGGATAAATTAGTAGATTTCATTTAGGATGTTGGAATCCTACTTAAAAGAATTATGGTACTATTAAAAAAGAAATTTTAGCTATTGTATTATGTATTTCTAAATTTCAAGATAATTTGTTGAATCAAAAGTTTTTACTTAGAATAGATTGTGAATCAGCCAATGAAATTTTGATTAAAGATGTGAAAAATCTGGCTATTAAACAAATATTTGCTAGATGACTAGCTATATTAAGTATTTTTTTTTATTTTGATATTGAACAGAATATAATTCTTTTCTTGATTTTTAATTTCGAGAATTCTTACTGGAAAAATCATGTCATCCTTAAAGTCTAGAGTAAAGTCTAAATTTTCTTATGCCAAGCCACAATCTCTTTCTTATCCTTCACCTTGTCCCTTCTGCCACTCTAAATAGAACATGTCATGTCACAATAGTAAGACCGTGGTGGTAGGGTAAAGAAGAAGAAATGAACTTTAATCTTTGCTTGAAATATTTATCATCTTGTAAATTTAATTTTATTTTGTACCTTCTTAAACATTTTCAGAGATTGTCTTTTAGTTGTGTATGATACAATATGAATGATATTTAATTTTATGTAATTATTAGTTCTAATTGGCCATAAGTTTGAATGTAAACCTCACACGTTCTAACATGTGATTACATTTGAAACTATATTTGAACATAAATACAGAACATGAGATAACAACGTTTGATGGTACATTATCAAGTTTGAACATGTCTTATTCTCAAACTTGGAAACGTATCCTTGCACATTCGAATGCATATCCCTTTTACGTCCAAACAAATGAAAATCCGACGTTCGAACTTAAAATATAATACCATTTGAATGTCACATTTAAAACGTTTGAACATATTTACAAATTGTTCGAAAGTCTATTTTTTCATGTTCATACTATTGACGATGGAAGCTCACATTTAAAATTCAAATGTCACGTTTCAAATGTTTGAACAAATTGTACGTGCGAATGTATATATTAACCGTGCGAACTAGAAATGGTAAATGTTTGAACAACAAAATATACATTCGAAATTATTTTCTGATAGAAATTGATTGTCACAAATTTACATCACGTTCACACGAAGTTACTAACGGCAAACTATGACCACGCGTCATGAAAAATACTATCACAAAAAATATTTAGTGACGTCTTAATTGGCGTGTCGGTACGTTAATGGTTTCTGACCGTCATAAAAACGTTTATCTGACGGTTAAATTTTTTTCAGTGACAATTTCATCCATCACAGAACATGAAAAATTTTATACACCACACGACTATCCCACTCTCATCCTACTATGTAAAATATGTCATATTTATTACTATTAGATAATTTTTTATCATCCAGTAATGATAAACATGCCACATATTATATAGAGGGATGTAAATAAGATGAGAGTATGGAGTATAGAATTAGCTCCACAAAACATAGAATCGCTTGTTGTAGGGATGCATCCTAGCTAGTTTCCGTTGTAATGGCCTGCATGCATAAACATATACTTGCATGCTGCAAGTCTTATACACACGTACGGATACATTATGTTTTCTGTTATATATAGATATATTGCTCTTTTTTGGTTTCTTGCCATAAACATCCAGCAGTGGCTAATTAATTCCTTCCCCACCATGATATTAATACATACACATGCATGGCAAATTTATAATTTGCTATGCCTTAAATTTCTAGCGCTTAATTTGCTTGTGGAAGCTGCTGCTTTTTTACCTACAATTACATCAAATGAATAGAAGTTATGGTTTTTTTTCTTATTTTTATTTTTTTTTCTTTAATTCAGTGATTAAGGAAATATTATTTTAATAGAATTTGTTTAATTTTTTAAAGCCGATTGATATAAAATTATGGTGGTTGGTAATGATCCGTACGAGTTCATGAATCGATTTGTGGGCCTGCGTTGCCCAGCCCATTATTAGAGAAATTGTAGTTTTGGGCAACTTCAAAGATCGGCGAGGGGAAAAGAAAGCAACACACGAGAACACACCAAAATTTACGTGGAAAACCTCCAGTGTAGAGGGAAAAACCACGGGGCAAATTCCGATCAAATCCACTATGATAAAATTATGTTACATCGACTCAAGTCTTTGCCCAAAACTTGAGTACTCGGTACAAATTGGGATAATAATAATAATAACATTGAGGATAATAATAATCCACTCTCTGAGGAGCCGGCCGGCCGCTGTCATCACCAAAATCATCACCATGACAGTATCCCAATTTGTTTTTTTCGTCGGAGCTGTATCGCATGCAGGCTAGCTACTCCTTTTTACCTAAAACACACATGATGCACGTACACAATCAATTAAAAATCTTATAGTGAAAATCATTGTATATATTAATTAATTGCATGTATTACGTACCTTTCTGCATGCCCCATGATGCTCCACATGAACGTGGTTTCTTGGCAAACCTTCTAGAACAAAATTAAGTACTCCGATCAGGTTTCTTTCGACAGTCCTCTGGCTTTGGTGCAGTTTGGAAGTCAATCACCTGAGTTTTTCTTTTCTTATTTTCAACATCTTTGTAGGCTTCACGGAGCTTTCTTGTCGTTGACACAAGCTTCAACTCCAAATCTTCATCATCCAACGTGCTCTTTGACTTGTCGGAGAACTTGGCTACTACTTCTGAAATAATAATATTCTTCCCTTTCCAAGTATTTTCCTTCAAAACTACTTCTTTGAGCAGCCGAGGTTTTTGTTGATCTGGACACTTCTCCGACATAGGTGCAGATTCGAAGTCAGTGCTCTGAATGGCCTTCTCTTTCTTCGCATTTTCAATATTTTCATGATCATAGGCTTGATGGAGCGTTCCTGTTGACGACTCGAGTTTCGACTCTGGATGATTCGAATCAGTATTGGAAGTGTTCTTTGACTCATCATTGGGCTCAGCTTCTGAAAAGATCTCCCGGTTTGATTTGGCAACTATTTTTCTAAGCCTCATGAGCTTTTCCATGTCCTTCCCCGCATGACGCTTGGTTTTTTCCTTCTTGGGAAGTGCTGAAGGTTCATGTATTGGAAGTGCACAGCGCTCCCAGATGGGCTTCAAAACTTCTATGACCCTCCGCATTTGCTTGCCCGGCCTACGTGGCTCGGGTTTGTCCATTATATTTCCATCATCATCAATATCGTCAAAAAACTTGAGGATATCGATCTCGGTCCGGCCGAAGAGAGCCTCTTCATCGAGTGGTGGACACGGAAGTGGACACTCCATATCCATGCTGTAAAAAACATACATGATACCAAATTAACGATCGATATTGATGAAACAGTACATGACCAAAATCCACTGTGGGAGCGGTCCAAAGAAACCCAAGAATCTTGATCTTGAATTCTGAGTTCCAAAGAGTTCACTGATTCTTGAGCAAACCGGCCAAGAATCATGCAGCTAGCATAACAACGATCTCGATATTCTTTAAGAACAAGGACTAAAGAAATCCAAGAACAAACATCGGAACTAAGGTCGAAGGACTTCGATCGATTAAAGTCATAAATAAGGGGAAACTCGCTGTGTTCATCGATCATTCTTGCATTCTCAGTTCCAAACATCTCGCCGATCACTAAAGAATCTTGATATATATTCTTTGATACAGAAAATAAAATCATGCAAGAACGTCGATGTTCTATCAATAGGCGAGCATTATTTCTTGATCAAGAGCATGAAAAATCATGCAAGAACGTCGATATTCTATCAATAGGCGAGCATTATTTCTTGATCAAGAGCATGCAAGAACGCTAACAATGATAAAACCCATAGATAATATAAAACCAGACTATAGATGGAGGAAAAAACTGCAAACATGGATCGATGAGAGAGACTACGTCGAGAGACCTCAACCTTGAAAATGGCGATCGATTATTGCTGAGAGACACGAACGATCGATCGAAGAGCTTAATCTGGAGGTTTGGGTTTCTTGGAGGTGGGTGGTGATCAAGGAGCTACCTAGCTCTCTTTGGAGGTTTTGGTTTTTGTGAGACGAAAGCAATTGGTTTGCATGTGATATCATCAGACTGAGGAATGAGGTTTCTCTGGCCATACTTGGTACGTATTTATAATGTTTAACGACCTCGAGTACCATACGTTGTCAGTATTATTATGTTTATTTTTTTTACGTCAAAAGAATTGCAACCAAACGACCAAGATATATATGATCAAGTGATATTTGTATTTCATGCAATTTGTAGTACCAATCCTTCATTTGCACGGCTTTTTGCATCTGATGACGCAACATGACGGCCACAGGAGTCTCCTGTTTGCTATATCTTTTTAATTTTTTAATGTATTTTAGCGTCCTACACAGATCCAATCTGATTAAGCGACGTAAGTGTTTGCATGGCCAACTTCTACAGAACTTTGTTTTTGCATGCACTTTTGCATGCCCAATTCATAAGTGCAAGTTAATTTTTATCATATAATTAATATCATCATCGACATCATAACCAGGAATTTCTCAATTCTCACGACAATCTCCCAAATTGTTTTGTCGGCTGCATGGGCGTGGTGTTAAAAATTAGAGGTGGAAATATGTTACACAATTTATTAACTTAATACAAACACGATATGATAATAGTAAATTAGGGTTTAGTTTTAACGGGTTTTGGTCAAAACGGATTAACCCGTTAAGACACAATTACTTAACGGGTCAACCTGTTTTGACACGTTAAAAAAGTTAAAGTTATAATTATATCCTTATACCTAAAATTAAAATTGTTAGAATTTCAATTTTGATATTTTTATTGTTTGAATTGTAATTTTGAACTTATAGTTAGTTTTATAATTTTTATAGGTGTTGTGATTTTAACATTTATATAAAGTTATACTAAATTTAATCAGGTTAAACGGGTTAATGTCGGGCCTATTTAACCAATTTATATAAACAGTTTAAAACGGGTTGTATTATGTCGTATTAACCTATTTCGTAATATCTACTAATGAGTCAAAATGGGTTGATACAACATGACCCGTTATTTTAATGAGTCATATTAGGGTTTGAGATTTTGACATGATAAACTTAACGGGTCGGGTTATGATTGACCTTTATAGTATAATATACATGTTTTGACACGACATGAATACGATCTGTTAACACGATTTGACACCCCAACGTATGTCTTCATGCATGGGTGTCAAAACCTTATCCAAATTGATACAGAATACCAAATTAATTTCTAATTAACGTAATATTTGTTCAAACAACTTATGAGGAAACTAATAGTGCAATTATGTGCTCAACAACACCACAATCTCCCTTTTGAACACAATAGCTCTATTCAAATGGGCTTCTATCTAATTACTCCATTTTATAACCACGAACACATGAGATGCTATATAACCAGGCACTCAAGCAGAGGTTTGATACAAACTAAAACATATATGCAGTAAAGAAATGGCTTACAATGCAAATTTAAAGTTCCCACAAAAGTAATATAACAAAAACTTTTAATAAATTCATGATCGTCGCACGCTCTTGGAAATCATTTATAGCTAAACTATTGGTTAGGTTTTCTTTTCTTCTCTTTTTATAATTTTTATAATAATAACAAAGCATTCATTCATTCTCATCAAAAAGAGTCCTTACAAATAGAATTTTTATCAAGAGCCAAATAGCTTGACTTACAAAAGAAGGACATGAATCCCTCCACATCACAATGTCATCAACCTCCCTTGCATATCTAGCCAACTAATGGGCAGCCCAATTACCCAGCCGATTAACATGCTCAACTCTTGCTTCTTGAAAACCTTGCATAAACTATTGGTTAGTCGGTCAGGAAAAAACTCTACCAAAATATGTCCAATACAAATATGAGCAAATATGAGATTCAAGAGTTTTTCTCTAGTAGTTAGGTACTTTATATCAATATCTTAAACTAGGAGTATTGATCAGATTTTCAAAAATCTGACTCTGTACCGATTTAGTTTTGACTCCAACAAAATGTCAGAGTACAAGAAATATGGCCTATTGCGGTGATTTGAAAATTGTTGCAAACAAAATCGCCACAATAAATTGTTTTTTGCAACGATTTGCCACTCGCTGCAGGCTTTTAATGTCATGCTATGACTTTTCAACAAATCTTCCATTAATTTGTTTTTTGCAACGATTTTATTAGCATTTGCATCGATTTCTACTGTCGCAATATGAAATATTTTGTCACGATGCTGAAATTTACATCGGTATTACTTGCGAGTGCCAAAACAAAACCCTTTTAATATTTCCCCCCAACCTATTACCCCCCGACATCCTTCTCCCCTTCAACGTTGTTGTCTTCATTTTCGTCTACCTTCAAATGCATGCACTACTCTTTGCGCACGGCTTAATCTCTGTTTGAGGTTCATTGCTTCAACTCCTCCCTCGTTCTTGGATGCCCATTTTTCGAGTCCCATTTTCCCACACCCTTCTCCCCTTCATTCGTGGTTCTCCATTTTCGGCTCCCTATAAATCCACCCATTGGCTACCTCAGATTGAATTTTCTCTCCATTTTTGGCTACGTACATAGCTTTTACTCCTTCACTTGATTGTCCTCCCGCCGAAGCTAGCCTTATCCTTCCTTCCTCTACAAAATCCCTACACAATGTTGAAATTTTCGTTTTGATATTAATTTTGTTGGCAGTCTAGCACTGTTGACCAAGGCTACAAAGATTATCTTCCGTTCATGTATCTCTGCATCTCATTTGCCTATCTCTCCCCCTTCGTGAGTACATTGCTTTCCAAAAATTATGGTTTTTTGGAAGTAGAATAGTTTATTTACAATGTGAATCTGAAAGCATGTTCTTTCTTCCAGATCTACGCCTGTCTTTATAGTGATCTGAGAAGTCAAAATAAGGTAATCATTTTGTATTGTTTTGTAACATTTTCCAACATTCTGGAAGCTTTTGATTGCTATACAAAATGGGTAACGCTAGCTCCAATTGCTTTCTTTCCTTTTCTTTTTCTAGCTTCCATTACCGTTTTCTACCTTCATTTATTATTGTAAGCAACGGAAGCAAAAACAGAGTGTGGCATTGATGGCGAGCCTAAAGAAGATGCTTCTGAACAAATCTATTTAGCACAGGTTCGAAACTCAAGGCTGTACTATAATTGATATTGCTTTTTTATTTTAGTTGATATTTCTATTGATTTTACCATAAAATTAAAATTATTTCTTTTTATATTTCTGTTGGGGCCATACCTTGGCTGCTTTTAGGTTATACTTTGCTTCCCTTATTTGATTTTTTGATGGAGCTAATAGAATAAGAAGTATGGAATCAGTATTTGAGGACATGTAATTCGGGTATTGATTATGAAAGCTGACAATGAGGAAAGGGTTTAGTTGGAATCTCCAAGGGAAGATATTGAAGTGGTTGGTATATTTCTTTCCATGCTTTTTGTTGTCTATTTCTATTGCTCTCCCCAAAGGAGCATTTTCCCAAATTTTATTTTTCTAATTAACATTGGTGGAATTCTATAGCCTATATTTTTGGAGAGGAGAGTAATTGCTTCTATCTACCTGTAGATGAACAATGCTAACTCTAGATCAAGTACTCACTATGATCCTCACCACAACCTTCTATGCACAGTTGCTAGCTACAAGTAACGTGAAGTAATTGTTTTTTATTCTACCCAATAGTTCAGTGTTTGTGACTCAGTCCAAACAATTCTAAAGGTTGACAATAGATTTCTTTCACTTAGATGGTTCCATTTCATGTCTGACTTTTATGGGAAGACATATTTGTCAAATCTACTTAAATGCCTATCAAAAGAAAAGAGTAGATCCGCTAGGATTATGGTCTATCAATTATTTAATTTGATTGTGATATGTCAAGGTTTAGTTTATAATACCTAGTCGATGCCTTGACCAATAACATTAATTCTCTAGGATTAGATGAGACTGCTTTATTTATATTCAGGCTAAGGCTAGAATTATATAATTCGATTGTTCACTTTTATTTCTACATGTTCTAAACATAATGGTACCAAAATTGGGTGGAATTAAATAGAACTTATTGCCTTTTTCTGATTGATTATTTATTTAACAGCCCCAAGATTAATGAATCTGCAAATATCAGTATTTTCTCTAAAGTCATGAAGATTAGCTGGTTCAAAGCCACACACAAAAAAGCCCATGAGTAACAAGATCTGCATGGTGAGATTTTCTTCTTTTTTAAAGCTGGCTCATGAGTACTTCCAAAGATTGGCTCTTTATTAGCACTTCTTGAGTGGTTTGGGATGACATAATCACATGAATCTAATTTCATTTTACCCAGGAAAAGACATCTTTATTTAACAGTCTCAAGATTAATGAATCTGCAAATATTAGTATTTTCTCTAAAGTCATGAAGATTAGCTGGTTCAAAGCCACACACAAAAAAGCTAGCCCATGAGTAACATGATCTGCATGGCGAGATTTTCTTCTTTTTTAAAGCTAGCTCTTTAGTACTTCCAAAGGTTGGCTCTTTATTAGCTCTTCTTGAGTGGTTTGGGATGACATAATCATATAAATCCAATTTCATTTTATCCAAAAAAAGACATCTTTCTTCACTAGAGATTTTAGGGACGACCCTTCAAGCATTCTGTAATTATTTTTAGTCACAAGCCTGCATGCTCATTTTGTATAATATGTTTCTCATGACTTTATCAGGTAGCATTGATTCTGACAAAGAACAATATATTTGGATAGTGTTTAAGAAATGAATCAAAATATGAAGGTTACCTACTTCGCTGGCACCAATTTTTGCTAACTGGTCAGCAATAGAGTTACATCTCATATCTTCATACAAGTCTTGGTCCTGACTATGATCTTTTTGTCACCACTATTACAACCAAAGTTGATCCACTATCCTTAGATGAGATTTATGGCCACCTCCTTAGCCATGAACTTCGTCTAGAATAGCATTCCTCTCTAGTGGATCTTTCTTAACCCTCAGTAACTATTGTTGCCCATTCTGGTATGTCTTCTCACCAAGGACATCAATCCTCTTCTCGTTTCAACTCCTCCTAAAGGGAAGAGGACATGGACATGGCCAATCTTCCCAAAATCTCTTGTGGGACATCCTCTAGTGGAAAGCCCACATGTCAAGTCTCCCATCACACATGCCATACTGCACTTCAATGTTATCACAGGTTATCAAGCTAATAATGCTGCAAATCCATCTGCTCTCCTAGCAACTCCTCAGCCATCTCAGGATCTCAACTAGTATCCCAACATCAGAGCCACCAACAATATCACCTTAGACCTCAATAATCTCTCACTTCTTGCTAAAGACTACACCGGTGGTGATCATCAGCGGGTTGGTAATGCGACAGGTTCGGCTATCAATCATATTGGGGACTCCTCTTTATCATTAAGAATTGCTCATTTTATTCTTTCTAATATACTGCATGTCCTTTATATTACAAAAAATCTTCTCTCTATGCACCAATTTTGTTGTGATAATAATGTCTTTTTAGAGTTTCACTCTTGATCTTCTCATTTTCTTGTCAAGGGTCAAGCCACGGGCATACTGCTCTTTCACGATCTGAGTAGTGGTGGTCTTTTCCTCTATTCAAATATCCAAGAATCAAGCTGCCTTCCTTGGTGTCAAGACATCTTTATAAAATTGGCATTCAAGGTTTGGGCACCCTTCCTTGTGTCTAGTTCGTCACATTATCTCCAAGTGCAGTCTACCTCTATCATCTACCAAAGCTCCAAGTGCAGTCAAGGACTTGGGTGAGTTACATTTTTTTCTTAGCATTGAAGCTCTACCTGTCCTGGATGGTTTACTTCTTACTCTGCAATGCTACATTATTGATCTCCTATAGCGTGCAAGTATGTTAACTACCAAGCCCATTTCCTGCCCCATGTCATCTGCTGCCCCATGTCAAAACAATATAGTTGAGTGTTGTGTTTTGTTAATTCATAAAATGAATTTTGCTTATGTAATTATCTCTAGTGACAGGATCAATCCACTCAAAGTTGGAATAGGTATGGATAGCAGCATAAACATGAATAACGAAGAAATTTTGATAGTAACTCCCTATAGTTCTCTAAGTAAACATTGTAGTTAAGGGATTGTCACTCTACTAACAGTATACTCGAAGAACAAATGAGGAAGATACCAAAATTTTCATTACTAAACGTGAAAAGCAAGAGCGAAAACGTTGTGCAATATAGTTAATATAATCTCAAATTGTCCACATTGGACAGTTCAGGAATTAGTTGACACCCCAAATGTATACTAATTCCCAAATTAAATAGGTTTAAAGTTATTCTTGCAATGTCACGCACAACCTATCAAATATAAGCCCAACATGCAACCGTACATATTAAATTAACTCAAGTTGTGAATTTACAACCTAATAGGTGTGGGTGGGGTATATCTTTAATACATTTTCCTAGTTTTAATACATTTTCCTAATTTTTTTGTATATTGGTATATATATTTATCAACTTAAGTTGTGAATTTACAACCTAATAGGTGTGGGGGTTTTTTTTTAATACATTTTCCTAGTTTGAATACATTTGTGTGGTGGGGTATTGCTATTTATCAACTTAAGTCATGACTTTAAGGCTAAGAGTTTGAATGTTTATACTTCCACATTCGAACGTTACTTACCATTTTTGAGCCATAAAACCATGTTTCCCTCCATAAACAAAATACACATCACCACATTCGAATTTATATAAATGAAAGGTACTTGTAAAAAGTCACAACTTATATAAATGAAATAATACTTATAAAAAGTTGCACCTTATATAAGGAGCAGTTTGGATACAGAGGTGTTTCATCTCACCTCTGATCATATGGATACTTTTGTATCCAAACGCTGATTGTAGAATCGTTGAGATCGTTTCAAATTATGTTCCACATAAGGACGAAGTTGTGTCAACACATTTGTGCTTTGTCAAAAACCTAGAGAAAACGGGGTTAGCTTTTTCGAACACTATGAAAAACAATCTGATCATCTTTGGTGTTTCCGTTTTAAGCAAAATTTTTTAATTAATTAAATTTTAAATAAAAAATATTTTTATTTAAATAATTATTTTTTAAGCACAAATTTTTATTTAATTAATTATTTTTTTAAGCACAATTTTTTTAATATTTTAATTAATTAAATTTTAGATAAAAAATATTTTACAAGATATTTCTTTAAAATAATTTAAATTTATAAAAATATTGTCATCTTATAATATTATCAGGAAATATATTATAAAAATAAAATTTTGGGTAGGTAATTTATTAATTACTATTATTTATTTATAAATGAAACAAAATATTACAAATACTATGTAATGATTGGTGTGACCCATATCTATCAAATTCGTAAAAAGTAAAAGCATCTCATCTCATTTCTTAATCCAAATGCACAAAATTTTCAAAAACTATCTTATCTCATGTCAACTCAACAATCTTACTACTATTTAAAAATTATCTCAACTCATTTCATCTTATCTCACTATCTAAACAAACCCTAAATGAAATGGTACTTGTGAAAAGTCACAACTTATATAAAATTAAAGGGTATTTATAAAAAGTCACAACTAAAATAAAAGAATACTTAATTGTGAGAAGTCATAACTTTCAAATTGTAGAGAATATATTTAAAAGATTCCTAATTCACCAAAGGCACAACTCCTTGTTTGGTGGCCAAATGATTAAGGCTCTTATCCCCAAATGGCATGCCTTAGTTCAAATTACCATGACATATTTTTATATAAATCTTGAGAACTGAACTAACACACTAAATAATGACAATAGTTCGCACTATTTTTTACTTAACAGTAAATATTTTAATAATTTTTAAGTCTAAAAATCAACAGATACAACTCTAGCATGGCGTCATGGGGGCATCGGTAGCCATGGCATAATGTCATCTCTTCCTGAAGCTACGGCGTTGCCATTATTAATAGCCTCGTTGCATTCGGCGGGGTTGAAGTGTTTGTTTCTTTGTTAATTGAATAGTAGCCGTTAGGTGAGGAAGAAGATCAACAGCTTGGGTTTTTCTTAAAGTTATACAGTTTTTGGTTGTAAAATGGGTTTGGGCCAAATAGACGTAAAGCCCATCCACTTGTGCAATTTCAATTTCCTTTGATCATTAGAGGCAGTGTTAGAATTAGGTGTTCTGAACCCAGATCTCATACACCATGGTAATCAGATCTTGGTATATACTAGATCCTATACACTATCCAATGAACAGCTGACGCATTAGCTTTCCATTGGAGCTTACAATAAACCCACCCATATAAGATTAAAATTTAAATTAATTAAACTAAAAAGAACCTACATGGTATGGCACCACCTTCAACCCCAACGTGGGGACCGACAACCAAATCCTAACCGCAGCAACTCCAAAGTTATATATATATATATATAAATATATATATTTATATAAATAATATGAGCAAGCAAATATTACAAGCTTATTATATATTATAATTCTGAGACCAGGATACAATATTAAAATAAATCACATTACAAGAGAATAGAAAATAAGAAAGAGAATTAAAATAATATACATTGGAAAGCATAATTAAGAAGCTGACTTTGAGACTTCTGATGAGTGTGTAGGTTTTTAGCTGCAAAAGACTGTGTGCGTGAGCCGCGCGTCCGTCATGGGGTGCGAGAGTGGTGCTTAGATTTCGAGGCACGAGTTTTATAGATTCTGTCAATGTAGGCGGTGGCTTGGTAGTCGATAACTTCGGCAGACCGACCCCATCTGTCTTCATTGCTAGGTAATCTTCTGACGGTGTCACCTTCATCCGAGTCATCATCTCTGCTAGCGCTGCTCCCACCTGAGAAGCATACCTTGAATATGTTGCAGATTGAAAATGAATTAGAAGATGACTTTCCTCCCATCTCTCAAATTATCTTCCTGATCTCACTTATGTGATCTAGGAATATGGTGTATATGAGTCTGAAAGAACACGTACTCGACGCTGTTTGTTTTTTTTCTTTCTTGATAATAATTGATGCCAAGCTTGCGCAGGGAGAGTGCTCTCTCTCTCTCTTTGAGGCTGAAAGAACATGAAATATCTCATCTGTATTTATAGTGGGGGGAAAGGAAACCAACTAGGGACTCCCTCCAAGTTGTTGGCTGGTCAGGATTAATAATTAATGGACGGTCCAGATACATTGAAATTACAAGAAAATAGAATTCCTGGCTGTAAAACCCAGATCATAAAAGCATAGGTGCATGTTATGGTCCTCTGCTTTTCACTTTTCAGTAGACCCAAACAGTTGTGTTTAGTGGTACTGTTCTAGTTTTTTTTCTTCCTTTTTCCTATCACTTTCTTCTGCCAAGAAGATGCCCTCCTAACTCTATGTACTCCAGATCGATGTTGGTGAATCTTTTTGCCACTTCACTTATTATCTCCATCCTTTTACCCTTCTAGCTAACTCCTCCGCCATGGTAAAGGATTAATTTTTTGTTCATGTCAAGCAATGATATTAGGAGAATAACGTGAATCACGAGGCCGTCTAGATGCATGGAATGGTTTGAAAGACAACTACATCATGCAACTAAATAAATTGCAGCAAGCATTACTGCTGATCATCCTCCTATCTTTTTCTACAGATCGAAAGTTGTTCCGCATACTTTATGCTTGAGTATATAGCTTTCTTAGCGAACATCAAAATGAAAGAAGGAAAATCAAAAGCGTGTTGCATGGGTGCTTTCTTTCTATCTTTCTTTCAGTTGTATATTTATTCCTTTTGGGGAACCTTTTGTGGAAGGCATTGGCTTGTAAGGGCCTGGATTTTGAAAGAAAGTCCCCACCCTTTAATTCAGTACGACTCCTAGCTGGCTAGCTTTTTGGCATCTGTACCTTTCACCGGAGCCAGATACTTGTATGCACATATCGTACTTTAACAATATAGGACGCACAAAATCACGCACAAAATCTGTGTCTTTGCCTTTAGCTTCTTTCAAAGCATCCACGTCCAATCTCTATAAAATATCTTATAATTTAATTAAAAAATATTACATTTCTCTAAAAAATTCTCTAAATTTTATTCATCTTTTAAAAATATCATATATCTCATTCCTTATCCATATCTCTATTCTATTAAATAATATTTCTCTATTCTTTTTTATTACTTTTTTTTCTCTCTTCTATTTACAATCTTAACTACTAACTCTTTTGTCTTATTATCTTCATTTCAAATTTCATTTTCTACTAAATATTTATACGATCTTGACTATCCAATACAATATTATTTTTCAAACCGAAATTCGTATTATAAAAATCTTAATTTTTTTTAATATGTGCATTTTCTAACGTGATGGCCAATTTATTTTTATTTAGTACTATTTATCAATTTATCTAATCGTAATACCTAATCACGTATTGATAATAAAATTTTTGTCATTTCTGTAACGGTAATATTTTTTGTCATTTATCCAACGGTAACATTTTTTGTCTTTTCTCCAATTGTAACTTTTTTGTCTTCTCTCAAATGGTAACATTTTTTGTCATATATGTAACGGTAACTTTTTCCTCTATGAATACACATATTGCTAGTATTCATATTCTTACAAACTTAAGTCTCATTTGATCTATAGAATTGAAATTCAATAGTCTCTCCTAATCTCTCACTCCCTTGATCAAATGGCTCATACATTCTTTCGTAAAATTGCTGACATACGTATCCTCTGAAGATGATAGTGATGTTGTTCTTAATGACGAGACCAAAGGACAGTCATTGAGGCATCGTGGCAATTGCCAACACCGTAAGTTTATTCGGCGTGATCATATTTAGGGGCACGAGTGCCTATTTCGCAATTATTTCACAGAAAATCTAGTATATCCCTCGAATCTATTTCGAATGAGATTTCGGATAAGCCATCCCCTATTTCTTTGTATTCTAAATGAGGTAAAGTCTTACGAGCCGTACTTCGTCCAGAGAAGAGATAATGCCAGAAGACTCGGTTTATCTTCTATGCAAAAGATAACCACAGCACTTAGAATGCTGGCGTATGGGGTTATTGGAGATTTTATGGATGAATACATACGCATTGGTGAAAGCACCGGAATGGAGATCCTTAAAAATTCTCTGAGACAATAGTAAGTATTTTTTTAGATGAATATCCGCAGTCTCCAAATGCCAATGATATTGCCCGATTGCTTGCTATTGCTGAACAATTAGGATTCCCAGGAATGCTGGGAAGCATTGACTGCATACATTGGAAGTGGAAAAAATTTTCCGCAGCCTTGAAAGGTATGTACTACGGCCACATCTGTGAACCAACTATTATTTTAGAAGCAGTTGCTTCATATGATCTCTAGATATAATATGCATTTTTTGGTATGCCCGGTTCACATAACGATATTAATGTGCTAGAGAGATCTTTTATTTTTAAGGAACTTGCCCAAGGGCATGCTCCTCCAGTCAATTACATTATCAATAGCAACGACTAAACTATAGGGTATTACCTTGTAGACGGTATTTATCCCAAGTGACGAACTTTTGTGAAGACAATTTCATCACCATGAGGGAATAAGAAGAAAATTTTTGTGAAAGCACAGGAATCCGCAATTAAAAATATCGAGCGTGCATTCGGGGTACTTCAACAACGATTTGCTATCATTCGTGGACCTTCCTGAATGTTCAAAGTGAAGGAACTAACAAATATAATGAAAGCATGTATTATTCTACATAATATGATCATTGAAGACAAGTGTGATGATAGTGAAAGTCCGAACATTGTGTATGATCAACTTGATGATGATCTCCCGGAATTGTCGCGCAATCATACAACTGAGCTTATGGATTTCATCCAGCGTCATCATCATATTAGAGACAGCTCGGTACATCATCAGCTAAGCTGGAGATTTTTTTCCCCTTTTGATAAGTGAGCTAAGCCTATTGTTACAAACTCACCATCTCTATTGATTAATCATTTAGAAATTATTGTAATGCAGACATACAAGTTTATGGCTAGTCAACTGCTTTACACATGCACGTACACTGAATTAAAAAAGTATAATGTTTTCGTTTGACAAGCAGCAAGCACCTTAAGTAAAGAAGAAACCAAAAATGAAGAGGTTCCACCAGCATGTGTAATTAAACCAAAAAAGTTTAATTAATATTCTTAATTACAAAGGTCCACAATATCCAAAATGAAGAGGTTCCACCAGCGTGTGCTATCAATCAATCAAACAAGAATCTCAAAACATCATCACTACCTATTTTAGTAGTGTTTAGTGACTATAAATCCATGCATTTTATTCATGCCAAATACACCACCTGAGAGATAATGGGGTTGACATGTATATTATGCTACTACAAATCTCATTAAAGCTACTTTTTTCAACTAACAAAAAACGTTGTGCAAGAAACCAACTACATTCTCATTAAAGGTACATTTAATTGAAAATATTTCCAAACTATTTAAGATTATCCATAGTCAAAGTTGTTATCCTCACAGCCAAAAAATAACACACTTTTTTTCTGCTTTGCATTAGATTATGGTAGCTCTTTTTATTAGAAAATTGTGCAAGAAACCAACTACATATTTTCCTTTCACCAAATTTTGGGATCCACACGTATTTGGCCAATCTTCATTGCTGACTACAATGGGCCTCATGCATCCATAGATAGTTAGAGAAAGCTATCAAATTTGTACACAATAAGGCCAAATGGCAAGTGGCAGGTAACACATAATCACGGTCAACTCAATTGCTTCACTCAATTCATTTTTCCTCTACCACACACCAAGACATGAGATATATACTAAATAATAATCTTAATAAATTAAATGATCCAATTCTGAAAGAGAAATATATCGTATAGGATCTATTATCGGCCAACAAATTCCATGATAGTTTTATAATAGCTCCATGAACTACTCCATGCACTCAAGTTTCCAGTTTTATAGTGTATGGATGAAGTCAATGATAATCAATGAAATAAACTTGGCATACATCTATACATTGCGAAGTGAAAGAGATTACTGGAAAATGGTCTTTCGTTATCCAGTAATCTTCCCACACCATAAACCATTCAAAAAGTGAACTTGATTCCCTAGTCCACTGCATTTTCACTTAATACACAGAATTTGGTTTTAAACCTCCCCTTTCCCTCAAGTTTAGCCATGGAAGAAAGCCAACAAAATTACAAAGTAGCGCACATGCAATTTGCCCCCAACACCAAGATCAGAGAATGAGAAGAGCTGCGTAAAGAAATAATCAAGACCAAGAAATTTCATCAATTACACAATTAAATTCATCAAGCTGCGTACCTTACTGATGAATTTTAGCTCTCACAGTTGACATGGCATCAGGAGGAAGAAAAAGGGGAAGAGAGAAACAGAGAAAGAGAGAGAGAGAGAGGAAAAGAAAAATAGAACAAAAATGGGTGAAGACAAACAACCAGAGAAGAGAAATTCAACGTTTTCACTTACATTTGGCATTTATCTGCAATCGATGGTGCTTGAAGTGTGAGGGAGGAAGCAAACGTTTACCCTAGGAGAGAGAAGAAGACGGAGACGGAAAGGGGAGAACTGGGAGCCAAATACACGATCAGATGTGCAGTACTTCAACAAAGATGAGAAATTCCTGTACAGACCGGAAACATAGATCGAAAAATGGGGACCAAGATGGGGAGAGTTTTTTGAGCAAAACCCTAAATAATTCCCTAAATTATAGGGAAAATCATCATATGCAGACCCGGATGGGAATGCTCTCATTAATCATTACTATGTGTCTTTCTGGTTGTAAATATCACATCTATTTATATTGCTTTTATGGAATAACAATATTCTCATATATGAAAAGAGAGGACATTGCATTGTTTCATCAACCAACGTATATTATATACAGAACAACGAGATATTTTAGGCACTAATATTCCGTAACATGTGTGGGTTGATTAGAATCCGATGATCTTTTTCAATGATTCCAAAGAGAAGGTTGTTTTCACAATGATACAAACACAAAAAAAGCATGCATTTTATTAACAAGTTTTATTGTAGTTGGAGGCAAAATTTGGCATGTAGATGGGCAACATAGAAATTATAACTTTAATAAAGTATATAGATGGGTCGACTGTAGTGCAGATCCATATTGATATGAGATATTAGTTATTTTCTCCAAAATTATTCATAATAATATTAGTTATTATGAATAATTTTCTCCAAAATTATTCATAATAAAAGACTACAATAGATGTAGTCTTTTGGGATGAATTTTTTTGTCCCAAAATATATCTTGGGATGAAAATAATCATCCCAAAGTCATTTCAACAACAAGGTCACAAATGTAAAACACAATTTTTTTTTTGTCACGATTGAATTTCATCCAAGAATCTTGTTCGAACAATTCAGATTTGCCATTCGAACGTCGAATTAGTTCAAACGCTGCATTCATGACTATTGGATCCACTCATTCTGGGACCCCACAACACTGCATTCCTTATCACGTTTCCTCTTTTTGGGACCCACTTGGGTCACCTTTTCCAAATTCAGCATTCTACTTAAGGTCTTATCCTTTAAAGTGAACCTCCATGATTCACCTTAGGGTTAAGACACTAAGATCTTCGTCTTACACTCCTGTTGACCATATTCCAATGCATGACTCAGATTGACTAAGTCACGCATCCCAATCGTAGACAATATATCTGTTACTACCTTCATACATCATCGCCCACACTTCATCCTCATTCTCATTCATACATGCCACATGACTTTAAGCCAACTCTAAGGTTTAAACATTATGTAACCCTGCTTAGGACAGATTAGCCATTACATATGATAAATCCATTCGATACACGTGTCTCACCAAATACAGATGTAACTTACCCCCTTATCGCCTAATATCAACATATAATCCGTTGAACGCTCGCTTATGTAAACAAGCTCCATATTTCGATACCAACTTCTACTCAAACCCGACCAGTAGGACTTCCCTTCTTCCCGGCCCTTTACAAGTTCATACCAACACTTACACAAGACCCCATTCACATTACACCTCCATCGCGTCACGTAGCTTGAAGATACTCCCAAGCTACATTGCAACACCCGTCACTATGATAGGGTCACCTAACAACTATTCTGGGACACTGTTCTACAGTTCCCAACACTACACTACATGTTCTACACCCCTCAGCTACGCCATCCAACCCTTCATGATATGTCATCCGGTGCATAACGACTTCAGTACAGGGAGTACACTCCACGTGAACTCCCTTATATCCACACTATGTCATACACCATTACAATGCATGGCCATGACACACTACCACAATGCACACCACATGGTGCATCGCTGCACGACATGGAGTACACGTACGCCACGTGTACTCCCTTCACAAAACTACGCCACATCACTACTATAGTACACACTTTACACCCGCACTTCACAGCACACTACACAATTAAGCTCTACACTTCACTACACAACAAACTCCAGATTCAACCAACATCTAACATAATTAATGAGGAAGAGAGGGTTATACCATTGATGAGTGCACGAAAGTGTACTCTAAACATTGCTTTTACGAGTTTAATTGCTAGATTATATGTGTTATTTAGGCATTTTGATTATGTTTTTCCAATTAAAAATTTAATTTCATAATGCCCAAGTTTTGATTCAGTGTCTAATAATTTTATTGCAGGAATGAATTTCAAAATGATTAAGCTAAAGTCTGACTAATAAGGAAGAAGAGAACAATCAAGGATAATTTCATGCATCCAAAGTCAAAGAAATTCGAGTTATAAATAAGGAAGGAAAGAGCAATTAATGAAAAATATTCAGAATCCACAACCTCTCTGGGTATCTGTTAGTATTATGGTCATATCTTCCTCTATTGATATCCAATTGAGGCGATTCAAGATGCTTAGAAAGCTAACTCAATGGGCTAAATTATTTCTAGAAATACACATTTTCTAATTCAGCCATTTACTAAGCAGAAAAGGGCCCGCAATATGCACGTGGAAATTTAGAGTATTACCTACCGAGTTTTTACGTGATTTTCTTTCCATACTGGGGATAGCTCATGAAAAGGGAGGAAAATAGAGAGCCAAGGGGGAGAAAAGAAAAGGCCATTTTGGCTTTTAGGAGAGAGGATGCTAGGGTTTGAAAAAACTCATCTTCTAGAAAAAGAATTCTTCTTCTTTCAAATGAGGAGCTAATTCCTTAATGAGGTTAAGGATGAACTTGCTTGAATGATAAGGATTTCAATTATATCAGATTCATGTAATAAACTTTCTTTTTAATACAATTCTTGTTTATCATCTCTTATTAGTCTTCCTTGTATTTGGATAATTTTGCAACCAATACTTTTCATAGATTCAGTCATACTTTCTCTATGGGATTGTTGAGGTGTTTATGATCTGGTTGTTGATCTTATTGGTGTGGTTCTCTGCTACAGTATTGCTATTAAGTATATTGTCGTCTTTGAATCTAAGTCTAATAGGATAGCAATCTGTGCTTTCAAAAGAAGAGTGGTTTTCAAGAATTACATTTGAACAAATTGGTTATAAAGATATCTTTTCTGATTAGAGAGTCTGGTGCTATGATCTTTAATTGAGTATTTAATGAATCTGATATGGATATAACTATCAAGTTCAAGTAAGGGATTCTTGATACTTTATTGCTATTAATTCTAGTCAAACATTTTCATTATTACATTTTGGTTCTTCAGTTTATTTCTTTTCAGAAAGGATTTGTCTTACATTGCTACTTTAATTTTTGTTTTCTTAAATTTTTAGTTTCTTTGTTCGTTCTGCTATTCTTTTAATTTGTCTCTCTATGGAATCGACACCACAAAGATGTGCTACAACTACTTCATTATTCTTTGGGCGTAATAAAATTTTGCTGTCGTTGCCGAGGATACAGTAGAAGAATTGTTAGATAGTTTTTCTTTTCAGTAGTTTATAAAGGCAGTAATTTCATTTTCTCTTTTAGCTTGCTACATCTTTATTTTATTTTCTTTTTCTTTTGGTAGTTTTTTTTTTAGTGTTGCTTTTTTCTCTACCTTGCATGCATAGGTATAGAGACGCCTTTGGTCGGTTTGCTTGTAAACCTGTGTTAAAGTCTGAGTTCGAGTCTAATTGCTCTAATCATTTATTTAATAATTCTTTTAATTTTGAGAAAATGATTGAACGCAGAGATCAACCCACTAGAACCCTTCAGGATTACCTCCACCCTACACGCACAACCACACCATCATGTATCATATTTCCAGCTAAAACTCTCCAACTAGATTTTAAAACAAGGATGATACAGTTACTCCCTACTTTTCATGGCTTTGAAAATGAAAATCCATATGTGCACATTAGGGAGTTTGAGGAAATACTTGTGACTTTTCATAGTCAAAATGCAACTGATGACGTTATGAGACTTAAATTCTTTCCTTTTTCTTTGAAGGATAGAGCGAAAAGTTGGCTATGCTCGCTGAGACCATGATTTATTGGGTCATGGAATGAGATGACTCAGGTCTTCTTTAATAAATACTTTTTTCAACATAAGACCAATGCTTTAGAAAGGCAAACATTCACATTTGCACAAAAGAACACTGAGACATTGTATCAGTCTTGGGAGAGATTTAAGGAGTTGTTGAGTATGTGTCCTCACCATGGATATAAGAATTGGCTTTTAGTGAGCTATTTTTATGAGGGATTAACACTTAGAGAGCACCAATTTGTGGAGATGATGTATAATGGTAATTTCTTACAGAAAGATCCTGATGAGACCATAGAATACCTTAATGAGCTTGCTGGAAAAGCTCACACTTGGACTGGACCTAGTGCTCCTGAGAGCACAAATAGGTCATGACCTGCAAGAAACCCAAATGGTGGTGGAATTTACCATCTCAAGGAAGAGGATAACCTAAATGCTAAAGTTGAGATGCTCACTAGGGAGCTAGAGGTGTTAAAGACTAAGGACTTAAAGCCAACACATGCGGCCCATCATGTAGAGTCTTTTGGACCATATTTTGTGTGTGACATGGTAGATCACCTCACCCAAGAGTGTCCCACATTTGCTGAGATAAGAGGGATGTTTGAGAAATAATGTAATGCCTTAGGTATGTACAAAAAGCCTTTTACACCTTTCTCTGATACCTATAATCCAGGGTTGCGCAATCACCCTAATTTAAGCTAGAAGTCTAA
This sequence comes from Carya cathayensis, assembly GCA_011037825.1. Classification (NCBI taxonomy): domain Eukaryota; kingdom Viridiplantae; phylum Streptophyta; class Magnoliopsida; order Fagales; family Juglandaceae; genus Carya; species Carya cathayensis. Next base: position 902,702 of record QGSO01000172.1, read on the forward strand.
AAACCACCCCCCTCCACAACCCCCTAGATCATATCCTACACCATATCATGCACATTCATCTTACAGGAGTCCTTTAGAAGACACTTTGCATGTTTTTATTGAGGCACATGGTAAGACTAACCAAAATTTTGAATCTTTGATTACATAAGTTGTTGAAGAAATCAATGAGAGAAAGAGCCAAGTGTTCAAATTGATGAGCTCTTTGAGTGTGAATGAGCAAGGTAAGTTCCCTTCTCAAACTCAATCCGCACCCCATGGTCAACACATGGTGAAAGAGAACTTGAAGGATGTGAATATCATTGTGATACGAAGTGGTAAGTTATTATACATCCCAACAATGAACAAATTAGAGAATGTGAAAAAGAATCAAGATAGCAATGATACCGAGCTACCCAAGGAACCTGAGGTGACAAAGAGTCTTGTTAAGGCACCATTCCCTCAAGCTTTAAAATCAAGCAAGCAAACTCTGGATCCTAACAATGAAATCCTAGACAATCTAAGGCAGGTAAAAATCAATCTTCATCTTTTGTTCATGATTAAACAAGTTCCTACTTATGCAAAAGTTCTCAAGGATATGTGTACAGTTAAGAGGAAGCACCATGTGAAAAATACAGCATTCCTAATAGAGCAAGTTAGTGCTCTAATTGAGCAGTGGATTCCTCCAAAGTACAAAGATCCTAGTTGTCCAACCATTGCATGTAGCATTGGAAATCATGAGTTTGGGCAAGCTTTGCTAGATTTATGAGCTAGCATGAATCTAATGTCATATTATATTTATCTGCAGTTGGGATATGGAGAAATCAAACCAATCACTATGGTATTACAATTGGCTAACTGTTCAATCAAAGTACCCTGGGGTGTGGTAGAGGATGTTTTAATTCAAATGGACAAATTTTATTATCTTGTTAATTTCCTAATCCTTGACACTAGCTCTGTTGTTGATACTACTTCTAAAATTCCTTTGATTTTAGGTAGGCATTTCCTTTCCATTGCTAATACTCTTATTAATTGTAAGAATGAGCTCATGAAGCTGTCTTTTGGAAGCATGACTCTCGAGGTAAATATCTTCCATATTAGAAAACAGCCAGAAGATGATGACGAGAGCCACCAGACATACATGATTGACTCACTCATGGATATGGAAGTTTCTACACCTCATGATTTTGATCCCCTTGAGTATTTTTTTGTTAATTCTGAATTTGATTCTATCAGTGATCCATTTGATGTAGTTGATATTTGTGTTATTTTTTATAGAACTCAGGAATATGACACTCGAGCATGGCAACCGAGGTTTGAGGAGTTGATTGAGAAAAGTGAAAAACAAATTCCTTCGAGTGTGGAAGCACCCAAAGTTGAATTGAAGCCTTTGCCTAAGGGTTTAAAGCATGCTTTCCTTAGTCCAGGTGATACTTTTCATGTTATTATCTCATCTGAATTGTCTGAGTCTCAAGGTGAGAAATTAATTTGGGCCCCAAGTGAGCATAAGTCAGCCTTAGGTTGAAGCATTGCTTATATAAAATGTGTTAGTCCCCTGGTTTGTTCTCATAAAATTAATTTGGAGAAAGGAACTAGCCCTCGTAGAGAACCCCATCATAGTCTTAATCCCACTATGAAAGAAGTGGTGAAGAATGAAATGTTGAAACTATTAGATGCAAGAATCATATATCCTATTGCTGATAGTAAATAGGTAAGTCCTACACCGGTTGTTTCATAAAAGTCAGATGTTACTGTGGTGAAGAATGACCTGAGAGAGTTAGTCCCTACAAAACTTATGACTGGGTGGCAGATGTGCATTGATTACAGAAAATTGAATGCTATAACCCAGAAAGACCATTGTCCTCTCCCTTTTATTGATCAAATTCTTGAGCATGTGGCTGGTCATTCTTTCTATTGTTTCTTGGATGGTTATTCTGCTTATTATCACATTGAAATTGCATTAGAAGACTAGGATAAAACCACTTTCACTTGTCCTTTTGGTATTTATGCTTTCGTAGAATGCCATTTGAATTGTGTAATGCACATGTTACTTTCAACGTTGCATGATGAGCATTTTTAGTGACATGGTTGAAAATTGCATAGAAGTTTTTATGGATGACTTGACTGTTTTTTTATCTTTTTGTGATGCATGCTTATTGAGTTTAGAGAGAGTGTTGACTTGTTGTGAGAAGAAGGAATTGGTTTTGAATTGAGAAAAATGCCACTTTATGATACCTTTAGGTATTGTCTTAGGGCATATTATTTTTTCTAGAAGGATAGAGGTTGATCAATTTAAGATTGAATTAACCTCTAAGTTGCCTAAACCTAGGACAGTAAAGGATGTGAAATCCTTTCTTAGTCATGCAAGCTTTTATAGGAGGTTCATATAGAATTTTTCCACCATATTTAGACCACTATGTAACCTACTAGCTAAATATGCCCCATTTGAGTGGACACAAGCTTGTCAAGAGGCCTTTAAAATACTAATTGGCAAGCTTACCTCAACACCCATAACATAGCCACCTAATTGGACTTTACCTTTTGAGATCATGTGTGATGTTAGTGATATTGTTGTAGGTGTTGTTCTTGGACAGCAAAGGGAGGGAAAGCCTTTTGTCATTTACTATGCTAGAAGAAATATAAATAGTGCTCAAATGAATTTCTCCACCACTAAAAAAGAGTTGCTACCTGTAGTGTTTACTTTCGATAAGTTTCGTGCTTACTTAATTGGTTTTCCTATTATTATTTTCACAAATCATGCAGTTCTTAAGTACCTTCTTACAAAAAAAGATGCTAAGGCGCGACTAATACGGTGGATTTTACTTTTGCAGAAATTTTCCATTACCATCAAAGATAAGTAATGAGTGGAGAACATAATGGCTTACTATCTCTCGAGACTCACATTGAGGACACCTCTGACTACCTGCCAATCAGGGATGATTTTCCTGATGAGCATTTACTTTCTATTACTTCTCTACCATGGTTTACTCATATTGTGAATTATTTGGTTGCATGTGAGATATCGATGGATTGGAGCGCTCAGGACAAGAGGAAGTTCATGACTGAGGTACGTAATTTCTATTGTGATGACCCTTTTCTTTTCAAATACTGCCCAAACCAAATTTTAAGGCGTTGCATCCCTGATGAAGAGATTGCTAGAGTCTTGAAATTTTGTCACTCCCAAGTTTGTGGGGACCACTTTTCAATAAAGAAAACTGCTGTAAAAATTCTACAGTGTAGATTTTATTGGCCCACCTTGTTTAAGGATGCAAACATCTATTGTTGCTCATGTAAAAAGTGTCAAAAGTTAGGAGTTATGTCTCGTCGTAATATGATGCCCATAAACCCAACTTTAGGGATTGAAATTTTTTATTGTTGGGGTATTAATTTTATGAGACCATCTCCTACTTCTTTTGGATATCAATATATTATTGTGACAGTAGATTATGTGTCCAAATGAGTAAAAGCAGTAGCTTACAGGAGCAATGATAATAGGACGGTAATTAAATTTCTCAAAGAGAATGTGTTATCTCGATTTGGTACACCATATGCTATCATTAGTGACTGAGGTACACATTTTTGCAACCGTTCTTTTGAGGCTTCAATGAAAAAAAATTGGGTGATACATAAGATCTTTATTGCCTACCACCCCCAGACAAGTGGGTAGGTAGAACTTGCAAACAAGAAAATTAAGTAAATTTTAGAAAAAACGGTCAACTTGGATTGCAAAGATTGATTTTTGAGACTAACGAATGGGCTTTAGGCCTACCATACAACTTTCAAAACTCCATTAGGCATGTCACCTTATAGGCTTGTTTTTTAAAAGCCTTGCCACTTACCTGTGGAGCTCGAGCATCGAGCTTATTGGGCTATCAAGCATTTCAATTTTGACATTGGAGAAGCAAGTAAGCTTAGAAAATTTAGTTGACCGAGTTAAAGGAGTTGAGAAATTATACTTATGAGAACTTTAGAATCTATAAAACTAAAATGAAAGCGTTTCATGATAAAAATATTTTGAGAAAGACGTTTAAGTGTAATGATTGAGTGTTCTTATATGATTCTAGACTCCATAAGCACCCAGGAAAACTTCGGTCTAGGTGGACTGGCCCTTTTCTAGTGAAGAATGTTTTTGCAAATGGGGCGGTAGAAATAGAGGATCCGAAGGATGGTTGGATCTTTTAAGTAAATGGTCAACACTTTAATGTATTAATTGATAGGCAAGTTCCAGTAGTGGAAAACATTCCACTTGTGGATCCGGTCTATCAACCTTTACCATACTACGCAAATATGTTTTTCTTTATTTGTTTTGTTTGTTTTGTTTTGTTTTTGTTTTCTCTTATTTTGTTTCTTTTCCTTTTAGTTTGTTGTTATTTTCTTTGTTTTTGTTTGCATTTAGTTTCATTTTATCATTTCAGGTTATCATCTTTAGTGCTTAGTGAGCCACCCACATCACTCATCAGGTTTATTCTACTATTTTTAGTTACTCCTTATTCAATTTTGATTCTTAAACATTGAGGACAATGTTTTATTTAAGTTGGGGGTGGTGGTGAAATTAAGTATTTAAAATGATTGTTGGAACTCTGTAGCATATTTTCATGTGTCAATTTTTTACATCACACTTGCATCATTTTCACATGTGTACTCATTCTCATTCATAGTCATCTTTGTGAATTCACCAAACCCACCCTAGTCATTTTTTGCTAAAACATTCACAAAACCTCTAATACACTCATCCAAGTTTTGTGGTAAGATGGTAGTTTGACACATGTAGACTAGAAAAGTCTTTTGCTTAGGTATTCACGTGAGTTTTGGAGAGGATTGAGAGCCTAAAAATGCAATAAATTGTGATAAGCGTTCATTACTCTGTTGAATTGGACACTTCTTTTAAGAATATCATTACATGGTTTGTGGTAAGATAGTGGATATATTTGGGATAGGACGAAGGTCAACTTAGAATCAACAATTGAGCCTTTCAAGTTAACCCTTTCCATCATAAACTCCTAGTAGCCAACTTTGAGCAAATAAACACACATAGCTTTTTCTTTTCATATACCCACATCATCCATGTCTCTCCACATTGGAGTATAGCCTATACACTAATTTTTGTACCATTTTTACTGCCAAGTGTATATTTGGTGTGGAATTTGCATTTTCTTTCTTTTGTGTTAGGTTATCTAAAACAATTTAAAAAAAATAGTTATAAAAAAAAGTCAAAGTTGGGTAGAAATTGCGAGAATATCAAAGTGGCATGTGCTTGTTCATAAAATTGTTGAGAGAGAGAGAGAGAAAGAAAAAAAAAGGAAGAAGAAGAAAAAACATTATTATTTGATGATCTGAAAAGTTGGAGATTACATCAAGTGAGAAGTGTGGTCTACTGAGATATTTAATAAGTTTCTCTTTATATGTACTTGAAAGTTTTTTAATCATTTTCTTTTTTCTTATAGCCTCGAACCCAAGTCACATTACAATATTTTGTGTTGACCGTTTTGATCCTAAATAAGCTTTTGAAAAGAGTATTGAAAGTCTCATTTGTTAGTGTTCCTATCATAATATCAATGTTTGATTATTGCTTTTACATAATTGCTCAATTTCCCATGATAGTGTGTGTGCACCCATTGTCAACTCTGTAGAGAGAATCCCCACAAGAAACACTTTCATACCCTTGAGTTATGGAGTTGAACCTTTCACTTGAGATGTTCTTGATGTTGCATATGAATCTTCCCCTTATTATTCTTAGAGCCCCAAACATGAAAGACCACGCAAAAAACTACTTCCTTCCAAAGTGGGTGCACCGAAAATAGAAAAAGTTGATACCAACCTTAACAGAGGCCACAGTTTCATTCATATTAAAAGTGATTACATACATTTATCAAGCCATATAGCTTGAGAAATAAAGTCTAGAATATAATCCCACCACATCATTAAACTTTCAATATTACAAGCAAACCTAGCAAGCTTATAAGCAATCCCATTATCCAATCGGCTTACATGTTAAATAGAATAATCTTCAAATAACATCAAACTATTCCTTACTTCAAGCAACAGAATACCATACATAGCATCTTAATCCTCTTTAGTTTCAAGATCCTTCACCATGAGTAAATAGTCATTTCCACAATGAGTTTGCTAATCCCCATTGTTGCACATAATTGCAAGCCCCGAATTATAGCTAGTAATTTTATGGATTCAAGTTCAACCACGATAGGTTCCAGCATACTTGATGGCATAACAATGTCACCCCTCTCATCTCAAAGCACCTACTCTATGTAGATCACTAAACATAGCACCATCCACATTTAATTTCAAAGCTCTAGCAGGTGGAGGTTGCCATCTAAAATAGTCCCTAGTCTTCAAAACAAGTAGATCCTTACAAATTGCAAAACTCCTCTATAATGACAATGCAGGCTCAATTACATGTCTAGGCTCCATATTCTCTTTATTGTGAACTATCTTATTTATCCTGAACCAAACTCCCCAAGCCACTGAGAAAAACATTGCCAAATCTTCCATACTTCCTCTTGCTTTCAATTTCATTACACCTTCCATTATGGATGGTCGTGGTTCTAGATTTTCGATCATGGGCAAGAGTTCTTTCAGAAACTTCTTAATAGATTGACAATGCAATATTGCATGTGGCAAGTCTTCCAATACACTTTTACAGAAACATCAGACCCCCTCTATACTGTCATTCTTCTTGCTCAGATTAAATTGAGTTGGAAGACTCTCCTTGCATAATCTCCATGCAAAAACTTTTATCTTGTTTGGCACTTTCATCTTTTAGATAGACTTCCATAAAGCCTACTGCTAATTAGTATCAGAACACTCCCCTTCTTGACCATGTAATCTGTCTCTTATCAGTCTGTACATACTTCATACACTAAATTTTCCACTGTTTTTTTATAACCCCATATCCACTTACCAGAATGGTTGCTAGGACAAATGATAATCTTTAAGACTTCAGCTGCAACATTTGAATTGAATAGCACTCTGACTTTATCCACTTTCCATCAGTTTGTATCTTTGTCAATCTGGCTATCTACTGTTTCCTCCCATTGCTCTTCTCTACTCATTGACACTTTTGTACAAAGAGCTTAATGCCCCGGGATCCAGTAGTCTTTTCATATTTTTTCCCTCTATCTATCCCCTATCCTCCATCTACAACCTTGAATCAACCATTTCTTTGCTTCCCACAAACCTCTCCAAGCATAGGATGGGTTATACCCCAGCCCTGCATCAAAGAACTAACCCTTGGGAAAATATCAAGCCTTATTAATTTTATGTAATAGAGAATCCTCCTCATGCAAGATTTCCCAACCTTTTTGGCTAGCAAGGCAAGATTAAAACTTCTCAGATCTTTAAAACCTAGCCCACCCTTATACTTTGGCTCACGCATACTAGAACAACTCAACCAATAGATATGAGATTTTCATGTACACCGGAGAGGGATTGAATCTCCTTAAAGAGAGCGATATTTCCGTGCCTTAATCCAAACTGGTTTCGTTTGAATGTTAATTTCATTGTAATTTTTATTATATATTGTGTATTTTCACTAACAATTTGTTTTTTTCTTTCTTGATAATAATTTATCCCAAGCTTGCGCAAGGAGAGTGCTCTCTCTTTGAGGCTGAAAGAGCATGAAATATCTCATCTGTATTTATAGTAGGAGGAAAGGAAACCAACTAGGGACTCCCTCCAAGTTGTTGGTTGATTAGGATTAATAATTAATGGACGGTCTAGATCTGTGATATCCACTCCTTCTTTCTTCTTTTTTAATTATGAGCTTTGTTCTATGTACCGAGTTTCGATCTACATGCTGAGTCTCGTCCTACATGCCGTACCTCGATGGCGTGTTTTCAAAGTTATCAAGTGGATTTCAAAACTAGATAGATATTTTAAAGTTTATGGATATTTTAAATATTCTGAAAATATTTATATGTGATATTTCCAGTATTATTATATAAACTTGTTTTTAAAGTAACAAAATTATAATATTTTAATAAGCTCTAAAAAAATTAAAATTGTGGATAATTATTTAAATTAAAGAGATTTAACTTTATGTTGAAAACTCTAACTTAAATTTATATGATTTTATTCTCTTTGAGTAATTAATGATACTTCATCATTTTAAATAATGATGGAGTAATATTCTATCTTAATTCCTCTCAGTATTTTATTTTAAACTTTAGTTTAAATAAAACACTTATGCGCTTTCAAATCAGTGTTTAAACTCATCTTTAGATTGTTTTGAGGATCTCGAAGCGAAAGACTTGGATTAAATATCCAAGCCCCTAGCCTTTCTCCCTCACTTTTTTCTCTTTTTCCTTTTCTTCTTCTCTCTCCTCTCTCTCTCCCATGCACGTTGTGTGACGCCCCCAAATTCCGCTTGGGATTGAACGGACATTTGAAGCGTCAAGACATGCAACACAAGGTTACCTGCCCCCGTTCATGACATATAAGATGCAATGTTCCTATCATGCATCTAGCATTATGCAATATTCGCAGCGGATAATTTTTTTCTTTAGCAATACTATGCACCAAACTAAAATATCCCAAATACTTGAAACATATATCATACATAAAGGCATACTAAATAGCCGTGATCACCACACTAGTCTAAAATGGTTGTGATCAAAAGAATACTTGAGATACAACTCCAAAAGTACAAGTATTAACCTAAGTTAAATACTATACCATCATCAACATCGCACCGTGGCCTAGTCGACCGTATTCAGTTGGTCAGATTCCAATTCTCCTTTGGGTCCTGTAACAAGATCTACCATTCGGGGGGAATGGTAGTTGGGACTACCACAGTGAGATTTGATTACAAATCTCAGTAAGTTAACATAAAACTCACACACAGGTTAAAAATGCATGCATGGCAGTAAAAGCATAAATGCATAATTATAGTCATACATAAACATAGTATAACTTGACATATAGCATGATTTAACCAGAACTTAAAGGTAAACTGAACTTGACTTAACATGGCATAAACTTAAGCTTAAAACATAACATGGATAATCAACATAACATGAACGTGAAACATAACATGGACATGAACATAACATAACATGAACGTGAGCTTGAACGTATCATAAACGTGAACATAACATGATGTGAACATGAACTTGAAATATAACATGAACATGAACATAACATGTACGTGAGCATAACATAACATGAACTTGATCTGAAACTTGACTTATCATATATTTGATCTGAAACTGGACTTAACATAAACTTGGAATCTTATTCAATTGTCTTGATTAATAACGTGCGTTAATACGTACTCCACAGTTGTTGTGGCCCCACGTATTCAAGTAACATAAAACATAATACGTACTCCACAGTTGTTGTGGCCCCACGTATTCTACATGTCACAATTGCTGTGTCTCATGTAGTGTATGCTCCACAGTTGTTGTGGCCCCATACTTCATGCTCCACAGTTGTTGTGGCCCCATGAATACACATAACATAAAATATAATACGTACTCCACAGTTGTTGTGGCCCCACGTATTCTACATGTCACAATTGCTGTGTCTCATGTAGTGTATGCTCCACAGTTGTTGTGGCCCCATACTTCATGTAACATAAAATATAATACGTACTCCACAGTTGTTGTGGCCCCACGCATTATAAGTAACATAAATATAATACGTACTCCACAGTTGTTGTGGCCCCACGCATTATAAGTAACATAAATATAATACGTACTCCACAGTTGTTGTGGCCCCACGCATTATAAGTAACATAAATATAATACGTACTCCACAGTTGTTGTGGCCCCACGCATTATAAGTAACATAAAATATAATACGTACTCCACAGTTGTTGTGGCCCCACGCATTATAAGTAACATAAATATAATACGTACTCCACAGTTGTTGTGGCCCCACGCATTATAAGTAACATAAAATATAATACGTACTCCACAGTTGTTGTGGCCCCACGCATTATAAGTAACATAAAATATAATACGTACTCCACAGTTGTTGTGGCCCCACGCATTATAAGTAACATAAATATAATACGTACTCCTACAGTTGTTGTGGCCCCACGCATTATAAGTAACATAAATATAATACGTACTCCACAGTTGTTGTGGCCCCACGCATTATAAGTAACATAAATATAATACGTACTCCACAGTTGTTGTGGCCCCACGCATTATAAGTAACATAAATATAATACGTACTCCACAGTTGTTGTGGCCCCACGCATTATAAGTAACATAACATAAATATAATACGTACTCCACAGTTGTTGTGGCCCCACGCATTATATACGTAACATAAGATATAATACGTACTCCACAGTTGTTGTGGCCCCACGCATTATAAGTAACATAAATATAATACGTACTCCACAGTTGTTGTGGCCCCACGCATTATAAGTAACATAACATAAATATAATACGTACTCCACAGTTGTTGTGGCCCCACGTATTATACATATCATAACATGTCTTATCGTTCTTAATGCATGAGATATTATTTAATATCATATACTTTTCTAACATGGCGTATACTTGTAAATGGCATAATATGATTTAATCATAAACATTTCATGGCATACATGTATCATATGGCATACTTAACATGGCATACTTATAACATACATCATTGTATGACAGAAAAGATTATGTAACAGATAATTATTCATGAGATATTAAATCATACGTAACAGATGAACATATAATGACATATCATGACATGGCATATACGATAACATACATACATAAATTGTAGTTCCCTTACCCATCACACATACACAATAAACTGATAGTAAGTTAGAGGCTAACTTACCTCGATCGTCGCGTTCTATGAGAATAGAGGCGAAACACGAGGAACTGCACAACAGCTGGAAGAGGAACACTCAAGTCCTTAAGATTTTCACTTCTGAACTCAATTGTCATATTATGAGCACTTGCAACACCACGGCAACTTGAGGTTTCACTATACCCAGAAGAGATAATTTGACTTCATAAAGCCTTTGCACTAAAACAAGTTCATTAAAATTATCAATAATAACCAACAAACAATTCCTTTCTCAATCCATATACTCTTAGCCATATGTCAACCACAAGTGACACCGTCACCCGACTAAAGGTCACATCACACTGCTTGGAGACACTGTATACAGTTCCCAACCTACACCATACTTCTACACTTCTCTGCTAAGCCATCCAACCCTTCTGACACGCATCCGGTGTATCACGACATACAGAGTACACTCAGTGAACTCTCTTCCATCCACCTACAAACCGCATACTCGATACACCGTCTCGTGCATCGCTACCACACGGAGTACGCACTCGGTACTCCTTCGCTACATCACATGCCATAACATGCATCCTACAACACGATACACTACATGCGTACTCCTTCCTTCTACACACACATCACTACAGTGCACTCCATAGTGGGTGCTGCATACACATGAGATAGCTCACGCTATCTCTTCACACAACGCCGATCACACTACGGCATCCATCTCACCCATACTCACAGCACAGTCCACAAACATACACATCAACGCAACACTTCACACCACACTCGCTTCACAACTACCAACAAATTCTACACAAACCAACCAACTAACTATTTTAAACTAAAATAACTAGAGATAGAGGTTATACCATCGACGGGATAACCCGTGTGCCGCTTGTTCGTCACGAACAGCGTCGGAGGACGTACGTGGCGGTAACACTGAGTACGGTGGTGTCCACCACTAAAGTGGTGTTTGGGCTTGAGAATACTAGGCGTGGTCTTGGAAGACTCATGATTTTACAGCTGTCGGTGAAGAACAAATTACGTGATTTACGGAAAAGATAATCTATACGCGTGATTCCAGATGAGGGTAAAGACGAGAGAGATGTGATTGCTGTCGGGAAATAATCCAAAACTGATAATTTTAGCGGGCTGTTACATCCTCCCCTCCTAAAAAGAAGATTTCGTCCTCGAAATCGACGCAAGTACAAACGTAAAACACGCTTAAAACACTGTAGATAGTTTGAAAAAAAAGAACCGTCCGTGACCCGACAAGTGCTGCAAAGTCTCGGGCCTACTCTATGAATTTAATACAGCTGGCGATTTGAACAAACGCCTGATGTTGATGACAACCGTGATTGAAGGCTTTGAGTTTCTATAAAGAAACAGGATCATCTTCATCCATCGGAAAGAAAAAACATCGCTTCTTGACCTGTGTTTTGTTTTTCCATAACAAAATAATGGCTGGGCAAAACTCTTCCACTAATGTTCCAGACTTGAATCAGGAACCCTTGACGCATCAACCATCAATCTTCTCTCCTGAGGTCGTCAATACTACGATAGGAGCAGCGAACTGTTCTTCTAGTAGGACTGATTCTGAGATTATTACAGAATCATGGAAGCTCAGTAGTCAATATGCTGCCTCTGTTACGATCATGTCTCGGAGGTTACTGGCGAGGGTAAGTGAGATTGATCATCTTAACATCCAAATATCTGAGTTACAACAGAAACTTGCTAATAAGGATAGAGAAAATAAAAGGCTACAGCAAGAAAACCAAGAGTTGAAGAAATTTGCAGATTGGTATGCTCATGATCTGCAACCACGAATAGAAGAGCTGGAACGAGAAAGGATTCAGATACAGGGTCAACATCGGCAGATAACAGCAGAGGTTCATCGTTTTCTAGAGAAATAGGGACAAACTACTGTTAATCTAGCTGGCTTAGTAAGAAACTTTTGACAAAGCGTGTCCAGCAGATCTTGTATTTCTTTTGACTAAATAAGATTTGAAGAGAAACTAGTTTGTCTTCTTCTTTATGTTATCTCTATAAAATCAGTCTTCAACTCAATCCAATATGCATCAAAACTTATTCTCATCTCTATAACTCCTCTGCATTCCTTCACATTCTCGCTTTAAGTTTTCAATTCTTTTCTCCATGGCTCAATCTTCTAACATTTCTCTAGATCCAACCATGAGGTATTCAGCACCTCAACCTCCTGTCCTTTCTGCAGCTGCCATAGGTGCCATGCTGCAGCAAGAAAATACTAGTATGGCTAATAAGTCAGACTCCGATGCTGTCTACGACTTGGTGAGTCTTGGGACTCGCTACTCATCTTCTATAATTGCTTTTTCCCAGCGGGTACAAGCCAAAAACCAAGAGGTTGAAAGGCTTAAAGAACAAATTGTTGTACTTCAACGAATTGTTCAAGAGTCTCACACCAGGGAAGGAATCCTTCGGCAGCAGAATAAACAGCTGAAAACTCTACTGGATTCTTCATTCCGCTTGCCAGCTCCCATGAATAGGGATGATATGATATTGTATGAAGAGAGTGAGCGTCTCCAACATGAGGCTAAGAACCTCAAGTTTATGTAGAAGCATTTTATTAAAAAAATATCTCTTTATATTTATGAACTCTGGTTTTATCCTTTAAGAGATATTCGTAACATGCTTCATACCTATTTCTCTTCTAATCATATATAATCTATCTTCTGGTAAAGGTTTTGCGAAAATATCTGCTAACTGATCATGTGTGTTTGTGAACTCTATTACTATATCGCTTTTCTGCACATGATCTCGAAGAAATTCAAGCCTAATGAAGACTAAAATCTCAAGCCTAGTATTTGGTGCATTTCCTAAGGACATGTGGATTTACAACCCAGAGACGTATTGCTCTGATACCACCCTGTGACGCCCCCAAATTCCGCTTGGGATTGAACGGACATTTGAAGCGTCGAGACATGCAACACAAGGTTACCTGCCCCCGTTCATGACATATAAGATGCAATGTTCCTATCATGCATCTAGCATTATGCAATATTCGCAGCGGATAATTTTTTTCTTTAGCAATACTATGCACCAAACTAAAATATCCCAAATACTTGAAACATATATCATACATAAAGGCATACTAAATAGCCGTGATCACCACATTAGTCTAAAATGGTTGTGATCAAAAGAATACTTGAGATACAACTCCAAAAGTACAAGTATTAACCTAAGTTAAATACTATACCATCATCAACATCGCACCGTGGCCTAGTCGACCGTATTCAATCTTGTTCCTCTCATCACCATGACCTTCCCCAGCAATTTTCATGTCCAACCGAGTCATACATGGCCCTCACTCTCCCTGACTCTCCAAGGCATGGGTTGCACCATTATTGGCTGATTCGCCACCGTGAGCCACCGCCCAGACACCACCTCACCACCACAGCTCCATCACATCTTCCTCTACCTCTCCCTAGCTTCCCACAAAGTTACATGGCCTTCCTCCACCTCAAGCAACCTTCCTCCCTTTCGGATGCACTATTCACGATGTGATGTCGCCGTGCTCTACCACCTTTGACCACCACGAGGCCACCCTAAACCTTTCCAAGACCACGCCTAGGTATTCTCAAGCCCAAACCACCACTTTAGGTGGTGGACAACCACTGTACTCAGTGTTACCGCCACGTACGACTCCTCCGATGCCTTGATCGTGACGGGCAGCAAGCGGCACACGGGTTATCCTGTCGATGGTATAACCCTCTATCTCTAGTTATTTATGTTTATATTAGTTGGTTGGTTGGACCGTAAACTGTGTAGTTAGTAATTGTGGAGTTTGCTGCGTAGTTGTGAAGTGAAGTGTTGGGCTTGACTGTGTAGTGTTGTGGACTGTGCTGTGAGTATGGGTGTGAGTGAACGCCGTAGTTGTGATGCGGCGTAAAGTGTGAAGGGAGTATGCATGGAGCATACTCCATGTAGTGCAGCAACACACTATGTGATGAGCGCTGTAGTGATGGGTGGCATAGAATGAAGAGAGTACACGTGGCATGTGCTGTGTGTAGTGTAGCGACACACCGTGCAATGTCCATCATGGCAATAAGTGATGTAGCGAAGGGAGTACACATGGTGCGTACTCCATGTTGTGTAGCGATGCACCGAGAGGCATGTATCGTAGTAATGCGTGTCGTAGGGTGGATGGAAGAGAGTTCACATGAGTGTACTCGGTGCTATGTCGTGATACACCAGACGAATTGTCATGAAGAGTTGGATGGCTTAGCAGAGAAGCGTGAAGTGTATGGTGTAGCGTCGGGAACTGTATAACAGTGTCTCAAAGCAGTAGTGATGTGACCTGTAGTCCAGGGTGACGGGTGTCACCTTGTGGTTGACATATGGCTAAGAGTATATGGAAGTGGTAGAAAAGTATCAGAGAGTGCAGCAGAAGCATAATGGGCGTCGTGACGTGACTCGGGATTTGTCTCGAGCTACGTGACATGACAGAGAAACATTTGTGGATGCAGTCGTCTCCTATCAAGTGTTGGGATGAACTTGTACTGAGCCGAGAAGTAGGAAGAGTCCTATCAACTGGATCTGAGCAAGTTGGTATCGGAGTATGGAACTTATTTATACAAATGGGCATCCATTGAAATTATAAGTTGCTCTTTGGTGATAAAAGGGATAAGGTACATGTGCCTCTGGCGAGACACGTGTGCCGGACAGGTTTACCATATGTAATGGGTAATCTATCCTAAGCATGCTTACATGGTGTTTTAGCCCCAGAGTTGGCTTGAATTCATGTAACCTGACTGGTTGGGAATGAGGATTTAGTATGGGCTAGGATGCATGAAGGTAGTGACGAGTATATCGTCTAAGGTTGGAACATGTGACTCTGTCAGTCAGAATCATGCGTTGGAATGTGGTAATAGAGGAATGAGACGGAGGTCTTAGTGTCTTAACCCTAAGGTGAATCACGAAGGTTCACTTTAAGGAATAAGACCCTGAAGGTTTTAGCATAGTAAATGGCACGTAAAAGCCCAAGGATGGATTGAATATGGCATGAAGTCCAGGTAAGTATTGCATTCATACTCTTCTGGAGATTTTCCTAAATAAACAAAGAAGAAAATGAAATCTTTTCTCTAAAAGGAAAATGAATCTTTTTCTCAACAGAGACACGTTTTATGAAAAAGAAAACGAAGCTTAAGTTTTCAAGTATAAGTATGTAGCGGCCATCCTTGGCAGCCCCTTTTCAAGCACCCAAAGTATATACATGTATGCATGTGAATGGATGCTATAGGCGTTACGTATTGTATATATGTTCACAAAAGGAAACAAAACGAAGCTTTAAAAGATACAAGAACAGATGTTTTTAAAATAAAAAGAAAGAAAACTACTTTTTCTAAAATGACCTTTACTTAAAGAGAAACTTCTTTTAAAACGACTTTTATGAAAAGAAAGGAAACCATTTTCTTTTAAAATGACTTTATGAACTGATGAACTGAAAAACCATAAAAACTGTAAGAAAGGACTGTAAGAACTGTAAAAGACTGAATGAACTGAAAATGAATGGAAATGACTATAAAGGAATGAATGGATTGAATGGATGATGTATGATGTATGAACATATGTAACGGCCATATGAATGGAAAAGGAAAAGGTACCAATGGACTGGACTGGGCAGATTGCAATGCCAGGTAGGTAGTACTAGTAGTGCATCCAATGTTGCACCCTAACGGAATGGATTCCCAACCCGTGGCCATAGGCTGAATCAAGTCCAAAAGACAGCTAACCCCAGCGCACGAGGTGAAACAGTGTGTTACAAGGCCAATGAAAATGATAAGAAAGAAAGAATGCATGTTTGTATAAAAAGACGTATGCATGAATGTATGTAAGTAAGAAAATGCATGAATGTATGTAAAAAGATGTATGCATGAACAGACTCTTTAAGAAATGAAGGCAGCGATGCGTGGGAAACTATTTTAAGAAAGAAAGTATGCTTTTAAAGAAAAACCTCATCTCGCAACGTTTTAAAACGAAAAGAATGTCTATACATACTATGTATGATATGTATGTATGGAATGATAACTGCATGACTGAAAACCTATGTTATTATATTTTAACTGTATGAAGTAATACTTACAAGTCATCGACTCATTTTAGTTTTTATATGTGTCTTCCCAGGGATAAGATGAGCATGACAGGTCAGGTCGGGCACAGCCCAAGGCAAAGAGCACGAAGGAATAGGCAAAATATTTTGTACAAGAAACTTTAATTATAAAATTTAATGTTTTCTACTGTAATCTTTTAATTAAGAAAAATGAATTTTATTTATAACATGGAATCTTTTGTGTCCTGGCATGAAAGGAAAAAAAAATTAAAAGGAATCGTAATTCCTATCAATTTTATTAAAATCATACTGTAAAGGACCCATCACAAGGACAGGGGTTACAAGATCCATTGAAATGACATGCAAAGAGACTTCCATGCTGTAAAACCTAGATCATAAAAGCATAGGTGCATGTTATGGTCCTCTGCTTTTCACTTTTTAATTGACCCAAATAGTTGTGTTTAGTGGTACTTGTTCTAGTTTTTTCTTCCTTTTTCCTATCACTTTCTTTTACCAAGAAGATGCCCTCCTAACTCTGTACTCCAGATCGATGTTGGTGCCATGGTGAATCTTTTTGCCACTTTACTTCTGATCTCCATCCATATACTCTTCTAGAATTCTTATTTTATTTTCCCCCTAAGTGGGCTCAAGTTTTTACGTTCTCTAGCTAACTCCTTCGCCAAGGTAAAGGATTAAATTTTCGTTCATGTCAAGCAATGATAGTTGAAGAATAACGTGAATCACGAGGCCGTCTAGATGCATGGAATGGTTTGAAGGACAACTAAATCATGCAACTAAATAAATTGCAGCAAACATTACTGCTGATCATCCTCCTATCTTTTTCTACAGAAGTTGTTCCGTATACTTTGTTCTTGAGTATATAGCTTTCTTAGCGAACATCAAAATGAAAGAAGAAAAATCAAAATCATGTTGCATGGGTGCTTTCTTTCTATCTTTCTTTCAGTTATTTATTTATTTTGATTTCTTTTTTCCTTTTGTGGAAGGCATTGGCTTGTAAGGGCCTGGATTTTGAAAGAAATTCCCCACCCCTTGATTCAATACTAGTACTACTCCTAGCAGTACATTCAAGCTGCTACCTTTTCGACATCCGAACCCTTCACCACAGCCATATTTTTGTATGCACATATCGTACTTTAACAATATAGGACGCACAAAATCTTTGTCTTTGCCTTTAGCTTCTTTCATTAATCATTACTATGTGTCTTTCTGGTTGTAAATCTCACATATATTTATATTGCTTTCATGGAATAACAATATTCTCATATATAAAAAGAGAGAACCTTGCACTGTTTCACCAACCAACGTATATTATATGCAGAACAATGAGATATTTTAGGCACTAATATTCCGTAACGTACATGCATGTTTCGATTGATTAGAACCCAATGATCAATAGTACTTTTTTAGTTTCAGATTGTAGAACCAAAACATATTATCAAAATATCAAAGCGACAATTCAAAAGAATTCATAGTCAAAAGTCATTTGGCATAGCATAATAGAACATCATCATCTTATCATATCATATAAAAGCATCATATCATACTAGAGACCATGTTTAACCCCAATGGTAGGGTTATACTATCCCCGGTGGCTAAACCAAGTAGATACATGAGTGAATCTTCCCTTTATAATCCTTGGAGCTCCGAGTGTGCACATAGGAAAGACCACACAGAAAACAATTTTGTTTTCAAAGTAGGTGTACTCAAAAACAGAGAAGTTGGTACCAAGCCCAACAAATGCCACAATTTTACACTCTTGGTAAGGTCAAAGCAAAGCAAAAATAAAGCCAGGTACATAACCAAAATGTTATGCCAAAGGTTTTCAGATGCCACATCATATTAAAATAGAATACTGAGTAGAATCATATCATCTTCACATAATCATGCAAAAATTTTCAAATTTCACATTTCCTCTTTTTATACATGAACTAAAAACTGAATGCAAAAATTTTACTCATGTCTACACCAATCATGACAGAAAATACTTTTTTTTATTTTATACAAATTTCATGAGTGATGCAAAACAAATAATTGAGGTTGTTTCAAATTTCTTTTCAAAATAAAACATGCATATTTTTTACAAATCAACCTCAGTCTTCTTTTTTTTTTATAAGCAAAATCTAATACAGGAACCCCTCTTACTTGACTCTTCAACTATTTTGAGAAACCTCATGACAGTGTTAAGCAAAAATGATCATCACCTAGACATTTTTTTTAATAACAAATCGAACTTTATTGATAATAAAGATTACAAACATTTATCAAACCATATGATTTGAGAAAAAAAAAAGTCGGGAATACAATCCTTCCAAATCTCACAATTCTCAACATTCCATGCATTCCTATCAAGTTTGTGAGTTGCCAATTACACTCCCTATATACATGAGTAGAATAGTAAGAAATAAAATAACTCTTAAGTCTTTTAACTTCTGCAAATAATGCCCCTAGAGCTTAATCAAACATATTTTCTTTCTATAAAGACTCAACAACTAATAGAGAATCAAATTCAACTATCAAGTTGGAGATACACCTACTAGCACAGAATTGAATGCCCCGGAACACAGCCAACAGCTCAATAGCTTTAGGATTTTCAACATCATACTCTACCTTACTAGTTGCCATAATAAACTCTCCTTTATCATCTCTAAGAAGAAACCCAACACCTGCTCTCTTTAGATCAGCAAACATAGTCACATTAGATCAGCAAAAATGTCTAGATCATCACCTAGACATTTTTTTTAATAACAAATCGAACTTTATTGATAATAAAGATTACAAACATTTATCAAACCATATGATTTGAGAAAAAAAAAAGTCGGGAATACAATCCTTCCAAATCTCACAATTCTCAACATTCCATGCATTCCTATCAAGTTTGTGAGTTGCCAATTACACTCCCTATATACATGAGTAGAATAGTAAGAAATAAAATAACTCTTAAGTCTTTTAACTTCTGCAAATAATGCCCCTAGAGCTTAATCAAACATATTTTCTTTCTATAAAGACTCAACAACTAATAGAGAATCAAATTCAACTATCAAGTTGGAGATACACCTACTAGCACAGAATTGAATGCCCCGGAACACAGCCAACAGCTCAATAGCTTTAGGATTTTCAACATCATACTCTACCTTACTAGTTGCCATAATAAACTCTCCTTTATCATCTCTAAGAAGAAACCCAACACCTGCTCTCTTTAGATTAGCAAACATAGTCACATTAGTGTTTATCTAAATTTCCAATAGTACATAACTATCTAGTTAAGTTTATGCTTTATAATTAAAAACTGAAAAATAATTTAGATATCGTATAGCCTAAAATATCTTCATTCTCCAAATAATTAGCTTTCACTTAATCTCTCCAAATGATCATGTGATTAACCTCCACAACATATTACCAAGCTCAAACATATTGTCAACACTTACTTGGAAGGAAGGGTATTTCTGTAATTTGGCTACCAAGCTAGACTTCACGTGGGAATCATTCAAAAGAGGTTTTACCTTCAGTTTATACCATCTCGAAGAGAGAGAGAGAGAGAGAGAGAGAGAGAGAGAGTGTGTGTGAGAGTGTGTGTGTGTGCGCGCGCGCGCGCAAGTGCGTAAGCTATGAGGGCAAAACTGAGGATTAGAGAGAGAGAGAGTTAGGGCCATACCGACATGGGCAACCGAGAAGGGTGGAGATTGTTCGCGGCGGTGCAACCATGGGCGAAGGAGCTGAGCATGGCATTGGTGGTGGCAAGTGGTTTCATCCCTGCTTGGATTTCTAGCTAGCAATGTGGGGTGGCACTTAGAGAGGTTGAGCATGGAAGGGAGGATCACAGTGGCTAAGTGGGGCTTTGATCTTCACTCGTGGTGCACAACAGCTTCAACGTCTATCAATTTGGGGTGTAACAAGGCACGGTGGAGGACTAAGCAAGAAAATTTGCTCTGTTTTGAGGCTGAGAAACAGAGGCTATGATACCCCGTATTTATGTGTATTATAATTAAATAATTATTTTAGTTATTAAGAGTATGGGCTTTCTTGTTTTAAATTTTAAATGATTTATGTGGTATTATTTTTTGATTTCTAATTGTGAAATTTAATTAGATGTGTTTTATTGATTGTTTATTATTTAAAATGCTCTTTATTTTAAATTAGTTTATTGTTGAATTTTATTATTTTATTTTACTTAGTCACTGCATTTAAATTATTTTATTTAAATTGTTGTTTTGAAATCCTTTTCATTAGATCAGTTTTAAGACCTCGAAATGAAAGTTCTGGATTTAATTTCTTTTCCTTTTTTCTTTTTCCCTATTCTTTTCTTTTTCTTCCCTTTTCCCCCCACTTTCCCTCTTTTCTCCCTCTTCCTCAGCCCACGCCATGCCCCTCCCCCTCTCAACTTGTGTGCTCCCTCAACCTAGCAGCGCGCAGCCAACCCAACCTTGCCGACCACCTCATTGACACCCCCTCACGTCAATGACCACCCCTCCAAGCCGAGCCCAACCCCACGCAGCTCCCTCCCTCTCTCGGTAGCACGCTAGAACCCACGGGTTCTTCAGCCCTGAGCCTTTGGCGTGGCCAGCTGTGCCATCACACGGCCACCAACGGCTCCCCTCACTCTGGTGACCACCTACCTACCAGACCTAAGCCATCACAACGCCTCTCTCCTTTCACGGTAGCCCCACCCTAAATGGGTTTCATCCATGGGTTCTCCATCCATGCCGCCAACATATGCCAACCCAGCTGCCTCCACCAAGCCCCACGACCTCTCAGCGACCTCCATCATCAAACCCAGCCAACGGCAACCACCCCTCCCTCTCCCATCGCATGCACACAGCCCCTCTACACGCATGAGTGTCTCCCCGTAGCGTCGCTATGCTCCACCATGCCACCTCATCGCCACCACCACTAGCTTCTCCTCTCATCGGCGAGTCCCCCCTAGCCTTCCCATGCCCAGCTGTGCCTCCACCTTCCCCTACTCTCCCTTACTCTTCCATGGTTTTTCCTCCACCTCGGGGCCGGATCTGTCGCCATAGCACCACCATGCGCCTCCCCTAACGCCACCACTTGCCTCCCAGCACCACCCTTAGTCCCTCTATGCCCCACCATAGCCATCCAAGCTCTCCCTTCATTTTCCTTACTTGAAACCCACAGCCAGCCTTTGTAAAATACACTATCAGCCACTACTCCGCCACTTTTGGCGTCACCCATAATTTTGCACACCTTGATCTTCTAGAATTGTCATTCCATTATTGTAAGTAGTTTTTCAAAGAGCTTTTGAGATTTAAATATATTTTCCCACTAATGAATTTTCTGCAGTCTGTTTGGTTATGCTGGGCCTTTTGTCTGAGGAGTATGGAGGTAGAGTTGGATAGGAGAACGTGTTTTTTTGTGAAATGGAATTATGCTTGGGAGTTTTATGTTGTGTTTGGTGTCATGATATACATCTCATTATTGCATGCATGCTCATGTGTTGTAAATGAAAACTGGATTTTTTGTGTGAGAAAGGATTTTTGAGTGCGTGCGTATAACGACCCCAAGCCGAGATGGAGCATTATCTTGGTGGAACTCTTATGGTCATTCGGGAGCATAATATACTAAGTGACATCCCTTGAGTTGTCGCTGGGCGATAACAGGATGGTAACGCTCTCGTGCCAACTCCGTGGCCCTTCTTGCTGGCGAGAATTAGAGGATGCTTAGCCACAAACGCGGTGGACCCAAAACTGAGTATCAGTCATTACGAAGTCACACTCACAGTCGTTACCCGTGATGTGACAAAGGAAGCCAGAGTGTGCAGATGGTCCCCATGGGAGATCATGGTGCATACGGAATAATTGGATAATGGGCTATTTTCTGGAAAAATTGCAGTTTTTGATAAATGGATATGTAGACCATTTTATAGGAAAATGGTAGTTTATAATTGGGTCATTTTCTAGAAAAAATGGTGGTTGTTTATTTTCTAATGGAATGGTTTTAGGCCAAATAGGGATTTTGGCATGTGTTAGAAAAATATTCATTTTTGGGGAAACAATGATTTTGGGTTTCATGCATATTTCAACATATGCACGCATATATGTTGGTTACATTAATGTATTTTTATCTCGTGGATTGTTTGATTGATTACTTATTGAGATTCACAATCTCACGTGATATTCGCATCTTACGATTCCATTTTATGAAATCATAGATTTTGATGCAGATGAGGACTTTGAGCCTAAGGGATTGGCTCTGCTAGAGGTGTGAACCAAGGTCACTTTTCGTGTTTTGGGATTTATTTCCCACTTTTGTTATGTATTTTGATTTGTATTATATTTTTACCAGATACTATATAACGTTTGAAGGAATTTTTATTTTAGAAAATATGTATTTAAAATTCTGATACTTAGTTGACTATCCTTTATTTATCTGCTGCAATTTTTGTTGTATGCTTTTTGCTTGTGCACACACTTAACACTTGTCGTTTAGGGTGTATGACTCATGTTATCACCATCCCAATGTCATGATTCCCGCATTTCCATACGTGGGAGTTAGGGGTATCACAGTGGCACTCAAGTTGGTGTTAGGCAGTGCTAGGGAAGCATCTAGGTGGTTCATAGTGACTAGTTGAGGTCCTCACTTTGTGCAATGGTAGTTTGGTACAGCGAAGATAAGAAAACAAGTTGCATCTCGTAGTAGCGAAGCCAACAAATTTTTTTAGTGGGGCCAACTTTTCTACCGAGTGAGATGTTTCTGTAAAATGAAAAAATATTAAAACATCATAAAATATGATTATATATAAAATTAAATGTCGATAATTTGTTACATACACGTAGAAATAAATTTTTTTAAAAAAACAAAACTCTCCGTTTGGATAATGAAAATGTTTCATCTCATCTCATTTCATTATTACAAATTTCTCAAATTTTCTCACAAAAAATAATAAACAATTCAACTTTTTCAAATCTTAAAAAAAAAATAATATTCTAACAATATTTTATTCAACTTTCATCTAAAACCATCAAATATCATCTCACTATCCAAACCACACCTTAATGTCTGTTTCATATTTTTGAATATAATATTTTATGGAATAATATTCATCTATTATTATTTTTGTAATGAAATATTTAGAAATCATTTTCTTCATAGAAGTTATTAAGTGATCTTTTAGAATGCCATCTTTCATTCTAGTATCTAAGTTAATTTATCATGTTTCATGTAAAGTTTAGATATTCTATATTAAGAATATAGAATATAAATCATCAATTATTTTTCATATAAATCATCAATTTTAAATGAATTTTCTTATATTTTCACTTTGGATTCTATATTAATTCTATATTAAGAAATCTAAACTTAGTTTGGGATCCATGTTAATAGTTTATTATTTCTCCTAAATTTAGTTTTAATTTATTTTTTGTGGGCCACATCCTTGAAATTAGATAAAATATAGAAATTATAAAAAATCCAGGGACTATGGGAAAAAAATTGGAGGGGCATTTCTATGTATATTAAAATTTTAAAAACTTTTAGAAAGCATATAGAAATTATAATTGTTTTTAGAGAGGGGGGGAGGGGGGATGGCGAACCCACATTGGTCTTGAAGGGGGCCAAAACTTTTTAGAAACACAATATAGCTCCCTAGATTTATATATAATTCTACAAATATAGAAAATGACCCCTCAAAAAACTTAATAATCTCTATATATTCTCTAAAAAATTTTAAAATTTCAATATACCTAAAAATGCATTTCTCTAGTTTTTTTTTTCTTATAGTCTCAAAATTCTATTTAATTTCTATATATTATTTATTTTCAAGGATACGGTCTCTTCAAAATTAAACTTAAAACTAAGTTTAGGAGAAATAATAATCTTATTAATATATATGGATCCCAAATTTTTTTATTATACAATATTGAGCTTCTTAATATGGAATCTAAAGTGAAAATAGAAGAAAAAAATTATTTAAAATCGATGATCTATATGAAAAATAGTTGCGAGATTTTATCATCTAGACTTCATTGAGTAAGAAAAGAATTTATGTAAACTTTCAATTATAGCATTATATGTTTACTATGATACGAAAATATCTATATTTTTCATGAAATCTGATACAGCAGCTTACATACTAGAATAAAAAATGACATTTTAAAAGATCTATTGATAATTTATATGAATAAAATAAATTCTAAATATTTCATTACAAAAATAACAATGGGTGAATATTATTCCATGAAACATTATTGTCAGAATTCGAAACATATATTAAGTTGTGTTTTTTATAATTTTATTTATATATGGACATAGCAAATTACCGAGGTATGCTTTTATTTGTAGTTATGTTTTTATGATTTTTTAATTTTTTTTAATTTACATAAAAGAAATGATGTTAGTAGTCCTCGGATGTGCAAGTTCCACACACTCCCTTTAAAAAAAGTAGGTAAATCTATAATTCACACGAAAAAATTATTTTTTAATGGTGGACCTCACTCTTTTTTCAAATGAAGTGTGTAGTGCTTGTAACCCTGCAACTGTATCTATTAGTACTCTTTACATAAAACAATACGGTAGAAAAGTTGGCCCCCCTCAACATAATTGCTGGTTCTGCCACTTTTTTGGGGGGAGGCGGGGGGCAATTTCTATATACATAGAATAATGTATAAATTTTAAGGGCCCTTTTGAATTTTCAAAAAATTCTATATAGATCCGCCACTGGCATCTCGGCTATGCTTCACTATTCAAGGCAGTGGGGACATGCGGGACTACTCTTTTTACCATGTGGTGGTTGCTGCACGTGGGAAGGTTGGCGTTTTTTATTGCCACAAAAGGCTGAGCAGAAGAAGGCATGGCATGTTGCGTGGGTGAAGGGGCTATTGTGTGGTTTCTCGGTCGTGGCTAAGGGAGTGGTGGGCAATGCTGATCCCCTTTGGCATGGTCTCATTAAGGGCTAGACGTGGGTTTGAGGTTTGGGGCGTCGGGTGGTTTTGGGGGAAGAAAGGAGTTTCAGCTGGCTTGTTGGAGATCAAGAGAATGCATGAGCGATAACCCTTACTAAATGAGGAAGGTAGGAATTTTGTGTGCCGCCATGAACCCTAGTGGAAGGAGATGTGCATGGTGAGGAGTTTATGACTAAACTCAACATTGGGTCTCACTGTTTAGAATGGGTCTGAGCCTTGGGGTAATCGGGTAGGTTCATTTAAAAAATTTTGGGTCCAAGTCTTGGGTAGTGAATGGTCTTAAAAAATGGATTGAGACAATTAAAGCAGTCCAAATAATCTTTTTGGTTTTTCCATATTTTCATCATTTGAGTATTTAATAAATAGTAATGGGCCTCGACTCAACTTCTAAAATAACCCAACTCTTTCCATAAATTTTTCAGCCATTTACCGAAAAAATAAATTTCCCTTGTCCATAAAATATCAAATGAATTTAATCTAATTATCAAGCCCAATAAAATAAAAATCTATATTCCATCAAAATAAATTTTGGGCTCATAGTCTATTCAAAAGTTACTCGTTAAATCACAAGTGGGTTTCCCTTACATATTAACCTAAAAATTTATAGAACTCATACTTGGCTTGGGCTTAGTGCTGGGTCTAAGTGTTACATCTATTGTTCAGCTAGCTGTCAAAATAATTCCTATTCTGCTCTAGCGTCAGAACGACAGTTTATCATTAGCTCAAAAGTTAAGTTACACACATTCGAATGTGCAAGACTACGTCCACACGTTTGAACATGGTTTTGTATGTTCAAACGTTGATACATTAGAACACTTGTTATCGCACATTGTAACTAAAATCTGTTTGGATGTCGCTTCAAATGTTAAAGTCATGTTCGAGCACGTTAGGTTTACATTTGAACATAAATTCAAAAAGATTTAAAAAAATGAGTTTTGCTACATACAAGCACAGTTGCGCACTAATCTGTGTACCAATACTGATTTATTCATACTTAAAATTTAAATTAACACTGTTTTCAATAAAATCTATTTTTTGACCAATCACATCATATTGGTGCACAGATTAGTGCACAATTGTGCTTGCAACTATATTTTTCCTTAAAAAATACATTAAAGATATTCGAAATTATCCAAAGTGTATCATGCATAAAAACATGGACAAGACATAAAATTGGTTTAAAGGATTATGATAGGAAATAAAATAAAAATAAAAACTCAAGTTCATTTCTTATTGTTTTTCTGAGCACTGTGATTCTCTTTCTATATTTATTTCTTATTGTTTTTCCGACACTGCAATGGCCTTACGTGTTCCATCTGGACCAGCAACTCTCTCTATTTATTCTTGTACCTCAATACATTTTCTTTCCTCCTGCTCCATTTGTTTCTCTTGCAAACCTATCTCCAACTCTAACTATCAAGACAAGAGGTCCTCTGACTCTTGTTGTCTTGTCTTCATTTGCTCAATCTATTGGCGAGCAACGTCCAAATCTTTAGTAAGATTATTCACTCCAAAACCCAAGGTCATGATTGTTGAGCCAACACCTTTGAAAGAATGTCCCAGTTCTCTCACTAAACCAAACTTGATTTTGAAGACTTAGATAAATATGTCAATATCATTGGGAGACAATTCTTCAAACACAGACTGCAACTCATTCATTTTCTTCTACAAGAATTACAAAAACCAATCACTAATACCAAATAAAAAAAAACATAAAGTGATCAATAATGACATAATGCTTTGAAAATTGAATTTAACTTACGTAATTTCTCTTTGGCTACGATATGGGTCGTAGCATAGACATGAATGAGGGAGAAATTATTAGGATCCTCGCATTTCTAATTAAACCATATTAGTAAAATCATATTAGCACTTAATTAAAGAAAACCATAAAAAATAGATAATAACTAATTATCATTTTGTCTACTAGATGTTGAAATGACCTTGGACCCTCGTGACGGTGGATTTTCAAATCTGATCTATTATTTACATTGATAGAACTTAAAAACTACATGAAAATTTAACAAAGTTAAATATAACCTATAAAAGCATGACATAATTTAAATGGTTTATAGAAAATAATGTAATTCTTGATTCAGGGCTTGAGAAAAGGTCACAATATTTCCTCCAATCATCTAAATTCATTTCTTGGAAGGGTGTTTCCATCCCCTCTTCCAACGCTTTAAATTTCTTAAAGTGTTTACAGCACCTGCCCTGATGCTGAAATAATGTAGACACAAACTCATTCGCAATTTGTAAATCCCCTTTACCATCAAAATTGAGCTCAAATTCATCATAAGAAGTGAATACTTAAAGATATCGTGCATACAAACAATAACATCAACTTATAATAAACTAATAAATTACTCAAAACTTGAATTATAAAAACTCACCAGAACACAACAATCCAAATTTGATCGTTAACCTCATTTAGAACATCTCACCAAGATATCACGTAAAAAGGCATATAAGTTCTAACTATTGTCTTGACATAGGAGGAAAGCCACACACTACTATCATCCACACGTCCTTGGTAGTCATTAGGGATATTGACCTTAATTTTCCCATTCCGTCTTAAATTTTCCAACCCCACAACACATGTTATGCCACAACCGTTACGTATCAATAAATAAGCTAATATATTTAAATGTATTATAACCATGTAATTCTCCCTATGTAGTATATAAAAAGTAAGTTTTATAAAACAAAGTACTTACAATCATCAGTCAGCTAGTCTGCCTCAGGAGTAACAAGATTAGGCGTGTTCTCCTCAATAAAAATTAAAAAGTAAGTCCTCAAGTTTTGGACATGGCAACGGAGCACATTTATGCATTGCCTTTTTGATGGCATGCTTCCAATTCATTATCATTGTTAATGGGCTGGCATATAAGTGATTTGCTAAAATATATACATCAATCTAATAAAAATAAATAATTTACTACATTTCTTCTCCATCATCCTCAGATGAATCGAGATATCCACGTGGAACTTCTTCTTACACACCAAATTCAAAAAAAGATTCATATTTTGTCTCTTAGTAGACCTCTATACTCAAAGAGTCATCTTCAACATCTCTAAAATCATCCACAGCTTATTACGCACCAAAGTCAACAAATTGATTCATACTTTGTTCATTGTTTTAGTAGACCTCTATACTTAAAGAGTCATCTTCAACGTCACTAAAATCATCCACTACTGTTGACGCATCATAAATATTTTAAGGGGTAAACTTATGTATCACTTGCCAACTTATCTCTCCACTATCTTCATCAGCCTCTTTCATTGGATCGATCAAGTCATACACTTAGGCCGCTTGGTAAGTTAATGCAAATGGATTATCTTCATACCACTTACATGCAATGTTGACACTCATGAATTGACTATCTCTATGTATTGATAACCTACCATAGCTTAGATTCCACCAATCACATTTAAATAAATATGTTACATTTTTGCAAAGGTATTTCAATCCAATAATGTCACATATGACAGTATAATAGTTAATACCCTCTATCACATGACTACCCTCGACTAAAAAAATCACATTTTTTGGTTTTCTGATTATGTTCACTCTCCACGATATGGAACTTATAACCCCGAACCGTGCAACCAGTGTAACGAACATGAATGACACTTTTGAAGGACCAAGTGACAATGCATACAACTCTAATTCTAGATTATGGTCATGCAGTTGTAAAATCGTCATGTGAAATACAAAACATTAGTGTTGTTAATTTTAAGTAAAAGAATTGATAAATGACATGAATTTAACAGGCAGCTTAAGTGCCACGCTATTCAAACCGACCATTTCGAATATTCTTCTTAATGCTTCACCTTTACATTCTCTAGACCTTGTTGTCTAAGTTTGTCCATATCCTCACTAAGTGAAATAAAAGCATACAATGAACAACTTTTTTGGTAACTGAGTTAGCTTAAATGTGAATTAAATTTATGACCACCAATTGGACTATTTGGAATACTCATCAATCTCACAATAATTATTTAACACATACCACTAAACTTTATAGAATTCTCCACCAATTAAGTCATAACCCGACTGTGCACCCAATAGACATACGTTTTGGGAGAATACATATATCTCATGACAAGAGTATTTGGCACTAAAATTAGCATTCCGTCGTTAGTTAAAACACGTCTCAACCCAATGAAAATGCAGTGAGAAAAAATGTTAACCATTCACCATTTATATAAGCCTCTATTATTGACCCTTCAACCTTGTCTTTATTCCCAGATATGTACTTTAGCCTACCAAGAAATCTTTTAGCCGGATGCATCCAACGAAACTACCTTGATCGAGCTAGCACAACCTTTCGAGGTAAATGCACTGATAAGTGAACCATTACATAAAAAAACACATAGAAAAGTCTACTCGAATTTACATAGTATCATTGCAATATCCTCTTCCATCTTACTCAACACATCCAAATCTATTACTCGTGAGGAAAATTTTTTTAAGAACATGCATAATTTAGTTAATGCTATACAATCATTAGATGTCAGCTTCTTGCGAATGCTTATCGATAACAATCTCTGCAAAAAAATACTCCACTTTGTCCAATTCAACCTTGTTGTGCCATGTTTTCTCTTATTCTTTCTTCGACCCTTGCCACACTTGTTCTCCCCAAGTTCCATTAACTGTGCCACTATCTCATCCCCAACAACTCATTCGACAAAATTCTAACATCTACTCTCCCATTGAAACTACTACATGCAATCACCATTCATGACTTGGCAACAAATACCATATATGGCCCATGAAACACAACTTCTGTGACTACTTTAACCACTTACTTGCAGTTTTTATATTGCAAGTGGGACATTTCAACTTGAATTTGGTACTCCAACCAGAGTGATTAACATAAGTTGTGAAATCATTAATCATCCAAAATATTGCAACATGTAGTTGAAAAGATGTTAAGGTTGATGCATTCAATGTGCTAACACCATGTTCCCATTGCACTTTGAGCTCTTCAATTAGCGATTGCATGAACACATCGATATCATTGCTAGATGATCTTGGGCTAAGAATAAGCAAAGTTATCATAAAGTCTAGTGCCTTCATGCATCCATACGGGTAGATTATATGGAATCAACACTAGAGGCTAACTGTTGTAACTAGTGCTCATATTACCAAATGGATTGAATCCATCTATTGTAAGGCCAAGACATACATTACGAGATTCACTTGCAAACGATCAGTGGTTATTATCAAAGTCTTTCCATGCACTTAAGTAAGCCGGGTGCCTCATATATTTCACATCCTACACCCATTTCTCCTTGTGCCACCTCATATCTCTAGTTGTTTTGGCACACATAAATAGCCTTTGCAATCTCAAATTTAACTGGAAATAGCACAAAATTCTTGGGCAATGCCAATCTTTGTGCTTACCCTTCCACCTAGACTCTCCACATACAGGACATTGTTATTTATCCTCATGCTCCTTCCAAAACAACACACAGTTGCTTTTTACAGGCATGTATCGACTTGTGCTCAAAGCTAAGATATTTTCTCAAATTTTCTACTTCATAACGATTCTTCAACGATGCCAAATCCTCTAGAAACACCTTTTTAAATAAGTACAATACCACGTTGAATGCTTTCATCAACACCCCACACAACGACTTAATGTGCAGAAGCCGCACAATAAATGACAATTTATTTTGTTTTCTACAACCATGATAAAGCTCGCACTTGGCATCTTGCCATATTCTCAAAAAATTAGATTTTTTTTTTTAAATAGATGAAGGTCACTTGTCCATGAGTGACTCTGCCCCAAGTTTATTAAAGAAATCCTCACTTATGGTGGAAGAATACCATGTTAACAATCCCAAGGACACCGTAGAGTTTTCAAAAAAATTACAAGAAAAAAGCAAACTTGGGTGCCAAAAAAAAACAAAAATACCCAAGACAAATATCAAAAGACCAAAACCAACCCACCCACCAAAAACAAAAATCACCGTCTAAGATAGGGCATGCCAAGTTTGTCTAAACAAATTAAACCCCGAATACAACCTTGAATGGAAGATGCATCACAAAAATATGAAGTTAACCCTTGAGTCCCCTGCTTTACCAAGCAATCTGCCACCATATTAGCTTCTCAAAAAATTAGATGACTCACTACCTCGACTACTTGAGTCATCTTGAACATTTTCATCTACAAACATCTTGCTCCAATGTCACCCAACATATCTCCTAACTCATCCCTCCCATCATCATAATCCTAATCCCTTACTTCAAAATCATCAGCAGTAACGTCTACTAATTGATATGGCTCACCTTACAATATCCATCAAATATATCTCAAATTTATACAATTTACAAATATATGACTTTCTACATCAACCGAAGGAAGAATTCTCAAATTTTGGCACCCTCAACATGGGCACATTATGTAACCTTGACTATTGGCAGATAGATACCCAAGCCAAATTAATGAAGTTTTAATGCCACGCCCATACTCCACATAAAGGTTTTCAAGTTTATATGCAAGACACATCCAACTTTTATCCACATAAATGGCTTTATGTTGTTGACTTGATGTTCCATGATGATATTCTACTACCTGGTTATTCTTGGAAGATTCTAGCATAGGATGTTTTTCTTTTTTCAATGCTCTCTGTGAGTGCAGGGAAAATGCATGCTAGCTAGTTTAACTAAACAAGAAAATGACAGTTTGGGTCGGAAATGATGTTTGAAAATGGATCAGTGCAATTAAAAAATTCAGTTATACCAGTTTGAGTCGGAACTATTTCTCAGAAGCAGAAAAGTTTCGGGTCGGGTTAAAAATGTATTTTTTGAACCGGTATTGGTTAGGTGAACAATGCTATGTATACTGGGTGAAAACTGAGCATGATGGCAGTAAGAGGTATAAAGCTAAGGTTTGACTATGCTAAGGTTTCCTCTCCAGTTGTGAAATCACAACAATCAACTTGGTACTGGGATTGGTGGCAATAGAGAATTTACATCTTGAGCAATTAGATGTGAAAACAAAATTTCTTCATAGTGACTTAGAAAAAGTTATCTATATGAATTAGCCAGAGGGGTTTACAGTACAAAGAAATGGGACTCTAGTTTGCAAATAGAAGAAGAGCTTCTATGGCCTAAAATAAGCTCCTAGGAAATGGTACAAAAAGTTTGACAACTTCATATGCAGTTCTGTGTACACCAGATGTTAGACTGACCATTGTTGTTATGTTAGGTATTTTGACAACTACTATTATATGCGGATGATATGTTTATTGCAAGGTTCAGCATTGAGGAGATCAACAATATAAAGATACAATTGTCAAAACAGTTTGCAATGAAGGATTTGAGAGCTGCAAAGAAAATCCTTGGCATGAAAATTGTTAGACAAAGTCAAAGATACATTGAGACTTTCACAGGCAGAGTACTCAATAGGTTCAACACAGACAAAGTCAAACCAATGGGTACACATTTGGGAAGTCATTTTTTATTTAAACAAGATCACTCACCCAAGTCAGGGGAGTAAAATAATTACATGAGTAAGGTACCCTATGCCTCAGCTATTGGTTCTCTTATACACACTATGTTTTGTAAGAGACCAAATATTGCCTATATAATGGGAGTTATAAGAAGATACATGAGTAATCCAGGAAAGCAGCATTGAAAGGTAGTCAAGTAGATTATGAGGTACTTGAGTGGTTCCTTTAGATATGTATCTTTGCTTTACCAGAGTAGGTGATGGGCACTAAGATGGACCAAGTCTTAAAGATCCTTTGCAAGTTTCAGATAGGGCAATCACAAGATAGAGAGCTAAGAAGAGTAAGGAAACAATACAAGAAGTAGTGAAATCCACTTGGGATGAGTCTAGCAAGAATCCAACATTCAAGATGGGCTTGAAATGAGGAGACCCAATTTTCATCTATGTGATACAAGTTATGAAAAACATGACTTGGGCCTATTATTATTAAAGGCCTTGGACTTGTTGATTTCATTAAAAGGGGTTATTTTTATCAGTTTTAGGAATTAGTCTAGAATAATGAAGCTTGAGGATGTTTGGCACACATATGTTTTATGTTTTATGAACTAGGGTTTCAAGATAAGTTTTTAAGGGTAGTTTAGGGATTGTTTTAATTTTCAGCTAGGGTCTCTTTTGAGAAGACCTTGTATTTCACCCAGGGGTATTTTGGGGAATATATTTTTAGCCTAGGGTTTTGTTTAGGGGAAGTTACTATAGCCGCAGTATTCAAGGGTATTTTTTAAAATGGTTGGCTTTATTTTAGCCTAGGGTTTTAATTAAGTTTTGGTTTAAATACTCTTTGTAGCCTCATTTTAAGAAGTTCATAAAATTTGATGAATTTTATTCATTGTGAGTTGAGTTTATCTCCTCTTGTTCTTGAATGAACTTTTGAACTTATCAAAGATAAATCACAACCTTTGTGGCTTTCCTCCTTTATAATCTAGGTTCCTGAGACATATTTTTCAACGGGTCTAGTTTTTTATATAATCTAGGTTCTTGAAACGAATTCCTCAATAGGTCTAGGTTTTTCCATTAACTTGATTTTGGTTTTCTTAGGTGAGTCTTCAAATTAATTAAGGGTTCATGGAATTCTATTCCTGTGAGTTCATATCAGTAGGTATGAAACTATAGGGTTATGTTAATGCTAATTGAGCTGGTGACATTAACAGCCAGAAGAGTACTACAAGTTTTGTATACACTCTAGGTGATATTGGTATTTCTTGGTGTTCAAACTTGCATAAGACTATTGCTTTGTCTACCACAGCAGCTGAGTATATTGTTGTATCAAAAGCCTCAAATGAGATGATTTGGTTACAAAGTTTCTTGTAGGAATTGTGTAAGAAGAATGAGAATGGTACTTTCTACAATGATAATCAAAGTGCCATATTCCTAGTCCAGAATCATATATTTCATTCTAGGACCAAACTTATTTAGATAATATATCATTTTATTCAATCTCTTCTTGTTGATGGCCAGTTGATATTTAAGAAGATTTGTAAAAGCAAGAACCTTGCAGAAATGTTGAATAAGGGTTTTACACTTGAGAAACTAAAGTTGTGCGCAATTTCAATTGGTCTTCTAGCTCAAGACAAGAGCTATGAGCTGTAGAGGTGGAGGTTTTAGTTTTGGAGGCAAGTGGTTGATACATATGATTGTACCACTCTTCAAGTGGGAGAATTGTTGGGGTTTTGTTGAGCATGGTTTGTGACTCAAGCAAAGGCAGACAGAAGTTCGCTCGATGGTAGAAAGTTTACTCAATACTCGCATGACATTCTCTTGACCAGTCGCTTGAGTGAATTATCCAATAATTGACTTTGCTAGGGTTTTGCCCCACACACACACACACACACATATATATATATATATATACATATATGTATTGTATACGTACGGCCATGAGATTGGAACAGAGACAACAATACAAAGACTATGATAAAGAGAGCGTGAGAGAGAGTGAGAGAGAAACATTGTATTGCCCATAGTATATTTCAACTTTCCTCCTAATAAAAACCCTTGCAACACTTTGAACGTAGGCACGTTACTGAACCACATAAATCTTGTGTTCGTGTGTGAATGATTCTGTTTTTTTCTTTACTTCTTCTGTTATCGTTCACAACAAGCCTTTTGTGTCCTTATTATTTCTTGTCATTTTGGTAGTTGCTTTATTAAGCTATGGATACACATCTTCATTTCATGTAGGCTTCTTCATACATGGGTCATACGACCAAAAGGCTTTATAATAGTTTTACTCAAGGATGTGTAAGTCCTTTATTCAATGCTGACCCGAGCTAATATGTTGGAAGATGACTGTTACGAATCTATTGCATACATATGCACGAATATACAAATTTTAGGACTGTTTGTTTTTGCGAAAATTATGAAATCTGCAATTTTAGGACTGTATGTTTAATAAAAATTTATCTGCAAATTTGTAATTTGATGAATAAGGTACTTCAATATTGGATAAGGGACAAGGTTATCTGCATATTTGAGGGAGAAATCGTGCCTGGCACAATGTCAACAATGTATTATGATGATCTATTTGCAGATTTTTAGAAGTGTGATTCCGAGATTTATAAAAATTAAAATTAAAAATAAAATAAAATAAAAAAGAAGAAGAAGAAGAAGAAGAAGAAGCCTACATCAACCCAAGATCTACTATGGAGCACTAAATTCATTTATAGAGCAACCAATTAGATATTGAGTTATCATTGTAAGACAAAAAGGAAACCGATTTTTCTTTTAATCGATCTATTGTAATCAAATCTCTCTTGGAGCTATCGAAAACCTCGCATAAGTGTGATTTGAGACCTAATTGGGTTGAAGATCATCACATAATTATTAATCATCACACTAATTAATTGGTTCAACCACTAGAGTTCATGCCTGTGTAGGAAACCTTAGCTTGAAGATCATCCTGATCAAAATTCTTTGTAGTACTACTGCTGCTGAGTAATGTAACATACAATCCTAAAGTATGCAAGCATCATATACTCCATTTAAAAAAAATGAAGCCCCCTATTAAAAAATAATTTTTTCATTTTCTCAAAAGAGTGTGCAGAACTTATGCATCCTGAGTTTGCAAATATCATTTCTTATTTTAAAAATGGGGGTAAGTTGCACTTCATTTTAAACATGATTGTGAAAAGGGTTGTGGAGAGAGTTGTGTTTATCATTTTTTTTATATAAAAAATAAAATAAAATAAATTTCCTTCAGTTTCGAAAGTTGAATCATCTAAAAAGCATTGGATTTAATATTACATAAAAATTATCTACCCATCAGTACTGTTTATTAGGAATACATGAACCACACGACCATGCACAAGCATCATCTAACCATAAAGTATATATCTAACATTCATTATTAGCCATCTATCATTCAATGACAGCCTACCATACCTCCATCTCAGTAATATCACTGTCTTATTTATTGGAGGATCACTAAGCAGCTTCTGCAAATCCTACTCGATGATAGCCAAAATCAAACACTGTGTGATATGCTTCCATGAATATTCCGCCAAGAATCCTGCTTGAAGACACTTTGTTTAATGTGTGCATAGATAATATGAAACCAAACATAAATATATGAAAGAAACCATTAAGATTTCATATCAGTACTGCATAATTAAAGATCAGAGACGTCATGTATTAGATGAGAACATACCAGAGCGGACCTCGTCGAGGAGGAGCATCTAAAGGAATAAAGCCACTGATGCAGAAGGAAGAAAATCCTTTTATAACCTTCAGGACATACTGCTCAGATAACACAGATAAATGGAATGAGAAATTAAACTATCTTACAAATTTTCCCTTCACAATGATAAATAGAAAACAAATGACAAAAGATTCAAACTTTTAAGGCATTCAGTTGACTCCCATATTTTATCGTTGATATACAGCCATCTCAAAAAACAGGGATTAGTTCGAAACAAATTGTTAAGCACAACTACACTAACTTTCAGGTTGCAACCCAATGTAGAATCTTAAGGGGAAAGGTTGCAACAAACCCATACTTGTTCAGGTGTCAGGTGGAAGGATCTATTCCCAAGGATGAATGAAATGTGTGGCATGTTTCGAATGTTGTCACAATTGACAGCTGATTCTCCCACTGGATTCAAGTTGTCACACAGCTTGAACAAAGGAAAATGTGTGCAGAGAAACATTAGTCCCATTATGCAAAAAGAAAAATTGGTGATCGATTTAGTTGGACATAAAGAAGAGGACATATGGGAAAATAACCTTGTTTAAATATTCAAATATTTTGACTTTGGTCTTGTTTTGTCTGAGAAGGGTTTGGATCCATATAGCAGTCATCTCACAGGCAGCACATTGAAGATCCTCACGAATTGAAAATTCCTTCCCACTCTTATGTAAAACCTTTGTTTCAATAATCTTGCTGCATAAATTCAAATTTTGGATTTAGTTCAAGGCCACTTCTGATGATACAGAATCATTTTAAGAAAAGTAGGAAATGGAATTAATAACCTGATCACATGCCGAGACCCATTATTATAACACAGTCCAATACTTGAACACACTTTGTCAGGCTGTAGCTGTAGACCAGGGAAAAAAAGTGTAAGATATATACCCTATATAACGAGCATAAAATACAGTTATTAGAACAGACAGACCCCTGACAGCAAGAGATTCCACATCATATCTCCATATTGGGAAAGAACTTTTTTACATTCCATGCTCTTGAATCTTTTTGCTCCCATGGCATGGTTGATTTTAGTGACCATAGCCTGAAGTTGAATAAACAAAGAGAAAAATCATCTTTTTAATAGGATTAAGTGAAAAAACTTGGTACAATCCATCTGTTAGAACTTTCAGGGCACAAAAAGTGCCATATAGTATTAGCACATACTTTCGGTCCAGCAATGAAGGATGTGCCTGAATCCATTATAGCAGCACAGCCAACCACACACAAACCTGAAATTTGGAACTTCTCAATCTTAGGAATTCAGTGGAGCTTGTTATGTCTGTGAATCTCAAACAATAGGCAATTTTATGTACTTCAGAAATTAAACGCTAAGAAATACTAGGATATTATATTTTGATCTAAGGACTATGATATGAAAATATGTGCATGGAGAAATGATTTGGATTTGTGTAACGCCACAGACAAACCACCTCTAAATAAAGGCTTTTATCAGTATTTCACTTTAAATAGTGACAGTAAAGGATCATTCTTTCAAGGGAGGATGCTTTTTCAAGTAGGATGTGCTTGTTTCTAAAATATCTTACGAAGTCATTGCTTGTGTTATCTAAATGGGACGCAAGGAGAAAGATAACCTGTATTTACCAGCCCTGCATAATCTTAAGAATCATATTTTAAGACAAAGATGTTTTCTTGGTCAAAGAAATGTAAATATTCATCACAAACGCTGAAGTGGGTATAAGTATGCGATCTCATCACCTGTTGAATGGTTTGCAATAAGAAAATCTTCCAACCCAATCTAGAAGATGAAAAGTCAAAACAAACATATCACTTTACTATAATGCTATAAAAGATTAAAAAAACTGTAAAGAGTGTTGTATAAAGACAACTAGGTAGAACATAAGAACTGCACCTGCCAATGACCCTTTTGAGTAACCGGAACATAGGTATGCTCGCCCTTGAAGTGCTTCTGATCAACACCACCAAAGATGATCTCACCTCCCTCACTTTTCTCTGGATGCTGATTCAACCATAAGGAAAAGATTTCCTGGCTTAACAGACCTTGTTGTACCATGTTGTGCCTGTGCCAAGAGCATGAAAGGTTGTACAACGCACAGAATTGATGAAACATAGTACGTGAGGGGAAAAATTCTTTCAAAATGATGAGGTATAACGATGAATATTTTGATAAGTATGCCCAAGTCTTTACCAAACTGGCATAGCATTCCCCGCAGAATTTTCTGGAAACCCAAGTCCAAGTATCCCATCAAACTTTGTCTGTACCCTAGGAACACCTCGCTCATTTGTAGCCTCAATGAGTACCTCAAGAATGATAAAAATGTCTTAACATCATATGAAACCAGCAAGCAAACATAACATCACCCCAGTACATCTCAAGCTGGAAATCACTTACTTGATCTTTGACATCAAGATCTCCAACTTGTACATTATCTTTGCTAAGAAGACCCGAAATTGATCCAAAACCATAATGGATATTACAACGTTTACCTATGCAAAAGACAAATAAGAAATGAAGGTCTGATTTTCAAAACCCCTCTCTTCACCACCCTCCTCCAAAAAAGAAAAAGTTTATTTCACTAGACTACAACAGAACTTCTTTCTGCCAATATATTTCATGATATTTGTAGGAGCATTCAACTGAAAACTTACCAATCACCGTATGTGTACTGGATTGGCAAGAATTGTAACTAGAATGGACATAGCTATCCATCTGCATGATGAAAAGATTTCTAAGAAAATAAAAGGAGACTATGAAACCAAAAGCACATAATTACAAACAGACTCACTAAAAAGTTACGGTGTGAAGATGGAACCCAGAGGTTTGAACTGCCAGTATCAAAGATGACATTGAACTTTTGTGGTGGTGAACCAACTCCAATCTCTCCATAATACTGAGCATCCAAACAGTCCTTCAATGAGACAACATCTGTTGCTGAACCGCCTAAATTATGCAAATCGCTCTGAGTGGCATATTTTCCCTGTTTCCCAGTTATTCTGGCCGCTTTTATCTTATTAAGATTCAAACGTTCTTTCTTTAATGGGATTCTCAATAATCCATTTGAGGAAGAAGGAATAGCCAAGGAGCATATTGAAGCCAATATGCAGAGAACCATCAAGAACTTAATTGCCATGGTACGAAATATCCGACTCTGAAAAACCAACGGAACCTATTCATTAAAATTGAGAGAAAGCAATGGCAACAACTCTGCAAAAACTAATCTAAGCCTCCAAGTTCTTAAGTCCATTAAACTCTACAATAAGATTAAGAAAACCTTACGAGACTTCAATAACAAATCATTCTACAGACATTTAAATTGAAAAAAGTAGAATGGCATACGTTGCTGTTCTAACCATGTTTTAGACAATCAACTTTACTCTTAACAATTTTTAGAGTTCTAAATAAAATATAAGATACTAAATTAAAAACCCCGAGCACAAAATCTAACAAAACATGGCAATGAACTTGTTGGTCATTCTCAGAGCATTTACTCTGTTCCTTGCAAAGGGAAATGAATTATGAACTGCTAATGTTCACCTCCCACTTTTACATTGTTTTTCAGGTTCATGAAAGCGAAGAAAGAAGCTAGAGAGTACCTAGATAATGTTTAAGGGTTTCATTCCTCTGGTATCCAGTATGCCAGGGAATGTTGTAAAATTAAGAAGCTCAAAAATTGGATCCGACGACCAACCAGGGAAGGTTGACCCTGAAGTGATCAAATTTGAGTGCTCATAAACATACAATTATGCACATGTACGCTAAGAGAGGAAAAGACTAACAGCATTTTACTATGTTATCCAAAAACTAGGTTGCACAGAACATGTAATGCACTGCTAACTATTTCAGAAAAAAGCGCACACAAAAAAAAAAGTTAGTCCAATGCCAACCGTCAAAGCTGATCTCAAATCTGGATTTAGTTTCGTTTTCAGAGTACTACCAACACATATAGTCGGAAAGCAAAGTTAAGATTGTCAAATTAAAAGGCAATACAAGAATATAAATCGGTTTATCCATGCAGATGTAAAACTATGTGATATATCATATGACCATTGAACTATGAAACATGCATTGTAGTTAGTTTTAAATGTCATTGAGAGCTGACTCCGTTTTAAGGTAAACTATTGAAATCCACCAAAAAATAAGTATGGCGTGCATTCCACGGGTTGTATGTCTTTAGCTTAGAGAAGCTGCATATAGCAGTCTAATTCAAATGCTGTGGCAAACAGTTTCTGAAATAACGCAAGACCAAAAGATTTATTGCAGCAAAGACAAATTCTTAGAGAAACAGTGAATTGGTGAAAGAAGTAAACCCAAATTTGTTATCAAACAGCACATAATTACATGAAGATATTCTATGGGAAGTGGATAGTGAGGCTTATGGTAATGAATAACGTAACAAGCATCATTTGGAATTATTTTCAAACAATTAAGAGGAACACCAAGAAGAAAACTTACCAGAGTAACTTTGAGCAGAAAGGGAAGGATGTGGAGGAAAAAGCAAAGATGGGTAGGCTTCTCGACCGAGTATGATCCACCGAATGGAGCTCTTTTAATGTTACTACTTCTCTTTCCAGAATAAATAAAGCCAAGTTAGACGTACGTGCTGCATGTCAGGCTCTGAAAGAGACAAAACCAGTCTACTGGCACGAAGTTTCTCCATGCAGACGTGGTACGACACAAATTGTTCGTGTAGAATATAGCCAGTGGGAAGGAAATCGCTAGTACATATCAGACAGATAGCAAGCCAAGGATGCAAGGTAAAAAATGGTAGTGGTGGTTCATGTTCTGAAAAGGGCGAGTGGGGATGTAACCCTATACATGTCTTAGCTTCTTGTTTGAATTGAAAGTGAAATGGGCATCTGGAGAGTTTCAAGTTTGAGAAGTAATAGTTATCCGTAAAATTTTTATAAAAATAAATTTATAACCCAAAGTAGCTCCTTACAAAATATTAGATTTATTTTATAATAAAAAAATACAATATCATATTTCATATGTTAATTTATAAATAAAAAAAAATTTGCAATCACTTTTCGGTACTCCTCGTGCACTCCACTAATCTGATTGGTTGTGTCACTTTTTTTTAATATAAAATAATTATTTTAAACAATTATATTAATAAAATATACAAAAATGATTATATGTAACCTAGCGGATTTTACATTTTAATCTTTGTTAAATAGCATATTAACTCAAACTAAGAAAAAATTGACTGCGTGTTATTGGATTTTTTTTTATTTTTTCCCTGAAAGTCGTCAAATCCATAGTGATAAGAGTGCAAAATAAATGAGCAAAAGCCAAAACTCAAACCAAGAGAAAAAAAAAATGTAGATACGATACAAAATAAATCGTTATAATGCATATTTTAGTTCGTCCTCTTTAATTAATTTTTATTTAGGTCAACGATTTTGAAATGAAAATAGAGTGGGCCGGATGCATATGGACCTCTCAATTTCCTCCTATACCTCTGTCACTATTTCAATTTTGCCACTCAGGCCCAACTCATGTCTTTTGAGAATTTTCAATCAGAGGTGCTCAATCATGAGTTACTTTAGGATCTGTTTAGGAATACAACTATTTTTAGATATTTTTAAACTATTTTATTACTATTCATAAACTATTAATTAATATATACAGATCATTTGAAATACTCTTAAAAACTCAAACTTCCCCTCCTTCAGAAGCTACTAGTTTTTTGCCTTCGGCTCCAACAAATGTAACCATAGTGCCCCTTCTTAAAAGTCTAGATTGTCCCGTGTTCCTACAAGATATCAACAACCTCGATCTAAGAAATCATTTTCCTCCATTAAAGTTTTCCAAACCTTGCCAATCAACCTCTCATCCTCCACGAGCTCTCTAACAAATTTGTTGTAATTAAAGTGCTATATTATTATCATCGCATGGATCATTCCTACCAAGGCCTCCATCCTCCCAAGCAACTTGCTGCCATCGTTGCTAAGAAGAATTCTTTCTTGGAAGACAATTTTGGTATACTGACAATGGAGCTAACAATCACATCACTACCTATCTTGGCAACTTTTCTTTTCAACAACTATATCAAGAGTTTGAGAATGTGATGGTTGGTAATGGATCCTCTCTCACTATCACTCACTCTAGTTCAAGTGTTCCCTACTCACAACTCCAAATTTTCCTTAAATCATATTTTTTATTATCAAAAGGTGCAACCAATTTTATTTCCATTCAAAAGTTTTGCTTAGATAATGATTACTTTTTTGAATCCACTGCCAATTAATTTCTTTTATCAAGAATTGCAAGACTAGGAGGCTTCTCTATCACGGGCACAATGAAAATAGGTTGTATCCCATTCGGTTTACAAAGGCATTCATCAATAATAACAATCACTTCATCTGTATTCTAGGCATTGCCACCTCTCCCTCCTTATAGCATTTCAGGCCAGGTCATCCAGCTCAACTTCTTGTTGAACATGTCATCCACCACTTTCACTTACCTATGATCAAGATTGTTACATCAACATTCATGTGTGAACCTTGTCAACTTGATAAAATAGCATAGCAACCCTTTAGCAGTTCTATGAGAGTCGGTTTAAATACCTAATGAGTTAATTCATTCTTATGTATAACCTTCTCCTATTTCTTCCATTGGTGGTTGTAACTATTATGTCCTTTTTACAGATGATTTCTCTAAGTTTACTTGGTTGTTCCCATTGTCAAAAGATTATGAAGTTTTATCTTGCTTTCTAAAGTTTAAGGGCTTGTTTGGAAAACTTATCTCATTTCATCTCAAAATTTCTTCTCAAATATCAATCAAACATAAACACTTTATAATTTCAAATTTTCAACTGTTTTATATAACCATTACCTAATGATTACAACTTTTCCAAACTTCCAAGCAAAACACAAAAAATAATACTACTTTTTTAAATTTTAAAACAAAAATAATATTAAGAAATTATATTATAATAATATTTTAGCATGTGATGCTTAGCCTCTTGCATGATTTTTTTTTTCTTCTTATGAGTCTCATAAATAGCACCCTTCATCCCTCACCTTCATCCACACCACTTTCAAGAGTACATAAGCATTGTGTGAGAGAACCTCTATAAGCAGTAAGAGTGAAACCAAGCACCCTTGCAAGAGAGTTGGTATTGAGTGACCCACATTTGGATTCATAAATGATTCTGTCATGACTCTTTATTGGAGGATGCACACTACAAGAAATATGGGTTTTTCCCAAGGGGAACCTTTATGGCAAAATGACCATTTTTCATGGAAAAAACTTTGTATACATCAATTTTGTGTGTGGGAGTCTCGTGGCATATACTTCGCCACAAAAAGTGTTTTCTCCATGATAACTCTAACTCGTGGGGACTATATGTCTTTCACCATGACACATTATGTAGGGAAAAGTTCATCATTTTTGTGGCAAAAGCCAATTTAAATTCTATGTAACTCGTGGTAAAAGGAACAAGTCCCACCAACGCATTTGGTGGGTATGGGTATTGCCATGAACAAGATCCACCAACGCATTTGGTGGGTTTCTCCCCCACCAACCCACCAAATGCGTTGGTGGGGGAGAAACATGTATTGCCATGAACACCGGCTGATTACTTTCCCCACAAATGTGATGGTGGGAAAAGATTACTTTCCAAGAATGGATCTTGTGGAAAATAATATTAACACGTCTATTAAATAATTTTCCCCACAAGAAGTTATTCATAGA
This sequence comes from Carya cathayensis, assembly GCA_011037825.1. Lineage (NCBI taxonomy): Eukaryota > Viridiplantae > Streptophyta > Magnoliopsida > Fagales > Juglandaceae > Carya > Carya cathayensis. The sequence continues at coordinate 947,349 of QGSO01000172.1, forward strand.
AAATGTAGAATTCCCATGGGGGAAGTATGTAGGAAATGAGTTTTACATAAACCCAATTTAGTCCATGAATCCCACAACCACGATGGTGGCAAATAAGTTACTTCCCATGCAGGAATCATGTCGCAATAGTGTTTTAGCAAATATGGTATCAGATTTTTGCCACGATTGCTAGCTCCTAGGGAAAAATAAATTTTCTCCACTAATCTGGGATTGTAGACAATATTTTTTATTGTCTACATTTTGTCTCAAATTTTTCCCAATAAGAAGTGAATAAATTGGTCGATATCTAGTTGAGATATATGGCAAAAGTACTCAAAAATACACTTATAACCATATAACATAATTTTTGGTGTTCATATATATAGAGTTAATTCACGCATGTTCCACTATTTAAAGAAGGAAATGGAAATACATTAATATTTACTGTGTAGGAAGGAAATTGGAGGATCAGCATGATTGTTACAACTATTGTATAGCCCATAAAACAACTATCGTTCTACATATATGAGGATGAACTTTGCTCCAGCCTAGAAATAGTGCATAGCTTCATTGCCTTCATCTGCATGAGAGAACTCATTTTGGTCTGACCAACAGATGAGATTCCAGCTGTACCCCTTTGCAGCCTCTATATCTGGAGATTTTCAAAGGGAGTGAATGAAAAAGACATGTTCAGCAGATAGCATACATGATGTTTGTATCACACGATCAAACTCTATTAAATGGCCAAAAAAATTTCAAATTACATTACAACAAATTATAAACTAACAGTGATCTCAGCAGGAAATCCTCACATACCATCTCCCTTAATATACTTGGGCATTTGTAATATTGAACCCACGGACAATATGTAGTAAAATCCTCCAGAAAGCTAGCAAATATATTACAATATATAAATTATCCAATATTTGATGGGGAAAATATAGGCTTTGGCAATACAAGATTTCCTTAGCTGGAAGAAGGTTTGCAAATAGCACGATCTATTTTCAAAACCTTCATTATTAGTATACAATAATGTTCTTCCAAACTAGATGGCATATATAGATGGCATATATATATTATATATCTCATTATGCTTGATATAGTTGGAGATGAAAACATCAAGAAATACTATGTATAGGCCAAAAACATCAACAATTGAGCATACTCAAAATATTATTACTCCCAAATTCAAGTATGTTTATGATACAATGATTCTAGGGATAGCCAAATTCCAACTTTAGGTTTGGTTTTCAACCTCAAATTAGAAGGACAAATCAATGAATCACATAATTCAAAACAAAGAGGCTGACTTAATGAGTGATCAAATTGCCCATATGTGTTCTAAACAAGATACAAAAGAACAAGAAACAGAATGGAATTCCCCCTCTTGGACTGTACACTTGAAAGACGAACCACAATATATCTTGCGCAATCCTCATTTTATGATTGTAGAGGTGACTGATCTTAAGTTCAAGACATTATATTTTTTTACCTTTCTTGTTTCAATCGCCTATATATAACTCCAAACTATATAAAGATTTCTCAATTGACATTTTAACATAATATGTTAAGAATGCAACCATGTTGGGAATTTTTTTGACAAAAATTGATTCTTATCTTTTGGCCAACATTAGATTAAGTTAAAAGAGTTAGAATCACAAGGGATCAGAACCTAATTAATGGGATGCAAGTATTCAAAAAATTATGTATATCCGTGGCTAAACAAAGACAATGAAAAACTGTGAAGAAGAAGCCGGGCTCATGAACCAGAGATACGCACACATAGAAGATGCAACAATAGGCGAGATATTTACCAAGTGGGAGAGGGAGAGTCAGAGATTTGAGAAGAAAAATCCTCGAAAGGCAAAGATTTGAGAGAGAGAGATGCACCTTTATTGGAGTTGAAAGTAATCAATGCCCTAGTTGTGAGTGGCATTAACCGGCGGCAATGAGGTTGACACAGGGCAGTAACTGTTGATAGTGAGTGGACGTCGAAGGGCGGCGACGTAAGGAAACCACCACCGATGACTCTTTATGAGATTATTCCAAGGTGAAGGCAAAATTGCTAGTTGAGGGCTCGGAGAGTATAAACAAAGCAATACCCAATTTGGTCTATGGAATAAGCTTTTGTCTTAAGGCAACCAAATAAAATAGTATTTCCCAAAACCAAGTCCCATACATGAAATCTTGTCGCCAAAGGGAGTTTTTTGCCACAGTTTTGAACTTGATGCACGGAATCTCGTGATATATAGCAAAACTTATTGCGAGGGAAGCGTTTTGTGCCATAAGCCTACTATTTCCCACTAGCAGTAGTCATGGAGGAAAAAATCATGACAAAATCCCATATTTATTGTAGTGATGGACTAACATGTTAAGTTTTAATTCATGATATAAAATTGAGTTTTGATTTTAGTTAGGTAATGACAAGTCATTGGGGAGCATGCTTTCGTACAATTTGATGTTTGGTTGAGTGATCTTATATTAGACTAGAAATATGATCATGACATGTTTTGATATGAAGTGATAAGCTTAGCTAAAGTCTTATGATGATAATCAAGAGTTCAAATGTGAAGAAAAATTGCATGCCTTGCTAGAATCTAGGGCAATATCTTATGTTGATCATTATTTAAGGATCAGTTTTAAGGATTATCTTATGCTATCATAGTTCAATTACTTTAACCATGTTTAGTGTTATTTAAAGTCATTCAAAAACATGCTATTAGCCTACTAGAAGTAAGGTAATATGATTCTTTCACAGCTTTGAGGATTATATACAAGATAGAAGCTAAACACATCATTATGAATTTCGGCCATACATAGTCACCTTTGTGATTTTAGTAATTTGCTAGCATGATGATGATATGTTGATAATGACATGAATTTAAGGTGGTAGCATGATAACAAGTTTTGTTTTGATGATTGATTAAGTGGTAGATTTCAACCATAGGCTTAAATCACTTATAAGAGGAATATGATATATACATGTCACATGTTGAATAGTTTTCTCATGGTTGGTGATTGGTTCATAAAATTCTAAAGCTTTATATGAATCTAGAATATGAAACTTGTATATTGTGGTGAAGTTTTGGGATCGAAATGCAAATAATAAGGATTTAGGGTTATAAGTGCAACTTCAAGAAATGTGTGGGTAGATTTGCAAATATGGGTTTTTGTATAAAAAACTTAATAATTTCTAACTTGAAGTATATCTTTTGTTTCACTCACACCACGCTAAGAACCCGAAAGGTTTATAAGTTGACCTCTAACTTACTCATTGATAATGTATATATGGCTTTGTTAAATGCCATATTCACGTTATAAATTTTATTTTGATTATGAAATATTTTATGATACATCATGAGCATTCGGTCACTTACATGACATGTGTTGATTATTTGATAATTTTGCATGAATATGTACTATAATGATATATGAAAATATATCATTTTTGCATTAAGTATATTACGTATTATGAAAAGAAGCACGCGTTATGAAATATGTTTTGTTTTGAGCATAACATGAAAATTATTTTTGTCACAAAATGCTAGGATGTATAAATATCCTAGTAGAACTCTTCTGTTCACTCTAGAGTGACTAAAAATTGAGTGGTAATTTCTGGATTAATAAGAACAATTAATAAGCTTTGGCTGGTTCATCTTTAAAGGATTCCAAGGCAAAGTCCAGTTATAACATCTAATGTTGGTATGGTTCATATGTTATAACAAGTTATTATCAATGCACTGAAAGTTATATCTGCGTAGCTCTGATGATGTAGTATCAACTAAAGTTATGCTACGGTCACCAACAAGTACTCACGGTGCAAATGATGAGCCGTGATGATACCATATGTTAAAAATGGTTCTAATAAAAGAGATAATATGTTTTGAAAAGATAAAATATGAAATGTTCTCTGAACGAAAATGTGCATAAAAACATTTCTTAAAAGACGGTGAGGAATTTAGTTGGAAACAAATAAAGTTTTCTAGATATCTTGCATGCATTGCATGTTTATTATCTGTCATGTTTATATTATCTCTATATATATTGGTTGTTAACTTATTGAGATTTCTAGAAATCTCACTATGATAGTCCTAACTATCATTCCCCTTGGAATGGTAGAAGCTATGACAGGGTAAGAAGATGGTGATGAATTCCAACCCTAGGCTAAGGATGATTGGAATGGTAGAAGCTATGACAGGGCAAGAAGATAGTAATGAATTCCAACCTTAGGCTAAGGATGATTGAGGACAAGTTAGACCCTAACTATCAACTGGAGTAAATTGTGACATTCCTGTAAATGATCCTATTTACCATTCAGCACATCCAAGAGATGCTTTGAAAATGTTTTTGTTTTGAAACCTCTTGATGAACCTAGTCTGTAATAAGGAGATATAATCTCCATAACAATGTTTGAACTATTGCCTTACACTTGAAAATCTACGAAGGCATTAATTATGTTTTAATTAAGTGTTGGGATGTTTAGTTCATTCTAGTGCAAAATTTTTACAAGTTACCATTTTCACTACGAATTATTGCATATTGCTATAAGCATATTAAGATGCATTGTATGTTATTTGGCATGAACGGAAAGATGTAGTCTTGTATTACATATCTAGATGCTCCAAGTATTTGTTCCATTCCAAGCGGAGATTGACGACATCGCACTTAATCTACTTGCTCACTTAGATTTATGTCATCGATATTAGGCAGATACTTTTCTTACTACGGTGCATCTCATCAATAGTCTTCCAACAGCTCCTCCATCTTGAATCAGTCAAGTTTATCCCTTCATTTTTTCAAGTCATGGCATGTAGCCTTTAATGCTCTCGAATTTAAGGTCTAAATTAAATGTAGATGAAAATTTATAAGAAAGACGTATAATTCTTTTTTATTAGCAATTATATTTGATCCTTAACAGGTAAATTAAAAAATTAGGCGAGTTAAGAATAAAATGCAAACTTTAATATTTTGAATTCTAGAATTCTTTTTAAAGGAAAAGTATGAAAAATGATAAATATCTTAAGCTGTGTAAGATATGCACACTTGCTTTAAAAAAAATTAAATAAATTTGAAATTTATATAAAAAAAATTATTTTTTAACAATAAACTTCACTTTTTTAAAAATGGGATGCATAAAATTTGTATAGCCTAGGACTCTGCTCAACATTTAAAATACCTTTTTCCCATTTTCAAAATTCAAAAAGACGGTTAAAAAGTTATATCAATTGAAATAATAATGAATTAATATTTTAAATGAATTTATTATTTAGTATTAAATGAATTTTATAATTAATATTTGATCAGACTCTTTTAAAATATAAAAGAAGTGGGAGGGAATCTTGAAGCAGCTAAGCGACAAAAGCATCTTTTAAAGATATAGCAAAGGAGTGAAAAGATTATCCAGAGAACAGGCTTACAATTTCCTGCTTTTAGATTTCGGTTCGAGTCATGAAGTGCAGTTCGAGTATATTCTTCCTCTTTTATATATGGTGATATATTCCGTCGTCTTCTTCTTTCTACCGAGCCTTGCTTGCATACGTAAAAGCCACGCTCATAGCAAAGTCCCCCCAACCTTGCTTTGGACTCGAAACTAGAACCCAGTGGCACCGCTATCATATTCGAAAGAGACAGACATGTATGCGGCAGAGGTTTTGGGCAAGTTCTGTGTGTACAGTGAGACCCCTCTGTCTGTCTCAATGGCCTCGACCCATTTTCTCAGAAATCCCATACCCACTTCTCATGTTTTTACGCTTATGATCTCCGCGAGAGCTCCAATGCAGCCGATGATGATGGGGTGTCGCTGCAGCATGGACTCCAAGCACGTCGGTGGCGATCTCTTCTCGGTGACCTCGTCGAGCAAGTCCGACGTTGATTATCTGGGCCAGAGCACCAAAGGGGATTTGAATCTCAAGTCGGAGCATCTTCAATCTTTTGGTAAAAGCTAATGTATATTCTTTATTGTTTAAACGGATATTTTGTTTTCTCCTGTTTTCTTGGTTTCCCTTATCGTGTCTTCAGTGTCTATTGCTACTTAATTGCAGTCATTTTTGTTTTCCCTTTGCGCTCATTCATTATACTAGCAACATAACCTCACCTTCCACTTCGTTCTTATTGGAGTATGATTTTTCATTTAAGCTAGAGCTCATTCGATCTTGTGGCACTTTAACCTTGAATCAAATCGTCCTTTCTTAGTAGTTCTGTTATCGATTCGTTGCACTTGCCAACACCAGCGTAGGCAAATTCCCGGCCTACCCACTAAATTGTCTCCACCTTTGGCTTATTAGCTGCGCCTTGGTTTTATGTCCTCTCTTCATCTTTTTTCTGGAATGCCCAACATGCTGCACGGTTTGCACCAAAAACACGCAGGACTTTGTTGTTCCATTATTGAGTCTTCCTTCTAACCACCGCTGCCAATTACATGAGGCGGTGATCACATCTAATTGAGTTGTTGCAACTTTTGCTAGCCACGTGCTTTTTGGTCTTTCTATGTAGGAATCGATGGTCAGACGACCTTAGAAGGCCCAATTGAAGAAGTAGCCCAGGTGGAAGCCGAGGAAGCTAAGGATTTGCTTAGAGACTTGGGTATCACGGTGCAATTCTTTTCCTACATTTTGGTTCCTGTAATTGTATAACAATGTACTTTTGGTTTTGCCGAGAGAATGTTTGACCTTTGGTAACTAGTGATCGTGATGACTGGGATTTGAATATCAATAGGCTATTGCCGGTAGTCTTCTCTGTGCTTTTTTCATAGCTCTTCCATCTCTCACCAAAATCATCTTAACCACTTAACTGTAATTATAAATATGATACTACTTCATTTATAATGTCAAATCTGAAGCTATCCTTAGGTATGTGAGGATAAAGCCAAAATTTTAACTCCATAACATCTACTTATTAAGTCTATACGTATTCCTCACTTTGTTGTTGACGTTCATTATTTTTTTCACTTTTATTTCATAGTGCTATTTATACTTTCGTTCTTTTCCCTTATGATGTGACCCCTCATACTTTTAAGGAAATGTGATTCTACTTGTCTTTTATTTTTCTTGCATGAATTTGGAAATTTTGCCTGTCTTCGAGAATTTGAGTTGCTGGTGTTGACTAAATTCTTGCTTCTTCTCTCTCTCTCTCTTCCCCTCTTGCTCTGTTGAAGTACTTGTGAAAACTGAAATATTAAACCTTTTCATTTCACTTTATTTGATTTGCTATTGCTTCCTTCTGTTTTTCCATTATAACTTTCCTTGTAAACATGCAGAGCCCTTATTTGTCAAGACATTCACCTCGTGGTATATTCTGCAGTCGAACTTTGAATCTCCGATCAATCAGTGCCATTGGATATGACATGGACTATACCCTGATGCATTATAATGTGATGGTAAATCAGTTTTATATCTTTATAGGTACCCATTTTGATATCACAATCAAGTGAGTTTGAAAACATTTAATCCCACATTTATTTAAGTGTTTTTGAATTTTTCTTTTCATATCTTGAATTATGTTAAATATTTATCATCTTCACATTTACTTGTGCTAAATGAAGCACGATATTGTGGATAGCTTTTCTCTGATTTTCTTTTTTTAATTTCTGACATTGTTTAGTTATAGTGTTGCTATCTTAGATGAAGACTGGTGGAGACTTTATTTCCTCTTTTCTGATATCATGTGCATCAATATCTCTAAATGTCTTACATAAGACACCAGCATTGGAGTTAGATGTTGCTAGGAAGTTTATTAGTAGTGCTGAAGTTATTCTTCTAACTCGTATGTCTAGAGCTTTTATTTATACAGTGCTAGTCTGCTTCCATCACCGGGCAATTGGAATTGTCTGTCATGGATCTGTTCTCTTGCAGGCTTGGGAAGGACGAGCATACGACTACTGTATGGAGAATTTAAGGAACATGGGTTTTCCTGTTGATGGACTCACATTCGACCCAGACTTGGTGACATCTTCATTTCTAAGCAATTTGAAGAGTATATAGATCGTGTCATTCACTCTAGTCCTGATATTTGAATTTTATTTCCTGTTTCTAAGCACATATTGTTCGATTGTGTCACTTAGGTCATTAGAGGCCTTGTCATAGACAAAGAGAGAGGTAACTTGGTTAAGGCTGACCGATTTGGGTATGTTAAAAGGGCAATGCACGGCACCAAAATGCTTTCCACTCGAGCTGTAAGGTATGGTGGAAAATTATTTATTTGAAAGCTTACCTGCTCATTGCGTGAACTGTGAGCAATAGGGAGTCTCATAGTGCACATTTCATGGTATACACCCAGTCCATTAATTAGCTAGAAGATGACTCTTCACAAAAGGTTGATACAATCGAATCTTTTTGAGCAAAATATTGGACCTTGTTTTTTGTTTGAGCCATTCACCCCAGTATTATACCTGTCTATGTGTCACTATGGAATGCTAAGAAGTGCATTTCACCCCTGCACATGGATTATGTTGACTGCTTTGTCTCGTATACTGCCTCATTGTGTGTGGTACATGTATTGGCTTCTTTTTCGTCTACATTTCGTGTTTTGATGTATCGTTTGTTTAAAAAAAAGAAAAAAAACTGGATTATATATCTTACAGTGCAAGCTAACTTTCTATGCATGGAAGTGAGATGTATGGGAGGGAATTGGTGGATCTACGGAAAGAGAGTCGATGGGAGTTCCTGAATACACTATTCTCAGTTTCAGAAGCTGTCGCTTATATGCAGGTAGTTCTTCTTATATTCCAAGATAATCTTGAACATCTTAGTTGTCTTGTATTTATTTCTCGTTCTAAACTTGACTTATACCAGTCCATATTGATGTCATATTATAAAATGATGATTAACACTCTAAGGGCCCATGATCCCATTCAATTTTCATTGTGCTGCTTGTAGAGGTCACTTACAGTTTCAAATTTTATGACCCCGCCCCTTGTTACATTTTTTTAAAGTTAACATTAATGACATGGTTGGAAGGGTCAACTCATCTTGATACCAATTGGCATTTTTTTCTGATCTTGTACCATTAAAAGTGCAAGAGAAAGTCATGTACTGATATAAAAGAAAGAGTTCATGACTTTTTTGTGTAATAGTTCATAATAGTAACATTTCTGGAGATCTCTTGGCGACAAAAATCAAGAGTGTTATGTCTCAAGGAGGGAGACAAGTGCACGAAGTTCTTTCATAGGGTGGCTAATTCTCATAGGAGGAATAATGCTATTGATATGTTGATGGTAGATGGTGAAGTATCCTCAGATCAATTAGTCATCAAGAATCACATCGCGCAGTATTACCAACACCTCCTATCTGAATAGCACACTTAGCAACCGAAAGTGGATGGTTTAACTTTTTCAGCATTAGATCAGCAATGTGCAGGGTGGCTAGAGAGGCCTTTTTAGGAGGATAAAGTGGGTAAAGTAATCCGTGGCATGGCTAGTGACAAGGCTCCAATCCCTGACAGTTTTACCATGGGTTTCTTCCAAGCTTGTTGGAAAGTGATCAAGGGCTACCTTATGTGGGTCTTTCATGATTTTCATACTAATGCGAGCTTTGAAAAAAGTCTTAATGCTAATTTCCTAGCACTCATTCCCAAAAAGATGGGATCTGTGGATGTTAGAGACTCGCCCCATTAGCCTTGTGAATGGTGTTTACAAGATCCTTTCTAAAGTGCTAGCGAATCGATTGACAAATCCTTTGTCAAAGGTAGATAGATCCTAGATTCGGTCTTAATTGCAAATGAAATTTTGGATGGACGACTCAAATCTAGAGAACCCGGGTTACTTTGCAAATTAGACATGGAGAAAGCCTATAATGACGTCAATTGGAAGTTCCTACTATATTTACTAGCTAGATGTGGCTTTGGGGAGAAATGGCATAAATGGGTAGAATTTTGCATCTCTACAATTCAGTTCTCTATCTTGGTGAATGGCTCATCGGTAGGTTTCTTTGACTCCTCCTGTGGTTTGAGACAGGGAGACCTGCTCTCTCCTATGCTTCTTTTATTCATTGTGGAAGCTATTGGTAAGATGATTGTGGGTCTTCTGGAAGGCAGCTTTCTCTACAGTTTTTCTATAGGGAATGGTGATTATGGTTCTATGGATATTTCTCACCTGCTTTTACGAAATCTCAAACATATCCAATCTTTGAGGGCTCTACTACTTAGTTTTGAAGCTGTCTCAAGCTTGAGAGTTAATCTCTCAAAGTCTAAATTGGTGCCTATGGGGGCTGTCCCTAACGAGGAGAATTTAGCCACTCTACTGGGATGTAAGGTATCATCTCTACCCATGAAGTATCTTTTCTTACCATTGGATGCTCCCTTTAAATCAGAGAGGATTTGGAATGGTGTGGTTGAAAAGGTGAGTACAGATTGACTTCTTGGAAGAGGTTGTATTTGTCTAAAGGTGGTAGGCCCTTTGATTAAAAGTACTCTTTCTAACTTACCCACTTATTTTATGTCCTTGCTCCCGCTCCCCACAAAGGTTGCCAACTGTATAGAGAAGCTGCAGTGGGACTTCTTGTGGAGTGGATTGGGGGAAGAGTCCAAATTGTACATGGTTAATTGGTCACTTCTCATACCCCAATTTCTGGGGTTGGATTGGGGATTTGTAACTCGATGAAATTCAACCAAGCCCTGTTGGGTAAATGGTTGTGGAGTGTACCAAAACAAAATGGGGGCCCTGTGGAAGTCCGTTATAGATGCACAATTTGGGGAGGCTTGGATGGTGCTCGATTGAGGTACGTGGCACATATGGGATGGATTTGTGGAAATACATCAGGAAACACTAGGAGATCTTCTAAAGAAATGAACTTACTATGGTGGGTGATGGCTCTCGTGTCAAATTTTGGTATGACAAATGGTGGGGTGAACAAAACCTCCAGACACCTTCCTTGCCATTTTTGAGCTTGCAAAAGAAAATGATGTAGCGATAGCCGATCTCTTGGTCTTTTCTAGTGGCTCCCCTCAATGGAATGTAGAATTCATTAGGACAGCCCAAGATTAGGAGTTGGAGACTATCACAGAGTTCTATGAGACATTATATTCCGTATGCATGACAGAGGGTACCATAGATAAGATGAGCTAGAGCCCCTCCAAGAAAGGTAAATTCATGGTCGGATTGTTTTATCAAGTTCTAATGAGCTCTGGAATGATCGTGGGAATGGAATGATGGAATAACCATGTTCCCATGGAAGAGTATATCGCAAACGAAATCTCCTTTAAAAGTAGCTTTTTTCATATGGACAGCCTCTTTGGACAAGATTCTCACCACAGATAATTTAAGGAAATATCTGGTAATGGTGTTGGACTGGTGTTGTGTGTGTAAGAAGAATGGTGAATAAGTAGATCATTTGTTTTTACACTGCGGGGTGCCCAGGACCATGTGGGATGATTTTTTCGCGAGTAGTGGATTGGCATGGGTCATGCCTTTTAGACTATTGGATTTCCTTGCAAGCTGGAGAGGCCTCCCAAGCAACTCACAAGTGGTAGCGATTTGGAGAATGGTTCCTATATGTATGTGTAGGTGTATTTGGCAGGAGAGAAATGATAGAAGCTTCAAAGACTATGAGAGAACAATGGATGAGCTTAAATTTTTCTTTTTTAAAACTTTGTTCTTATGGGCAGGGCCATTGTTTTAAATGGGCTAAATGTCCTTGACCTTCAACTTTCGAATGTAAACTCTAATTAGGTTATTCTCATATATACTCCCCATGTACTTGGGCTTTGCCTACTTCTATGAATAAAACTTCTTGATTACCTATCAAAAAAAGGTTCAGCTTTACAAATTTATAAAAGCCTTTGACCTTTTGCAAAGACCTGATATAAAAGCCACATAAAAGCCCCCCTAGCTCTTCCTCAAATCCCTCACGATACAACCCCACATATTTATAAGTCTTTGGCCATCTCCAAAACCCACTACGATGACTCCAATGTAGTGGAATTGACCTCCAAAACTTCCAGGGGGCTAGAATTCAATGGTTCACAATAGCTTGAGCCTTCCTCCACTAATAGTATCAAGTCTCCTTCATTGATGCCACTGTTGGGTTGATCTGTGAACCCTCCCACAGCCATATCCATATTCTCTAATTCCCATGTTCCCCCTATGTTCTTCACAGCCAACTTAGCCTCCATTGAAGCCTCTACAGCTTTGTCTTCTGTAGGACCAATATCTGGTAATTCACCTGAAACATTCTGACATCTAGGCTACACCTACACTCAAGTACCAGTGTCAAAGATCCATTGGTGAAATTGGATGATGAGACTAGGTGATATCCTTGGCTTAGGTGTTATATCGGGTTGCCATCAGATGGTTGCTCAGGGGTTTTATTGCATAAAGAGTCTAGGGTGTTGGCATTTGGAGCTTTGGTTGAGCCTATTTCATGGCATTGACATCTGGAGGCAAGATTACCATCAAATTACCTCAATGGAGGGACCCAAAGCCTGATCAGTATTCAAGATTGTGCCCAAGGAAGTGGAAGCCCCAAATCCAACATGAATTCTTCAATTAGATTTGGGCTTGGGATTGGGCTAAAAATGTGTAAAATGTGGCCCGTCAACAAGGCCTTTACCCTTTTCTACTTTGGATTGGGACCTTGCATCAAACCCATTGTTTCCAACAATCCCAAATCCGATACTGCACTCTGTTCTCTTATTGCTCTAAGTCAGCTTCATACTAGCCTTCTTTTTAACATTGGCCACCTTTGTGGGCTGCCCATGGGCTACATGGGTTTAGATTGAGAATTAGATATGAATCTGAGCAATGCGATTCACCTTTCTTATTGTTCAGAAAAGCTTTGTTTGGCAAGTAATTATTGTGTTACACTACAAGAGAGCTACTTTCTCAAGATTGGTGATTGAAGTCAAGTATGGTAGCATTGTGGGGAGGTTGGAATTCAAATGAGGTTAGCAGCTCTTTTGAGATGAAGGTCTAGAAAACCATTAGGAGAGGGTGGGGAGAATTTTCTCATTATATTAGATTTGAGGTGAGGGATGGATCTAAGATGTGGTTTGGGGATCAGCTTTGAAGATAGTCTTCTCAGATTTATTTAGCATCTCTTGCTGTAAGGAGACATCGGTAGCTTAACTCTAGCAGATCTCTTAGGACAAATCCCTGATTGAAGGTTACTTTCATTTCGAGCGGTGCTTTATTGGGAGGTCCAGATGGCATCTTCATTCTTTAATTGTTTGTATTCTTTCAAGTTGACAAGATGGAGCTGATAAGATTTGCGAGACTCCATCCAAAAGACAAACCCTTGAGATCAAATCCTTTTACATTGTGCTCTTCCCCCAAGAAAATCCTCCTTTCCCTTGGTCTATTTGAAGAAATAAGGTGCCATTGAGGGTAGCTTGATTTGTCTGGATGTCTACTTCCGGAAAGATCTTAATGATGGATAACTTGAGCAAGAGGAATTTTACTTTATGTCTGGATGTCTATCGTAGGTGTAAGCATTGCAGAAAAAGCATCAATCACTTTATGTTTCACTGCAAGGTGGTTATGGGTCTTTGGACATCAATGTTTTGTACATTTGGGATTGAGTGGGTCATGCCCTAGTTGTTGGTGGATGTAATGACTTGCTAGCAAGCCCCTTAAAAGTCAATAGTCATTTAGAGGTTTGGAGGATGTGTAATCCTTTTTTTTTTTTTGCTATTGCATGTGGCCTTACCAATCTTAGAAGATTGGCAGGAATGTAATGCCTGGAGCTCCGAAGATTGGGAGGGGAAGGTGTAAAAGCCATTATATATTTGAATGGCAGTGCACAATAGCTTTCACCCCTCTTAACTTTCTAGACTTCTTGAATTATATTATTTTTCTTTTTTCTCCCTAGTTGGGTGTTTCCCATGTATACGTCTTGTGTATGTGGGTTAAGCCCCTTCGGGATTTGAATAATAGTACCTTAATTATCAAAATAAGATGTTTGGCATTTGTAGTTCTATGAAATTCTTTGAAAACTCATATGGAGAGTTGTTTCGATTTTGGAATTTATAAAATGTGCAGATTTCTCAAAAAACAAGATGGGAGGAAAAAAACAAATTCCAAAAACATTTTGTATCATTTACTTCGCAGTGAGTTCTATATTATCCCAAACAAATAAAACCACTAAATGGTTTGATAACAGAGACAGTAGAACCAGTTTGCAAGTTTTCTCTTGCATGGCAATATTTTATACAAATGGGTTACTAATTTTCCATCCATGTCATGATCTTGACGTCTAGTAAACTTTAGATTTTATGGTATCCATTTCTGTTTCCTTCTTATCTACAATCTCATTTAATCGATTTATGTCATTTTTTCATTTGGATAATCAATATGTATTTGACTTCATTGAGGTCATGTGATTGTTTTCAGATGGTAGACAGATTGGACGATGAGGCAATAGCTGCACAACTTGGTCCACTTGATTATAAAGGGCTTTACAAGGTAACATGCTCTCGAAAATTTTATCACAGTGGTATATTAGTATTCATTATACACGTTTCTTTCCTCAATCTTGAGATGGTTTCAGGCAGTTGGAAAGGCACTCTTTAGGGCACATGTAGAAGGTCAACTTAAGGTATATATAACCATGGATATAGATTGTCTGGTGTTCAACTTTTTAGTTCTCAACCACCTATTAATTTGTGGTATTCATAAAGATTAAGTGAATGTCTTTTTTTTTCTTTTTCTTTTTCTTTTTTTCTTTTTTATGAGTAGAGTGAGATAATGTCCAAGCCAGAACTATTTGTTGAGCCTGATCCAGAACTTCCTTTGGCACTTTTGGACCAAAAGGAGGTACTTTATTGTGACCTTTTGTCTTTGCATAGCATGTGAAATCATTTTAATCCTTATTTACTTGGACATTTTCATATTACAGGCTGGTAAAAAGCTTCTGCTTATTACCAACTCTGATTACCATTACACAAACAAAATGATGCAGCATTCCTTTAACAGATTTCTTCCCAACGATATGGGTTGGCATGATCTATTTGACATTGTGAGTATACATCATATATTTTATGCTGCACCACTGACTATCCAGTATTCTTTTGTGCCTTTATAAGTAATGCTACACCATAGTAGGATAAGTGTTGGTTAAGAATGCTTTCTGAAGTGTGGTACAAAAATTTTATCATTCTCAGTTTCATTCTTTCCCTTGTCATGCCCAAAATATCTGAATCAGTTTTTCTGGACAGTACCTTTCTCGCACATATTGGACTAATTTCTCCTTCCATTTTTGTGGGTAAAAATTACCCAAAAAAAGGAATTTTGGCAGAGCATCAATAAGCACTAAATATGAGTTTTTTTCCTCCTGTTTGTGTGTAGGTAATAGTCTCAGCAAGGAAGCCAGAATTCTTCCAAATGTCACACCCAATGTATGAGGTGGTGACAGGGGAGGGCCTTATGCGTCCATGCTTCAAGATTCGTACAGGTTACTGATGTTCTGGTGCTTGTTCTTGTTCAATCATTGCAGTGTATATATAAATTTTGGAGCAAATAATTCTAACTTTTACCTTATCATGCTCTCCCATTAGTTGCATTTGCCTTTGTTTCTATGATGCTCAAACCTAGTAATAAATAAATGTTTGGAGGATATGATCAGAAAGAATCTACATACTAAGGAGTGGGCTTACCAGTTAATAAATAGATTAATAAATAGAATACAAGGAGTTAGGCTACTCTGCCTGTATAACATGCCATAATGGGGTTACGGATTTTTTCTGTCACATTTAATGTGGGCTTTGCCTGCTTAAAAGTGCTGATAAATGGCCACTGCAAGCACATCCAAGTGTATTATTTGACAATCTGAAATTTTGGTTTAATTATGTTTTTTTCATTGATAAGCAATAAAAAATTGGTAATAAAAGTTAAAAGAATTAATTCACAGGATGATTATAATACATCCTCTCAATAAATTATCATAAAAAATTCGAAGGAGCAATGAAATTCAAGAAAGAGTTTGGATGGTCCCTTGTGCTTTAAATAATAGTCTTAATTATAAAACAAAAAATAAAAAATAGTCTCCATGTGTACAGCCCAAAGCGGTGGCTTTTAAGCACCCGACTAGACAAATAATGAGTAAAACGATGGCTTTAAGCAAGTTCACATTTGGCTCTACATCATTGGAAGTACAATTGATTGCCACATAATGCAAAGAGGAACCGCACCCCAAATCTTAACTTCCATTTTGTACTGCCTGGTTGTACACTGTGAAAAGCTCTTTTGGCCGGTAGATAATTTGAGCTGAGGAATATAAGCATATCATGATGCAAGTTAAGTCATTGCTTATTAAGCAAGTATAAATCATCAAACTGTCATGCATCTCTTAGTAGTGAATGTGAACTACTTACCAGGCAATATGATGATTTCCTGTGAAACTCTAAAACTTCATAGGAATGGCGATGTTCTTGAATTGTTCAGAAATTACTATTTCTCTTCTCAACCAACATTATTAAGGCTGCTGACAGATCTCTAAAGACTTTCCAAGCTGCGTGAATGAGTTTGGTGGTTTGCATTAATCATTTATTTTTACTAATATATACTTTGACTTTGTCCAACTTGATTGAAAATCCTCATGCACTCGTTCTACATTTCTACTACCTTTGTCTACAGGGGGCTTGTATTCAGGGGGAAGTGCTCAGATGATTGAGAATTCATTAAATATACATGGAGATGAGATATTATACGTTGGTGACCATATTTACACTGATGTAAGTCAATCCAAAGTCCATCTCCGGTGGAGAACGGCGTTGATTTGTAGAGAGTTGGAAGAAGAGGTTAGTGTATCTGAGATTGCTTTATATGCTATAGAAGGGAAGGGAATCATACCTGTTTTTGGGATTTCAGATGCCTATAAAGTTGATCACTTGCAGTGATGGCATAGTATGTATGACACAAGCGGAAACTAAAACTGAGTTCTAAAACATTATTGGTTCTAGCTACCAAAACATTTGTGAAGTACAGATTGTAGCACACAGTTAATTTATTTGCAGTTTGAGACTTCTGATATGTTACACTAACAAGACTATTTTATGGTTAATGAAATATTGGAACTGCAGTATAGTGCTTTGATGCGAAGCGGGGGCCATAGAGCATCACTGATAGAGCTTATAAATCAGAAGGAGGTAGTAGGGGATCTTTTTAACCAACTTCGGCTTGCATTGCAGAGGCGAACAAAGGAACGTCCTGCTCAAGTAAGCTTTGTCCTGTCTTGTTATATGACTTAACATTATTTATAATTTTGGAGTTCACCCTGCCTTTACATTGCTGTATCATTTTTTAATTTTTTTTTGTGCATAATGTTCATCTTGCTTCATGTGCATGTGCTTCATGGACGTGGTCTTGTGATGCTACTTACCGTATTATCATATTGTAGCATGCTACTTTGCAAAATTTTTGGGCTATCCTTTTTTATTTAAATAAATTGATATCCTAATCAGATAAGCTTAATGATCTCAGAAATCTTGCTAGTCTAGCAATCTAGTTCTTGATAATTCATTTGTCAATGTACTTTCAGACCCTTGCTGCAACCAATATGGATCATCAAGAACTCACAGAGAGCATGCAAAAGCTGCTTATAGTCATGCAAAGACTAGATGAAAAAATTGCTCCCATGCTAGAAGCGGATGGAGAGCACTTCAACAAAAGGTAAGAAGAGGTTAGCACACTTTTGGTTTAGAACCCGTTTTCGTTATAGATTTATGTGAAAATGAGGTTATAGTTATTATTCTTCTCCCTTGGATGTTGTTTATAATGTAATTGACAGTCATTGTTAGCTCAGTTAGATCTCGACATTTGGTTTTTGTAATTCAAGTCAATTTTATGCTTCTTGGCTCACCTTACTCATGAATCATGATGCTTATTATATCCAGTGTACTACTCTGATATAAGAATATCTTTTGCAAACCATATTTTAAAATTTTCTTTATTCCATTCTATTTTTTTCTATCTTTTCTTTTCCTTTTATTTTGAGGAAGAGGGGGTTTGTATTTCTGTGGATGTGTATGTTGCGGCTGCTTTGTATATACAAGGAGCTGCCACTTCAAGAATACGCTCATAGGTTCCATGAGGGTATGCCATCTGCAATGCGGAAAGGGTTGAACATAAAATGAATTTACATGTTGCATGAAGGATTGAATATAGAATGAATTAATGGAGTTAGTAAATTGATGTAGAAGATGACTGTTTCCAGTTAGTGCAGTTATTTGCTAGTGTTCAAATAATTTCCCAACAGGAAAATGTTACCTAAACCTACCACTTCACCTTGCATCCCACTTCAAGATTATATATCCAAGAATGCTCTAGCCACATCTGCATTATACTGCAAAAGAATTGGAAGTTCTTTTCATCAATTTAAGGCCTAGCTCCGCCTAGTAAACATTCCACATTCCATGTTGGACTTGCACCTTGCAATCCTCTTTCACAATTTGCCCGTCCAATGTAGGACTTAACAATAAGGGGTGTCACATGGACCTCGTAAGACTAGCAGATTGCTCCTTCTAACTTGGATTTACTTTTGGATTGTTGCAATTACTTGGTTTACACAACAACAAAAAAAACAAAACAGATTTTTCTTGTGATGTGGCTTAGATCTAATGCATCCTGAACATAAGGCTGACATGCTGTACTTGTCCGTCATTAGGTGGGGGTACCTTTCACGTGCAGGTCTGTGGGATAAAAGCCATTTAATGAGACAAATCGAGAAGTATGTTCTCTTATCTTGACCTGCTCCACAAATGATTCATTGTATAGAATTTCTGTCATGTCTGCAACCGAAGTTGGAAGTATAAGTTTGAATATTCTCTTCCAAAGTGGTCATCTTAATTATCTTGGAAATGCAGGTATGCTGATATATATACTTCTAGGGTCTCAAATTTCTTACACTATACACCCTTCATGTATTTCCGCTCTCAAGAACAGGTATTTGGAGTATCATGGCTTTCTTTAAACATGTTCCTGAATTGGTATATTATCTCTTTATTAGTTGGTTTGTTAGAAAGACTGATGTTAATATATAATTATATGCCCCTTCTGCTGCAGACACTTGCTCATGATTCACATTCGTATTCCCATTCCCAGATTAATGGGACCGCCGTTGACAATTAACACAGAAGTTGTGTTGTAAAGTAGTAGGATCTCTTTTATTGGCAATATTGACATTTTGTTAGTCGTGACAGTAATTGCTCAAGTAGATGATCCTTCTATGTGTATTTCAAGACATTGCTGACTCGAAACTGTGTTCTGTACAATGCCTAAGGGCAGCAGTCTAACAGGCCAGGCATAATACTAGAGTGAAACAAAAGAAATAATTCGCTTATGGCTTTGGCATTTTCCTGCGCCAAATGTAATCTATTGATTAAAATGGATGAGAACTGCTATTTATAAATATTTGAGTTATCATCTTTTCATCTTCTCTTTTCGTGGCATCAGTAAATGATGAACGGATACAGATGATTTGAAGCTTATGAGTAATATTTGTCAAATAGTGCTACTATATTCATAAAAGAATTATATAAAAGTAATCTCACAAACTGACGTACTTTCATCTCATCTTTTAGATCTTACTTTACAATAAAAATAACTTTACAATAATTGGTGGATGCTGGAGTTTATGGCCCAAATATTGATTCGGAGAGAGGGCTATTGTGAGAAGAATTGGCCGAACTTCTTAGTTGGTGGGAGCTACCAAGTTGCATTAGGGGGACTTTAACATATCTCGATTTCCGAGCAAAAGGTCAGGTGTATCTCACATTACTCCAGCCATAAGAGATTTTTCTGATTTCATTTCAGAACAAGAGCTAATGAACATTCCATTAACATTTCTCGGATGCAGCTCAAAGAAGGTTTCCCTAGTTATGCTCTGATCACTTTCCCATCATTTTAGACTGTGGAGGCATCCAAGGGGGTAGAAGGAATTTTAAATTTGAAAATATATGACTTAAAACTGACGGTTTTGTAGACAGGGTTAGATAATGGACTTCTTACAATTTCCAAGGCTCTCCAAGTTTCATAATGGAAAAAAAGTTGAAAGCACTGAAACAGGACCTGAAGCAATAGAGTGAGCAAGTTTTTGATAATGTGCTTTAGCAAAGATGCTCTCTTGTGGAGGAGCTGCAGGGTTGGGAATGAAAGGAGGAGGCCAGAACACTTTCTAAGCCTGAAACAATTTACAAGAGTCAGGTAGTAGCTAAAATTGAAAGAGTAACTTTGATAGAGGAGATTTCATGGAGACAGAAATCAAGGGCGCTCTAGCTTAAGGAGGGGGATAAGTGCACAAAATTCTTCCATAGGGTGGCTAATTCCCACAGGAGGAACAATGTTAATGATACACTAATGGTAGATGGGGCAGTTTCTTCGGATTAGTTGGTAATCAACAACCATATTGAGTAGTATTATCTACAACTGTTATATGAAGAGCACAACTGGCGATCGAAAGTGGATGGTTTGACTTTTTCAACATAGTGAGTGCAGGGTGGCTAGAGAGGCAGTTTGTAGAAGAGGAGATGTGCAGAGTAATCAAAGGTATGGCAAGTGGTAAGGCTCCTGGTCTGGATGAGTTTACTTTAGGCTTTTTTCAAGCTTGTTGGGAGGTGGTTAAAAAAGATATAATGCAAGACTTTCATGATTTTCATACTAATGCTAGATTTGAAAAGAACCTTAATGCTACCTTCTTAGCACTCATTCCCAAAAAGGTAGGGTCTGTGGACGTTGGAGACTATCATTCCATTAGTCTTGTGAATGGGGTGTATAAAGTTCTATACAAAGTGCTAGCGAATAGATTGAGCTAGGTGGTGGAAATATTCATTTCGAAGCTGCAAAATAGGGATGGGCAGCGGGGGCCCGTCCCTCGCTACCCCGCCCCCGTCCTCCCCGCCTCCGCATGGGCGGATGAGGTACCCCGCACCGCACATGCCGGGGCGGGGTCCCCCGTCCCGCATTAAAGACACTAAGCAGGGGCAGGGGGTGGGCAGGGCTCAACCCCGTCCCGCTTTTCCCCCGCCCCGCACTTTATATTTATACTATTAAATATATATTTGTATTTATATTTTTCAAATTGTATATATATAAAAATATATTACAATTTGTTAGATTTGTTCACAAGAGTTACAAGAGAGTGAGACTTGTGAACAAGTAAGTCCCACATTGCTCAAGTAAGACTCTTGTATGGCCTTGGAGTCCTATTTAAAGGTGGCCTAGGGTGCTCATGCCATATGCAATCTTGTTCACAAGTCTCACTCTCTTGTGACTCTTGTGAACAAGTCTAACAAATTTAAAAATTAATAACATAATTTTTATGTTATTAGTTTTTAAATTATTATTATATATATAAATTTTAATTTACGATTTAATTATATAATAATTTGGGTCTAAAAAAATATTTTTAGACCCAAAATTTTTTTTTAAGCCCAATGGAACATAATGTTCTTGAAGTGGGCGGGGGCGGGGGCGGATGAGGTGTTTGCCCGCCCCGGCACCGGACGAGGTACTCCGCCCCGTCCATGCGGGGGGCGGGGGCAAAAAAAGTCCCCCCGCATGGGCGGGGTGGGGGTGGCCCCGCCCCGCCGGGGGGGGGGGGGGGGGGGTTGGGGGGTGGTAGCACCCCTACTGCAAAATACATTTTTCAAAGGTAGCCAAATTCTCAATTCAATTCTTATTGCAAATGAAGTTTTGGACAGATGACTTAGTCTAGAGAACACGGGTTACTTGGAAAGCTAGACATGGAGAAAGCGTATGATCACGTCAACTGGCAATGCTTACTTTACTAACTTGAAAAATGTGATTTTAGGAAAGATGGTAGAAATGGGTAGAATTTTGCATCTCTTTAGCTCGTTTATCTTGGTGAATGGCTCGCCAGTGGGTTTCTTTAACTCCTCTCATGGCTTGAGACAAGGGTATCCGTTTTCTCTTTTACTTTTTTAATTTGTTATGAAAACTCTCAATAAGATGATTGGGGGCTTGGTGGATGGTGGATGGTGGGTTACTCTATGGTTTTTCGGTGGCAAATGGCGATCTTAACATTTCTTACCTACTATTTTCCAATGACACTCTCATCGTTTGTGGTGCACACCTTGGACACATTCAAGCTTTGAGGGCGCTACTCCTTTGTTTTGCAGCTGCATTAGGGTTGAGTATCAACCTTTCAAAGTTTGAATTAGTGCTAGTGGGGGCTGCCCACAAAGCAAAGAATTTAGCTACACTCTTGGGTTGCAAGATATCATCTTTGCCTATTTAGTATCTTGGATTACCATTGGGTACCTCTTCTAAATTTGAAAGGGTTTGGAATGACGTGGTCAAAAAGGTGGAGCGCAAATTGGCTTCTTGGAAGAGGTTATCTTTGTCGAAAGGTGGTATAGGCTGACTTCAATTAAAAGCACTCTTTCAAACCTACCCACCTACTTTTTGTTCTTGTTCCCGCTTCTTACAAAGGTAGTTAATTGCATTGAGAAGTTACAAATGGATTTCTTATGGAGTGGATTAGGGGAAGAGTTCAAATTTCATCTAATTAATTGGTCAATGGTTTGTACTCCAATTTTTTAGTGAGTATTGGAGATTCGCCACTTGACGAAATTCAATCAAGCCCTCTTGAGTAAATGGTTTTGGAGGTACCAACACGAAAGAGAGGCCCTATGGAAATCTGTTATAGATTCACAATTTGAAGAGGCTTGGGGAGGATAGTGCTCGAATGAGGTACGAGGCACACATGGAGTGAGGTTGTGGAAATATATTAGTAGACATTGAGAGATCTTTCAAGGACATAGACATATTGTGGTGGGCGATAGTTCGTGTCAGTTTTTGGTATGACAAATGGTGTGGTAACCACCTCCAAGACACCTTCCATGTTATCTTTGAGCTCGCAAGAGAAAATGATGCAATGATTGCCGATCTTTTGGCATTTTCAAATGGCTCTCGTCAATGGAATATTGATTTCATTAGGGCATCCCAAGATTGGGAGTTGGAGACTATTATTGAGTTCTTTGCAGCATTGTATTTCATAAGTATACCAAGGGACATCGGAGATAAGATACACTGGAGTCATTCGAAGAAAGATAATTTCAGTGTTAGATCATTTTACCAAGTACTAACGAGTCCTGGAATGACTATGTTCTTGTGGAAAAGCATATGGCAGATGAAAGCTCCTTCAAAAGCAGTTTTTTTTTTTTTTGAATAGCATCCTTGGACAAGATCCTTACTACTAATAATCTGAGGAAATGGAGGGTCATTGTGCTGGATTGGTATTGTATGTGTAAGAAGCATGAGGAATCAGTAGATCATCTGCTTTTATACTGTGAGGTGGCTAGGAACACGTGTGATGATTTGTTCACGAGAATCAGATTGTCATGGGTCATGCCTCTTACATTAGTGGATTTTCTCACAAGTTGGAGATGCCTTCATGGTAACTCACAGGTAGCGGCCATTTGGTTAATGATTCCTATATGTATGTGCTGGTGTATTTGGAGAGAGACAAATGCTAGAAGCTTCGAGGATGAAGAGAGAACAATGGATGAGCTAAAAGCTTTCTTCTTTAAGTCCTTATTCTTATGGATAAGGGCCATAGTTTGTAACAGACTAAGTGTCCATAACCTTCTACTTTCTATTGTAACCTCTAGGTGTTTCTCATATATACTTTCTATGTATTTGGATTTTCCCTATTTCTATAAATACAATTTCTTGTTTACCTATCAAAAAATAATAATTTTTCAATATATTTTTTATTTTCGTTTGTATAGGAAAAATTTTTATATTTTTACTTTTACACGTGGAATGTCAAGAGAGGTGTTGAACTATTGGTTTTTATTTACCATTTTGAATGAAAGTAGAAATTGAGATCATCTCTAATTCATTTGTTTGAATTGGATTGTCTAAATGACCTTTGGATCGAAAGGCACCAGGACAACAGTAGCCTCTCCAAATTAAAGAAATTGGATTTTCTAATTCAGAAACAAAAAATTAAATGTTTATATATAAATAATATTAACGTTATAGATTCTCTGTTCTGTAACATTTTAATAATATTTTGATCCAATTTAATACTTTTTTTTTTATTTTTCAATTTCTCTGTTATTTATTTTAAATAAAAATGTCTTATGTAACATAGTTTTCATTTAAAATTGAGGGGAAAAAAATCAATAAAAAAATTGAGAGAAAATGGAAAAAAATAAAAATGATTGAATTCGGTGGTTGGTAATTTAGGAAGGACGGAGGGAGGAGGCTTTGTCTGTAATTGGCCATGGGGCCTTCAAACAAATTTCCTTAAACCCCCATATTCCCCTCCCTGCCTTCGTTATCCATTTGAGAGGAGGCAAGTCAAGTGGAAAGTATTGGGATTGTTGTGCAAATCTTTCTTTAGGGTTTTAGTGCTTTAGTTAAGCATAGTTGCAGAAGAAATCGAATAGCTTTGAAGGGGAAGGGATGAAGAAGCTGAGATGGGCAATGGACGGAAGCTTTTGGGACCTCGACGTGTCGACGCCGAGGACCCTTGACGGGTTGGCCCGTCCTGTTCCTGGTGACCCAATTCCGCTGGGTCTATCGAGAGGCACCAGGCTCTCGAGGGCCAAGCAGCTCCACTTCATGCAGCGCTTCATGGCCGCAACATTTGTCCCCTCTTACGCCGCCGCCTCCGACGGCTTCGCTCTGCAACGCGTCCTCACCGTTCCCTTCTCTGAAAATTGGTTCTGCACTTTGTTGGGCCAGTTCAATTTTCAGAAGTTCGTGTCCTCTTTGATGAAGGAGAGTGGTGAAACATCGACACCACCACCAACTGTCTCCACATCCTCGTGGCTTGAATTGCAATTGCAGAGCATTGGAAGACACCTTCGTGACAAATCCTTGTATGCCCTCGGCTTCTCTTCCGAACTATTGTTAACACCCGATGATACCATGCTTCTTAGCGTAGATTCACATTCATTTTCGCATGCTCATAAGAAGACGCCTCGGAAGAAGGCAGTCCTTCATCACAAGGTAACTCTTCAGCTTCCTTTTCAACTATTACCATATGTATTCTCTGTGTTCCCTTTTTTTTTTTTTTCGGCCAAGGGTATTCTCTTCTACCTATGGGTGTTGTGGTACATTCTCTATTTATTCATAGCTTCTTGTTCTTGTATTGTGAGTTGCGTTGTGCTATTCTGGTAAACATTTCTTCTTGATAAGGATTAAGTCTTTTGGTTATGATGTATTTGCCAAATTTTGAAGTTTCCCAATCACAACTTGACGGTGGAAGCAGTTTCGCCAGCGCTTTTTGTTGACAAGTCTGGTAATTATTGGGATGTTCCCTTTTCCATGGCCATTGATCTGGCTTCTCTCGCTTCTGACTCTGGTGCCAGCTATCATCTATGTTTGCACCATAACGCCGGTTCACCCACGCAATTCGGAGATGATCACACCACCAACGAAGTACCCGCTACTCTCCTCCCTGGTTTATCCCTCAAAAATGCTTTTTCCTTCAAGCATAATTTGGATATTTGGAGGAGCAAAGCTCAGAAGTTGAAAATGGTGCAACCGTATGACATGTTCCTTTCAACTCCTCACGTTTCAGCATCTGGGATCATCGGTAAGCAAGCTACTGTTTCTTTTGCTCACTTTAAATTCTAGTGGTTGATCCAAATGGGGATGGGGAGTGCAGGGTTTGGCTCTAAGCTTTTGGTAGGCAAGTTTCACTTCAATGGAGGAATACTTGGCAGATTTAAAAAAATGAACTATCAGACCTTGGATTTTGTTAATTATCATGCAAGTTGTGCGTCTGGTGAAAGTGAAACTAATAACTGTGATCCCATGCACTTCTTTATAACTTTTAAGGGACAGAGATAATTTGTCTGGTTGGCTCCTCTGTCTGACCCCTATGCTAAGATTTCTATTATGAATAACAAAGTTCATGACATTTTCATCATTGAAGTTTCAGCTTGGGCTCAATGCAAAAGATCTATCATTGATTTGGTCCTAACCACCACTTGATGCATCACTTAGCATTCCGATCATTGACTGATGGAAAATTCACGTGTAATGCATACCAATGAATAAATCTCATATGCCATTGCTGTAGGTGCTGCTTTGACAGCCTCTGTTGGAGATTGCTCGGTTAGATCAAAGGATCAGGATCCCAACTGCTTCTCTTTTGAGGCATCTGGAGTAAAATCTGCCTTCCTAGCAGACCTATTTGCATCAGTATCATTTACAGCTCAGCATGGAAATTACCAACGGCTATTTTTGGATCTCACCCGGTTTCATGCCCGCTTGGACTTTTCTTCTGGTTCCCGGTTTCTTTCAGGTGCAACACGTCTAACTCAAGATCTTATTAATTCTCGACAGCCAAGTCTTGAAGATTTTCAAGCCATTTGCCCCAATGCTACCCTTTCACTTCAGCAGCAGGTGCCGGCATTTTTCTCATAATCTTTCATGTTTATGTGTTTATGTTTGCACAACATACTTCTGGGCTCAACTAATTTTGTTTTACAAAAGAAGAAATACAGCTCAGCAACCTCTCTCTTGTGTGTGTGAGTGTGAAAACAGCTGGTAGTTAAACAAATGATTGTTTCCTTCTTACTTGTTGGAATCAAATAGTTTGGCACGAGGAAAGCTTTGCAGCTTCCATTCAGATATGTTTTTTCACTAAAATATCTGCTACCTGTTGAGTTAGACATCAAATTTCGATTCTAGAATGAATTTGTAGTGTCGACAGAATATACACAATGGTCTCCAATGATGTAATGGCCTTGTTTGTGCTTATTCAGTACAATGTTAAAAAACTTGTTTTGATTTTGAACTTTTGAAGTTCATCTTATTAGAAACTTGTAATATTTATGTAGCATCTGGGAGAAATGTTTAAAAGGTATCATCTTTCTGTTATATTTTCTTTTCCCTTTCTTGGCATTTCATATCTTTTTTCATCACATATTTATATAGCATCTACCTACAAAAAAACAAAAAAAAGAACAAATTTATGTAGCATCTAAAGAGGTCTAACAGCTTACTTGTATTCGTTTCAGATTGCTGGACCCTTCAGTATTAGAGTCGATTCAGGAGTTGCAGTTGATTTGAAGAACCGAGACTGGCCTTTACGTGTGGATGAACCTATATTTGCTATTGAGTATGCATTGCAAGTCCTTGGTTCAGCAAAAGGTGTGGCATGGTATTCACCAAAGCAGCAAGAATTCATGTTAGAGCTTCGTTTTTTTGAGACATAAATCATATTCGTTTGTATGTGTTTCTTTTTCTGTGTTTTCCTACTGTGGATCATTTGAGGGAAATACTCCCCATACCTACCATTTTTGTCACCATATCCTCTCTAAACTATCTCCACTTCCCTAAAACAAGCCCGTCTCCTCCCCTGTCCCTCCCCTTATAACCCAACAAGGATCCTTGCCATTTTCCCCTGTTTTGTTTTTTCCCTCGTTTTTCCCCCCTTTCAGGGTAGACGAAGTCAGATCTACCAATTTTGGGCCACAGCGCATGTGCCCCACCATTACATTCTAAAGCAC
This sequence comes from Carya cathayensis, assembly GCA_011037825.1. Taxonomy (NCBI): domain Eukaryota; kingdom Viridiplantae; phylum Streptophyta; class Magnoliopsida; order Fagales; family Juglandaceae; genus Carya; species Carya cathayensis. The sequence continues at coordinate 974,748 of QGSO01000172.1, forward strand.
ACCACCCTTAAGTTTCTCAATGCAATCCCTTCCATGATCCATCCAGCTATTGAGAGCTTCTCTCCTTGCTACTTCCCCTAAAATTGAAAGTTGCCATACTCCCCTCTCCAAGAAAGACGAAGTGGAGTTCTCAACGATTTCCCCACAACACTGCAAAAAGATGCCCTCTTATGCTGTGATGCCCTATGCTGATTTCTTGATACCTGATTGATCAAAAAAGTTTAGAACCGGATCGGTTTACCAGCTCTATATCCAGATTTTTTTTTTTCTTGCAATGTTGCAACTGTAATTGGATATTTTTCGGGCATCTATTCTCTCTTATTGTAGTACCATAACATTATTGATATATCATTTGCGTGTTAAAAATAATATTTATGTCACCTTTAGAAAAATTTATGGATATTTCTCGTACCAGCCTTTTTTTGCCACCAGTAGAAAATTTGTGTCCAACCTCGAGAGCCAGGCTTCATATGGATGCTTAGAGTGTCTTAGATTATCTGTAAATAGTAATGAAATAGTTTAAGAATAGCGGTAAATAGTTTGTGAATAATAGTAAAATAGTTTGAGAATAATTGTGTTCTCAAATATATCCAAAATTATAGTAATTTCAGCCTAGCTGCTAAAGCATTTCATGATGTCTTGGCGTTGGCATGCTAATAAGATTCATTGCTATGATAGGGTGAGAATATGGCTGGCATCATCTGTACTTTGAGAGTATGTATACATGATTTTCTCACCCTATTATATGATGCCATGTCAAATAAAACTGATGCTTATATAAACAATTTTAATTACATAATATGTGAGAGACGAGAGTACCACGATACATATACTCTGCAAGTACTTGATAATCTTCCATTCTATAGCCATCATTACTCATGGTATTCCCATGGAAAGTTCTTGACTTTGTGTTTCAGCAACTTGAATACCTAACTCTTCCTATTGTTTGTGGTTCAATTATAATTTTGCCTTACTAGAGAAAAGAATCTAATGTCATACGCCATGCATGGACTACACTCAAAAGGAAACCTCCAATCCGTCGAGTTTTGATTAGTGTCATGTAAAGGACATAGAATTTAAAACAAAAGTGAAAAAGAAATTGTTTTATTTGACCGCAAAAATATATATATTGGACTTATATATATATTAAAAAAAACTGATAGTTACAATCGTTGCAAGCGTTATACAATCAATTTGAAAAAAATGAATAAATATGGAATTCATATGAAACAAAATTAATTTTTTAATTATTGATCTCACTCTTTTATAAAGCGATTGCTCAATACTCTACAACTGTTTGTAGCATTATTCTATATTTGACCTCATTTAGTATAAAATATCTGTTCCTCTCCCCATTTTTTCTGTTCAAATAAATATATTAAAAGAATTATATATATTATCAGTCGATTTTTCTTATATTCTTATTGGAGATAAGAATGAAGAAATTTATAAATGTTTAGTTCTACCATATTTTCATACAAGACATAAAAAACTTATTTCTCAAACACACTCTAAAAAGAAACCCGGGTTCCGGGCCGAACCCCAGACTTGAACCCAAGTAAGGCCTAAATGGATTCACGCCTTGCTTTGTATCTTTACGAAGTGTACGTACAAATGGTTGGCCGACAAGGTGTGGAAGCCATGGCCATAACTGTCTGATTAATGCTGCATCAATTTTCCTTTAATTGCACGGCAAATATTAATTAGTTAATACAGTCCCATTTGGAGACTACAATGCTGGTCTAAACAATTTTATGTTTAAAATTTTTTAAAATTAAAATAATATTCTTCTTAAAATGAAAATTTTTCTTATTTAATAAAAGGCCTGCATGTACAGACCTCAAGTGAATACGACAAATAGAATTATTTTTTCTTAAAAACAAAAACAAAGTCTCGAGAATACCTAAGTTGTCTCTCTCGATCGACTCGGGCCCGATTTGGATTCGGTGAGATGGTTTTATCTCATCTCTGCTTGTACGGTAAAACACTTCTCAATCTAAACGGCTGATTTCAAATCATTGAGATGGTTTCTTTATTTTCACTAACGACACACTAGCCCAAAGACTAAAAAAGGCTTTCATCTTCCTATTACTTTTCAGAGACTTTTGTTTTTGCAAACCACAATACAACGGCACAGACATGAATATCCAACGTCTAGTAATTACTTCGAATCCCTTCTCCTGCTCCGTGCCCTTCTTTCTACGCACTCCATCTCACATCCCTCCGTAAAGGTGCAGTTCCTAAAATCTCTGTATCCTGCAAGAGTTTCTCTTCATGCCGAGCTTCTCTTCATAGGTTGGCAAAAATCGATTTGTTTACCGTGAGTTATCTTTGTGAGTTCTTCCACATGTATGGGATGAAGGACTTATGATCAGGGTTCACAACCCTCACTATCTAGGATTATTGCCTGGCCCTACCACTGGAATTGTATTTGAGGACAAGGCGATAAGGGAACTAAATAAATTTAGGTTAAACGAAGAAGAATGGGGGAGGATGGAAACACGAAGGGGCACAATTGGGAGTGAGAATAAGAAGATTCAAAAAAGAAAAAAAACGAAGAGGAGAAGGGGATTCGAAGAAGGGGAAAACGAAGGGGAGTGGGAAGCAGAAAATAAATGAAAAGTATCTCACGCACCTCATCTCGCCCCTTTGACTTTCAAAGGAAATCCCGATCTCTATAAGGAAAGGTGTTTGCCCCCATTTCGTCCATGGAGTCTCACAATATTTTGATAAAAAGTATTTTATAAATATATAATTAATTATTTAATTATTTTATTGACCCAAAAAAAACAAATTTTTAACTTTATTAAATTAATATATTTTAATAAAAATATTATCATCTTTTAATATTATTATGAAATATATAATAAAAAATTATATTTGAGTAGGTAATTTATAAATTAATATTATTATTTATAAATAAAACAAAATCATTACAAAATATTATGCAATAATTAGTGGGACCCACATCTATCAAATCTCTAAAAAATTAAAACCATCTCATCTCACTTCCTAATTCAAACCAATGTTTTAAATATCGTACCGAATAGCATACCGGTTAAGGCACTGGAATAAAATATTTTGATACCGATACCGTTTCGGGATAGTCGATATATGAATAAATTATATTTCAAAATAATAGTCTATATATGAAAAAATTATATATGAATACATATATGTATAAATTATAAATAGTCTAGCCTGAATTGAGGGTGAAAAAATAAACTTATAGTATGAAGAAATGAAAAAAAACAATAGAGGCCGAAATACCGGCTGATACGCAGGCCAGTACAGGCCGAAATATAGGCCGGTATGACCGATAAGAAACAGTCCCAATATCTGTACCGGCCACTGGGCCGGTACGGTACGATCTTCAAAACAATGATTCAAACACACAAAATTTTCAAAAACTATATCATCTCGTCTCAACTCAACAATTTCATTATAATTTATAAATCATCACATCTAATCCCCGAATCCAACAATACTAGGGAAGGTTTTAGAAAACTCATATATTGTACATATTTAGAACAATTTTAGAAAATGTTTGGATAATAAGTTGAGTTGAGATGAGATAAGATAAAAGTTTAAAATTGAATAAAATCTTGTTAGAATAATATATTTTAATATTATTTTTATTTTATAATTTGAAAAAATTAAATTATTTATTATATTTTATAGGAAATATTAAATGATATGAGTTGAAAGACCTTCTCAGTCCAAACAGCCCTTAAAATCTCTACCTAACTTTGATATACGTAACTTTGAAAGAGATATAGATATATATCTTATAACATTTATAGCTCTGTGAGCAAATTTATCATGACTTATCGGTCTCCCATGAGAAATCCAAATCCCTCCCGACTCCTACATTTATTGAACGTAAACCTCTCACGTTGAATGAATACGCAACATCAATGGGTATCAGAACGCATGACCATAAAGCTACAAGATGGTAACTAAGGCAATAAACTCAAGAAGGTTACACGAGATTAGGGTCAGGGTGGAATACTGCTCATTGATTTTACTAGAAAAATTCTCAATTCATTTGCAATTTGGTCTATCAACCATGTTAAGAGAGAGGCAAACAAAGCAGCCCATTGTTTACCTCGAAATTCACTATTGATGCACGAAGACTTATATGATTTGAAAGAAATTCTTGATTTTATTTGGATCACTGTTAACAGTGATATGATTACTTTGGTCTATCAATCAAGTTCCTAATCAAGCATGTTAAGCACGTAATAGGTTTTGATTATTGTGTCCCAGAGAAGTTCAACCCCCACGAGGCTAAACTTACGTGCAAAGCAACCTAAAATCCAACATGCATGTTAAGCATGTGAAGCTAATCCGTTGAGCAATTCAAGGCAATTCCGATCTATTCTTGCCGCAAACAATAAAAGTACAAACAACTTTAAAATAAAAATAAAAAAATGTAGTGAAATATTAAATTATATATGGATGATTGTTGAGGAATAAATCTTGCATTGTGTGTGAATAAGCTATTGAGCATGTTTATAAGGTTAAAGTAAATATCTCTTTTTGAATCGATTTTATGAAATGAGTTAGGTCTATGAATTTTTTTATGGTATCAAAATCTGTCATAGGACGAATAAGAGCTCACACTACTTAATACTTAACTCGTAACAAAGATAAAAAAAAATTCTAGTCTGCACGTGAGGGAGGTGTTGAGGAATAAATTTCATATCATCTGTGGACAAGCTCTTGAGCATGTTTATAAAGTTAGAGCAAACCTCTCTCTTTAAACCGATTTTATGAGATGAGTTAGGTCTATAAATTTATTCAATAATTAACCTACAAATTCCTTCTCCTTGTTAATCTTTTCAATTTATTTCTATACTCTTTAAACTAAACTAATAAAATCCAGAACAAAATGAGAAATGAGAAAAGGAAAATGTTTTCTCTCGATTTATATGCATTTTTAGTTTTGGGTTCTTAGAATAGAAGAAAAAGTTATTCTATTCTCTAGCTAGTATATAAAGCAAATCTTTCATATTATTTAAATTGTAAAATTTAATTTTTAAAATCTCTCTTTCAAATTAAATTAAATTATATAAATATTTTACTATATAACTTGATCGCTGGACTTCGCAGCTTAAGGTTCTTGTGTCACGTTTTTTCTTGCCTCGGGAATTTAAAAACGAGATTATGAATTATTTATCCAAAACATAAATAATAATAAATAAATAAAATTTCTCAAGTGAAATATATGATATTACCATTCTAAATTTATCGGGCCGGATTCCTACCCGCCCTTTTAGTTTGTTGCGGTATCGGGTTTGTTTGGTATTGGATAGGAGATTTTTTTTCTCTTTCTTTTTTTTTTTAAAAATATTATTAATCGTTTAATAAAACTTTTGAACATAGATTTTTGGTGGGATTGGCTTTGTAAAAAGTATGTTTGGAATTTTCAACATTCATCTAAAACGATCTCATCTTATATTACTATCCAAACCGCACTTAAATCAAGAGAATCAATGCAAATACCAGATGATCAATATTATTTTTGAATTATGAAAAATCCATTTTTATATGTACAAACAAATATTTTAATTGAAAGTAAAAACTTTTTCAAAAAAGAGTTTTGCTACTTACAAGCAAAGTCGCGTATTAATCTGCGTACTAATATTTATTTCTTCATATTCAAAATTTAAATTAACATTGTTTTCAATAAAATTTATTTTTTCACCAATCACAATAAATTGATATACATATTGGTATGTAGTTGTGCTTGTAACTAAATTTTTTCTTTAAAAAATGGAGATTTTTTTATTTGTTTTGGAATTATTCTTTCCCAAGGTGTGGTGGATATCTAATTCGTATGTGATGTACAAGTACGAAAAAGTGGTGTCCCAAGTCATATGATATGATATGGCCGGTGGATTATATTTTTCCGACTCCTTTTATGTATATAATTTAATAAAGCTGTCACCTCCATCTACAATGTTTTTTTTATCTTATCTGTATGTATTAATTTATTATTATATTTAAATGTTAATGTGTGTGTTTAAATAAAAAATAAAATTAACAAATCATATATTAATTTACAGTATAGAAAATAGTAATTAGAATTTTCTTGAATTAATGTCATTCGAAGAAATAACTTCTGTTAAAGACTTTTCTTGTTTAGGTTTTATGAATGAATATGATTTGTTTTTGTGTTATAATTTTTGCAAAAGTTATTATGAGTTTTGTTGATTCGTTGTTCGGTTACGGTTGAAATCCCACAATATGGTCGGATGATCATCTCTCTCACGCGATGGCTTGCTTAATCATAAATAACGGGATGTAAATGAGATAAATGTTTACGTGATTCGACGTAGAGACCTACGTCCAGGATCTTAATGTAAATCCACTAGATATCGAGTTTGTTACAGTCTTTCCAGTGATCTTAATCTCTCGTTTGTTTTTACAACTCATCTCATTTTATCTAATCATTACAATTTTTTTAAAAAAAAATTTACACAAAATAAAATAAATGATTTAACTTTTTCAAATATCAAAACAAAAATAATATTAAAAAAATATATTTTAATAATATTTTATTTAATTTTCATCTCATCTCATCTGTAAAAATAAATAAGACCATCCTTCTTTCTCTTTTCAAGTAAGCCAAAAGTGGAACCCACTTTTTTGTTGCCACTTCCTCTTTTATAATCTATCTATCTGCTTTATGTTTCATCTTCTCGTCAACCTCTTGTCTTTGTTAGATTCTCTCTTATTCTTCTCTCTTTTATACCCTTGCACAGGCCTCGTTTGTTTACTTAAATTTAAACTATCTCATCTCATCATTATAATTTTTTTAAATTCTCACACAAAATATAATAAACAATTCAATTTTTTCAAATTTTAAAACAAAATTAATATTAAAAATTAATATTATAATAATATTTTATTCAACTTTTAATAAAACATTTCATTTCATCTCATTTAAACTGTATAACCAAACAAGGCCATCATGAGAATCGATGCAAATGATTGGATAAAAATTATTTTTGCATTGCGGAAAATTGTTTTGTTATGTACAAAATGTTTCGAATTGAAGCTGAAATATTTTTTTAAGAAAAATCCGGATTTTTTTTTAAACATTTATAAATCCTAAACAAGACAACGGATGGATGTTGGAGTTCCACAAATACAACGAGAGAACTCCTTTAAGAGATATGGCCGGTGGATTAAACTTCTTCCGACCCACGTTTTAGGCTACATATATATATATATATATATGATGGATAAGATTTAATATAAGGTGTCGACTCCGCAATGTTTGGACCGACAACTTGGATGGATGTCACGCATGAGCATTATATAATATAAACTAGTCTTAGGTTGATCATAAATTAAGAGGAGTTCACCTTTTAACTGCTGACGGAAGGCCTTGGAAAATTCCGTTTGGCAGGAAGGGGAACCACATTCACAATGGCAACCACTTTTCCAATTAACAACGAAAGCAAAAGCAAATGATGGCCCCAAAGTGGACCAACTCTTAAGGATTAATTATAAAATTAAAAATTAGGAAGATTAATGGAATAGGACCAACTCTTAAGGATTAATTATAAAATTAAAAATTAGGAAGATTAATGGAATAATAAAGAATTGATGCAATCCAATTAGGATGAAACTAGTAAGAGCCTAACACTCATGATAGGCTTGAAAGAAGGAGAACCAGTTTTGATCCACTTGATCTAAGCTATGGAAGACACGACTTGGGCCTATTGTTATTGAAGGCCATGGACTTATTTATTTCATTAAAATGACTTATTTTATTAGTCATAGGAATTAATCTAGAATAATTGGGCTTTGGGGATGTCCAGCTCACACGTCTTATTTCTAATGAACTAGGGTTTTTGGGAAGGCATTGTATTTTGGCCAATGACTTATTTGAAAAGTTATTATTTTACAAACTAGGGTTTTAGAAGTTACTTTAGCACTGCACTGTTCACGCTACAGTACCACGGCACTATTCCTTTAGGGTTTTGAGAATTGTCTATTCAAACCACTTGTAGCCTTATTTGAGAAGGTAAGACATTATTGAAATTGATGAATTTTATTCATTATGAGTTGAGTTTATCTCCTCTTGTTCTTGATTGAACGTTTGAACTTATCAAAGGTAAATTACAACCTTTGTGGTGTTCCTCCTTTGTAATCTGAGTTTTTGAGACGGGTTATTCAACGGGTCTAGATTTTCATATAATCTAAGTTCTTGAAACGATTTTTCATCGAGTCTAGATTTTCTATCCATTGACTTGACTTTGACTTTCTTGGGTTTGTTTTTCTAATATTGTTGTTGGGTCTCAAAGCGAGTCGATTGTGGTTCACATCAACAAATTTTCAAATACACGTGAAAAGAGCAATGCTTCGTAAAGTATACAAGTACCGTACAGTTGTTTTAAAAAAAAGATTTAATATTAAAAAATTAATTTTTTTTATACATATTTCATATTTATCTACTTTTTATTTAAAAAAATTGTCTGATACTCACGGATTCTACGACTGTGAACATCATTTTATAAAAAATATAGAATTAGCTTTACATTGAAATAATGTTAAAGATACCAAAATATAAGATTTGGAGAGAGATAGAACATAAAGCGGATCTCATCATATTTATTATTGTTTGAGAAAATTTCTTGAGCAATATTTAATGTTTAATAAATATTGAGAGAGAAAGATTGTAATTGATAATTTGATATGCTGTCATGAATATAAATATTGAGAGAGAAAGATTGTGATTGATATGCTGTCATGAATAAAACGATATGGTTAGTTTAAAAAAATGACTTCTTATTATAGTTTACATATATTTTATAATAAAAATAATTTTACAATTTAATATATCACATTAAAATTAATGTTTATTAATTAAGCCCTAGATGACACGTCTCTCAAAGGAGCAACAAGAAATCTGAGGTAATTAGGTCCCTTCCAACAAGTAAGATATGCTGTCTGAGTTAAGAAATGTGTCATGGTCATTGGTCAAGTAAGATAGTCTTTTTCTATTATTTATATGATATGATTTGATTTTTAAAATAAATTTAAAAGTTTAAATTATGCAAATCAAATCATATCATGTCAATAATGTAGATAGTGAATCTTTTATATATATCTACTTATAATGAGTAATGCTACATACAATTTTAGAGTGTGTAAGTGTCATGCAATCGTTATGAAAAAAAGTAGAGTTTATTATTAAAAAATTGATTTTTTTTTTCACGTGGATTCAATATTTATTCACTTTTTTTTCAAAAAGATTATGCGATATTTACACTCTCATGATTGCAAATATTATTTCTTTACTTTTAAACCATACCCTCGCATAGCTGCAAGTGTTGTATAAAGTTTGAAACTTTGGATCATTGGATGTTACTTGTGTTCGAGGGAGATTCATCTGATGGCGTATCCTATATAGCTACTATCTCTATCCAAAACCAAAAGTAGTTTATGTACCAAAGTTATAGCCAATGATATGGTACTTAATTTCGATTATATAAAGACTCGTTTTATTTCTTAAATAACACAAATTAATGACATGTACCATGTTGCCCTAGTCATTGTAACACAGGGACCTTAGGAATATCGAAGGCGATACTCTCCATTTAAATAGTCAGTAGAAAGTAGAAACGGTTGGCCAGCTAGCTTTTATCCCATTTGTTGGGAACCCCACTTATTGCATGCAGCGAGTCTCGTTTCTTGCCGTGTCACCAAAGGTTCAATGCGTTTGCCATGTTCAATGTTCACAGTTCATAATAAATAAATAAAACACTATGGAAACAATTGGTGGATCTCACAAACTAACATGGTACGCTGCCACCACGTGTCCTTACTATATTTTTTTCCTGTTCTTTATTTTTACCAACCACCGTCCACATGCGGGGGAGAGGGGAGGGGCGTAAGGGAGGGTTGAAATGAACAAAAAAATAAAAAAATATTAATATGACACGTAAGCTTATAAGATCCTTATGTATCTCTAATAACCCTCAACAAAAAAATATATTTTTATTTGAAAAAGTAATAGAAAATAAATATTATTTGAAAAAAAAAAGACAAAAACGTAGGTTGAAAGGTGCTATTTTGCTTATGGATGTAATTTTGTTTGTTATTTATCCATAAATTAATAATATTTTTGAGTCGAGCTAGTAATGAAAATCAGAAAACAAAAATCCATCCTCTAAATATTTTAGTAGCCATGAAGCGATCCATGTGGGGGCCGGAGAAAGACGATGTAATAACTGATCATAAGCTAACTCGACATGTGAGAATGATAAAGATTGTTATGGCCGGTTTGGATATCTAAATTCAAATTATCCTATCTCATATAATTATTATAAAATTTTATATAAGATAAAAATAATAATTTTATTTTTTAAAATTTTAAAACAAAATTAATATTAAAAAAATTATATCATAAGAATATTTTATTTAACTTTTCACAAAATATCTGATCACATCTCATCTCAACTAAACTGCATAATCTGTTTAGTTACACAATTCAGATGAGATGAAATAAGATATTTTGTTAAAAGTTAAATAAAATATTTTTATGATGTAATTTTTTTAATATTAATTTTGTTTTGAGATTTAAAAAAATTAAATTATTTATTATATTTTATATAAAAATTTTAAAAAAATTATAATAATAAGATTAAATAAGATTGTTTATATTTAGATAAACGAACAAGACGTGAATGTATAGGTGGTAACTTTATTTTCAATCTTTCAGCTTGCATGTGTGGATATAGACAGTCACAACAGCAGAACCACAGACAGTGGCGGAACCACATGTCGGGAGTCTATGATCCCATCCTCACATGACAAGTGGCTCCACCTAAGAAACTTTAAAAATTAAGCCTTTTCTTTTCAATAAAATTTAGAAAAATCCTTTATGATTTCTAAAAATATGTAAAACTCCTCTTATATTTTATCATAAATTAAAAAAAAATACTCTAATCATAAATTGCTCTAAAAAAAGGGATAGGTCCAATGAATTATATTATAACTGATCAGCCGACGAAATCGCCTTATTATGAGTTGAGAAATTATAATATTATTTGACCGAAATTGTTAACTTCTTTTTTTAATTTATTTTTAATAATTATATTGTAAAATTTGTTTCACATCTTCCAGATCCCGGATTCACATCCACTCTTATTCTAATTTTGAAAAATGATACTTAACTACCCTCAAAGTTAGTATTCTAATTTTTTTTCTTAATAATTAAAGGAGTGACATTAATTGAAGTTATGTATTTTTTTTTCTTAATGTTTAAGAATATTAAAAAAATGTTTAAAAGAAAATAAAAAATTTAAAGATACTAAGAATCACGCTCAGCTGTACATAAAATTTTACATGAAAGTCTTATAGAGTCGTAAAAAATTATAAAGTCTTATAGTGAAAAAATTACTATTAATATAAAGAAATTATACAAAATAAATTAATAAATTAATATAACTTTATAAAATTTATTAAATTTATTTCATAATCTAATATATTATGTCAAATTATATTAATTTATAAATTTATTTTTATATAATCTCTCCTCGATTGTTTTCCAAAACGAAATGAAATAAAAAAGGAAAACAATCCGCGAGACAACCACAACATGGTAAAACAAGAGCGCACGTAAGGAGCAATTGTCGCGTGACAGAGGTAGATGGATGGGTGGCTTTATTGTCATCACTGGGAGTTGGGAGCTCTGCTAGTTATTTTTTAATATATATTTTTAATATTTTTAAATATTATTTTAAATTTTTTTATAATATTATTAAAAAATATTTAATTATTAAATAAAAAAATAAAAAATCTCAACAGTTATACGAGCGAGTAGCATTTTTCTAGATGTATAGATCCACAGATAGGGAAACGTGGAGCCTGTAGGATGACGCGGGAAAGACGTGCCCTCCTTTCCACGTTATCATGATCTAATCCCCTATATATCTATCTAATTAGGATTATGGGTAACTAATATCCTTAAAAAAAAAACAAACAAACAAAACTGTGATCACATTACTTTGTGTATATATACATACACGCACTTGGATTAGTTTAGAATACAGTTGGGTTAGCAAAACTAAAAAAAACAGAACAGGGAGAGATAAAAGGCTGTTGCTCGAGCATGTTGGATTAACAAACAAGATCAAGAAGCAGCAGCAGAATTTCCTTCCTTGGCTTTTACCTCCTGCTGTAGCGCGCGTTTGCTCAACTTTCAGTGCCTTTCATCGTTTTCAATCTCCAATAACCCCATATTCATTAGACACGTAGAGAGAGAGAGAGAGAAGAGAAGAGAGAGGCAGAGGGCTAACTTTAATTCTGGGGTTGGGGTTGGGGAGGTTTAAATGGTGAGAAAGGGGCTGGAAAGAGAGGGAATGCGACTCGGGAAGTACGAACTGGGAAGGACTCTGGGAGAAGGCAATTTCGGAAAGGTCAAACTGGCCAAGAACATTGAAACTGGCGAGCCTTTTGCTGTTAAGATTCTGGAGAAGAACAAGATTATTGAACTCAAGATTACTGATCAGGTCTCTCTCCATTTTTTTTTATCCTCTTAAAAAACGAAAAAAAAAAAAAATCCTTTCTTCGTTAACGGGTCTTCAAATTCGCCATCACATTTCTTATTCTTTTACCGAGCATCATTGTTTTTGGTACCTCTTTAATGGGTTCCCTTTCTTTTCTGGATTAATTCATTTTTTAGTGTTCATTTCGTGAAGATTATGTACTCCGAATCATCGGTGATCGAGTTTATTCATCAATGTTGTTGTATATGGTGTTACAGATAAAGAGGGAGATTGCCACCTTGAAGCTCCTCAAACATCCTAACGTCGTCAGATTACATGAGGTATAACATTAACATCATGCTTTTGCTTTGCCTGTTCCTTTCTGGATATTGCATACCCTTTTTCTCTTTTTCTTTTTTACGTTGATTCTGTACCATAATGTTCCAATTGCTGGATGCTTTGCCTCTTCTTTTCCGTTAACTGTTCCCCTATTCTCAACCCTTTCGTCTTCTACAAGAACAGCATAGTATCTTCAGCCGAAAAAAAGAAATACTGTTTTTTGTCTACGCCAACCGGAAAAAAAGATACGATATTGGCGTAAGTTGCAGCACCAATCCTGGGGGCGTTTATAGTGTTAATCCAGGTTTAAATTTTTAAAATTTTTTGTTTCTGGTAGTATAATTTTAGTCATTTATCCCTAAATTTTCTTATCCTTTCCGATAAAAGTGAAGAGAAAAAATATAGAAAATGATACTGCAGAAAATGTACTGTATAATTATTTAAAAAATATATATATATAATAAATATATAATAAATTTTATTTTTTTTAAAATAAATATATAATATTTATACACTTTATATTTATAATTAAGAAAATACTTTGACCACAAAATATTACGCATAAATAAACTTATAAATTAATGTAATTATATGTGATTCTTCGTATTATAAAATTATATTTATTATAAAATAAATCTAATAAATTTTATAAAAATACATTAATTTATAAATTTATTTTATATAATCTCCTTATTCCGTTCACAATTAATTATACTTCCATTACCCTCGAAACGTCACGTCCCCAGAACGTGGAGCCCAGGGGCACGCTCACGTGAAAGTAGCCTTGCGCAGAAGGCTGGCCCCTCCCTGCAGGCTCTGCGACCACCTCGCAGGGCAGGTTTGGGCACAGAAGATAAAATTTTTATCTTTTATTTTATTTCATTTTATCTATTTTATTTTAAAATATAATTAAAATATAAAAATTTTAAACTAATTATTATAATTTTTTCAAATTAATCATTATAATTTTTTTATATATTTTTAAATAAAAAATAATTTTAATTTTTTCCAAATTTTAAACAAAAATAATATTATAAAATTAATTCTTATAATATTTTAATTTTATAATATTATTTATTTATTTTTTTAATTTAAAAAATAATTAATTTAAATTATGTTGATCTGATCTCACTCCTCGTACCTGAGATCCTCGTGTGTTCACAGACTCTTCTTATCTGAAATTGGGGTCGTCGAGAAAAGTAATTTTGATGTGAGGATGTCCTGAACCAACCCCCATTCATTGGCCCAATCTCGACCTGCCCTGGCTTTGAACTCTTTACCTTTTGATTCGGTTCACTACTTCACTGGCCAATTAAAACCAGCCACAAGTAGTAAACACGATTTACATGTGGGTGTGCGTACATGTTCTTTTTAGACCAGATGGGCCAGGGGTCCCTGTCGGTTTAATGAAGATGACCACCCACACACCTAGTTTCCAGTCCCGCCTGACTCTTCCTTGAAATTGGGTTCATGATTGGAGATATCTTTTTGTCTTATTTGGTTGGATATAATTTGCAATAGTATTTTTATTTTTATTTTTTTGTAAAAGTAACGTTACGTATAGTTATTTTTATATATTTTTTGTGCACTCCACTGATATGATTGGTTAGATTATTTTTTTTAATACACAACCAATCATGTCACTGGAGTGCACAAAAGAGTACGCAAAATGATTGTAGATAAAATTTTTATTTTTTTAATATACACCTACCATTCTTTTAAAATCATATATATATATTTTTAATAAAATCTATAATTATTTTATAATTAATTTTATAATCAATCAATACCATTCCATTAAAAATGATTTCAATATTAATAAGTATCCTCTATCTTAAATAGAATTGTAAGATAGTTGTAAAAGAGTAGTAAATTAGCATTTTTTTTTCTTAAGTAATTGATGTGCAACAAGAGAAGTGATACAGTAACAACTAATTCACAACTATTTCATAATTCTATAATTAAATAATTTTTTTTAATAATTTGAACACCTCAAGTCAAAAGCAAAAATGAAAAAGGTTTTAAAAAATCAATATTTTATTAAATGGTTGTATAAAATTTGTGAAAAGTTGTAACTTTATCATATTTGTTGCAACAACAATGTTGTGTACCCATCTTGCACACTTTTAGCAGTCAGCTAAATGCTGGTGATTATTTTTTGAATAATTTTATTTGCAATCTTCTTTATTAACACATTAAATATATTGCTAATGTAAAAATTTATCGCGTTATCTTATATAAAAAATATTAGTACTTTTTAAATTTTTTGATGAATATAGTGAGTCTCACAACAATAATTGGTTGTAAATAGCACAACTCTTATTTTGGCACCATATTAATCATGTTCAGGGCCATTTTTATTCTCTAGCATCCCTAAATCTTACCTATGATGATCACTGTGTACAAAGAAGATATTAATCATACTGTAGCAAGTGAACGTAATTGCTAATGAGTAATGATTGCTGCTCCTAAATCTTTTATGGTGCTGCACACAAAAAGAGACTTGTATTCTCATCAGTGTTTAGTGTTTTTTAACCATTAAATAAGGACCTGGTTGGCAATGATTATGTTTTTTTGCTTATGCTTTGCATTGTTGTAATTACTGTGCAGGTGTTGGCAAGCAAATCCAAGATTTATATGGTCTTAGAATATGTGACTGGCGGGGAATTGTTTGACAGAATTGTAAACAGCTTCAGCTATGCATTATATTTAAGATTATTTTATTTTTCACTTTTGTGTGTGTCACAGCTTGTGTCTTGATGTAGAATTTTGATTTGATGGTACTTAAGAAGTCATTTGTTACAGGCTTCAAAGGGGAAACTTAAAGAAAACAAAGGCAGGAAGCTCTTCCAGCAGTTAGTTGAGGGAGTGAGCTACTGCCATACTAAGGGTGTTTTTCACAGAGATCTTAAGGTTATTTCAAAGAACTTTTCATGATAACACAGGCCAGAACAGTTATCAGACTTCAGCGCTTGTCATTCTGATACAACTACTTCACTTCTGAATTGCAGCTAGAGAATGTTCTTGTTGATGCTAGAGGGAACTTAAAGATATCTGATTTTGGCCTCAGCGCCTTACCTCAACATTTTCGGGTACATAATAACAGAACCATCCCAAACCAAACTTTCACAGACATTTTTTTTTTTTTTGGTTCCATCACTATCCACTAATCATTGAAAATATCAGGGTGACGGCCTACTGCATACAACCTGTGGAAGTCCCAACTATGTTGCTCCCGAGATTCTTGCAAACAGAGGTTATGATGGTGCCACCTCAGATATATGGTCATGTGGCGTTATCTTGTATGTAATTCTCACCGGATATCTTCCTTTTGATGATAGAAATCTCGCAGTTCTTTATCAGAAGGTATGGAGAATAATTGGTCGGTTATCCTTTGGATACCCCCTCACACGTGACCCTATGACTGAAGCCTTTTAGTATTAAAATTTCCTTAAATTCTGATGTTTCTATTCTTCTTTTGGGATTCCAGGTCTTCAAGGGAGATGCTCAGATGCCAAAATGGCTATCACCGGGTGCTCAAAACATGATAAGGAGAATTCTTGATCCCAATCCCCTCACCAGGATTACAATGGCAGGTATCAAAGCAGATGAGTGGTTTCAGCAGGACTATACTCCTGCAAATCCAGATGATGATGAAGACGTATATATTGACGATGAAGCATTCTCAATGCACGAAGTGGTATGTGCTTGGAAATTCTGATCTTTTTGCACCTCCTTTTGGGTGTATTTTGAATAATGCTTCGTGCTACATAACTGATTGGATACTTCTTGCTGTATAGCCATCTGAAGCAGATAAGAATCCAGGCTCGCCCACTCTAATTAATGCCTTCCAATTGATTGGAATGTCCTCGTGCTTAGACCTCTCTGGCTTCTTTGAGAAAGAGGTGGGAATGAAGATCAAAAGGCACTGTATGCCATGCTTATATTTTTGGTGAACGATTTCAATATTGTTACTGAAGTTGATGAGTACCACAGAAAAACTGAACTCATATCTGTGCCTTTTTGGGTTAATTTAGGATGTCTCCGAGAGGAAGATCCGATTTACATCCAATCACACAGCAAAGTATTTGCTCGAGAAGATCGAGGATATTGTAACAGAAATGGGGTTTAGTGTTCTGAAGAAAAATGGAAGGGTAAGATTTATTGTCACTAAATTATTACATTTCCTCCTTTCTCAATTTAGGAGAATGTATCAATCAGTACTCACTCATCATCTCTTCACCGGCAATAGCTATATTTGAATACACGCATGCACACGTGCGCACACACACTTGTGTATGTATATTAATACTGAAATTCCCTCACCCTTCCATGTGAAAAGGAAAATATTAATATGATTGAAGCTCTAAATGTCAACAACAGAACTGGCAAGCTGTTTCTCAAAGTTTGATGTAAAGTGATGTCTGATGTTTCTGTCCATTTTTTCTTTTTTTTTTTTTTTTTTTTTCAGTTGAAAGTGATGCAGGAGCACAATGGGCAGAAAAGTCTAGGTAGCCTTTCAGTTGCAGCAGAGGTAAAACTTAAACCATTTTAATTCTTGAAGAAACTAATGTGCTTTTTCATGAGCCCAAATAAAAAAAAAAAATGTAGCATTTATAATACCTACTTTCTAATTCTCTCAAGTGAATATTGTCTCTGTAATTATGTAAACAGATGTTCGAGATAAGCCCATCCCTGAATGTAGTTGAGTTAAGAAAATCGTATGGAGATTCTTCAGTTTATAGAGATGTACTCTCTCTCTCTCTCTCTCTCTCAGAGACATTCGCAGACATATATATATATATATATATTGTATTTGATCCATATGTTTGATACGTGCAGCTGTGTAAAAAGCTGTCGAATGATTTAGGAGTTGGCCCAAGGCAAGAGATGTTGACATGACCACCGAATTGTGAAGCGGTTCCTTGTTAGGCCAGACACTATTGGATGTTAGCCTTGGACAAGTGGAGTTAACTGAACTTAAAATTCAAAAAATGCATACTTACGAAAATCCATTTTTATCTCTGTTGCATCCTCCAACTCAAAATGAGTAGATATGTTAGTATATTCAATTAAATATTCAAGTTGTAAAGATTGGCAAAACAGATTGTGTTGGAGGCCAGAGAAAGATGTCAAGTTAAAATAGTAATATATATATAAAAATAAATTTATATATAAGAATAAGTTCTTTCGTTTTAATGAAGTAGCACAGCATGCTAGATTAGGTTTCCGATTCATGTTTTAAAAATCTTTTACCGAAAATCTGTACTCGAACTCTATATTCTAGAGTTTGAGAGAGATAGATATACAAAATGAATCTTATAATACTTATAGTTGTCCGACAGAGATTTTATTTTAGAACTATCTTACTAGTCATGACGGAACTTCGCCCTGGTGCTTAAAGATGAGGCTTATCGATAATAATTTGTGAAATCGATTGTAGTTTAACCTGTAAACGTCGTAGGTTGTGTCATTGGTGGCCATGTAACAATGATAATATCACAATTCTCATAGTCTTTTGAACGATGATATATGTCATCCTTAATCACATATATTAATGTAATAGATGCATTTCAAGTGGTTATTTTTATCAATCACTTATATGGTAACCACTTAAAATGTGTCGCATGGCAAGTGCGATTAGAGATGAAAAAGAGCATTACTCTCCTTGAAATTTAGTGTAATTTACAGAAAATCAATAGCGCTTTCAGCTTAAAGTTTCCAGCGTAGCCTTCAATAATTATGCAGGCAAGTCTAATTTGCAAGCCTGTCACCAGGCCCTTTGCTGATACCCATAGGAGGTTGACGTGGTGCTTCCCAGTATGGGGGTGTGAATGTCTTGTTTACACTGCGTCCGGCGTGAAGATTGATTCCCTCTATTTTATGCATCAATTTAACATAAAGAAAGAAGAAGGAAAATTTATTTAACTCCATGAGAATCATCCGATACCCTTCCTATATGAGACAGCACTGTTAAGATATATCATGACTAACTAAAGCATTTTTTTCAAATTATTTTCAACTATAATATTTTTTATTAAGGCCAAAACAAGATTAATATTTCGACCTAAATTTTAAGAAGCTAATGCTGAAAAGAACGGCCCGGATTGGTTACACAAAATCAAAAAACTCATTTCATCTCATCTCAACTCATCATTACAACTTTTTCAAATCTTCATACAAAATATAATAAACAATTTTACTTTTTAAAATCTCAATACAAAACTAATATTACAAAATTATATTATAATAATATTAATTCATTACTATTTAAAACATTTCATTTCATCTCATCTTATCTATATAATCAAACGGGGCGAAATGTCCAATCTCGATTTGGGGACGTGAGATACACACAACCACACCCCTCTGTCTCTAGTAAAACATAAACCCGTGATATAATAACATAATATTTTGAGGACATGCAGGCCGGTAAAAAGCTTTTTCTTGAACAATAAATAGGAAAAGTTATGGATGCGCTTAAACGATCTTTGTATGAACAACGTATGAGCAAGAATGCATGTAGCCTGTAAGTCAGAGAGATGGTACGAGGAATTGCTAGGTAATGAAGACTCTCCTTAACATACATATAGGGCTCACATACTACACCATCATTCACCCATTTTGTAAGTATCGGCATGGCAAATACTTATTTAGCGTAGACCTCTCTTGAGTCTGATTGTCGTTGAGTCGTTGAAAATCTGGTGATGACCTTCTAACGTCCAAGCGCATGCTCAAGCTTCTATTTCCATAAAGTTAGGGCAAGAGAGAGAGAGAGTAGTTTGTGAGGGTGATGTCCAGTGAGGAGAATAAAGAGGGAAGGAAATCTCTCTAGGGTTCTCTGCAGCTAGTCGCGGGATTCGTTTATTGGTCGGTGGATCCTCAGCTGTCCAGGTGTATGTCGGATTAGAATAGTGGCAAAACTCTGAAATGATTTGCTCTGTCAGAGTTCAAAGGCTCAACCAGTGAGTGACGGATACTTCTAACAGGGTTGGCCTCCCATACTACCACAGGTGAATGTTGTTCATGTGGCAATAAAGTCACTGCTTGTGGTCAAACGAATAGTGAGTTCGTGACTCTTTTCCATGCATGACATCTTTTAGATGGAAATAGTGGGCATTGAGATGGTTTCTTAACAGTCCAACATGTGAAAGGAGATGTAACAGGGTCTTGGGCTCGTGGGCCTTATTGTTGTTTTGTTATGTTATTTTCCTTAGCTTGCTTATAGTTTGTGGACCTAAATGTAGAATGGGCTGAGCTCATAGAGTATGTATTGGTCCTTGGTCTATCTAGTTCTATTCTAGTTTGCTTGGTAGTCAGCCCAAGCCCAAGTTAGGGATAAGCCATCTTCCGTTAGGCTATATGTACGAGCCTTAGTGCTCTAGAGGGATCATCCAAAAAATTAATAGAATTCTCCTTTTTAAGTTTATCTTCTTCTTCCTCTCTATTGTTCTGGAGGTTTCTCATCCTCGAAGTGAGATTGTTCATTCAATCCTTTGGAGTGTGTTACAAGTGGTATCCAGAACCAGCCTTTCATTGGTAGCTACTTCATCAAAAAAATAAAAGGAAGAAATTATCTCAATATTACTCAAAATTAAAGAGATGGTTGAGCAATCGCAACAACATTTTCAAGTTATTTCACAAACATTCAAAGAAATGGAGAACAACCTTGACGACTTCAGCAATAACTTCAATGAAGAGTTCTCAAATTTGGAAAACCAATTCTACGCTTTGCAGGAAGAGGAGAAACACATAGCAACAATGGAAGAAAAAGAGGTACTCAACCCTGCTCACCTTACTCTTTCTCTTATTTCCATAGATCACGTTAGTAACCAGATACCATTTCTTTCATTCTCAAATCTTCCTCTCAGAAATTATTTTCCCTTTCCCTCATATCTGTTGGTCGTCCCTAGCAACAAACACCCACTAACCGTAAGGAGAGAAAGCCTAGTCATCAGATGGAAGTTTGATCTCGGTGGGGGTGTCAACTTCTTGCCCTCACCACAAAAACCCATCCTAAGAATACAGTTTTCCCCTCCATTTTCAAACATCATCAAAAAATCATTTCCATTTTCTGGTTTGCCCTTCATTTTCCTTTCGACACCCTTGTTTCTTGTCATTTTCCCCCAGTCATTCAACCTAACTTTCGCTTGGCACTTCCCCATCAACTCAGTCGCATATTAGAGACCCCAACATCCCCAAAAATACAAATCCTAGTTTCTCATTCCATCTTCAACACACTCCATTCTCAACCTCCATCATCACCGATTCCAAGTGTCATGAGGGGTTGTCTTCTGATCCTGTCCAGCAAGAACGTGGCAACCAAAATGAACATGGCTTTTGAGATCCTGACTACTACTGTCGCTAGTAGCTTGTCATTCGTTGATGTGATACCAACCTTCGCAAAGATTCTTGGACTGTATAGAACGACCAACAAGATTGCTCCGAACAACAAGAAGATGTGCAATCTTGGGATCTATTTGATGAAGCAGGGAAGAATCATTGAAGCCAAACAAGTTGTTCCAATTCTAAGGGGTAAGAAGTTTTTAGCTCCTTTTTTGCTTGATGTATTGCCGTTGATGGGTATTGTAAACTATGGTGGAGGGAAAATATTCATGGATTTGCAAGTTTTAGGAGATACGGAAATTTCCCATCAACTACTTGATATTTTCCCTCTTAAAGTTATTCTCAAGCCCTTTGGTAGAGGAAGAAAGAAATACTCCTTCGATTTAGCTCTCCAGGAACACACCACCAATATGAACTATGATGGTCTTACTGAAAATAGTGAACGTGCTCTACAAGAGTTTCTAATACACGTTGAGCCAATTGATAATATGCATGATATGAAGAAATGTGGGGGTCCTGATCTGGATATACAAGATCCTCATCACAGTGGCCTAGATATAAGGGAACTTGCTGCGTGGATCCTTAGGAAAGCCAGTTACATGAATGGGGTAAAAGTTAGTTCCACAGAAACTATCGCTCTTGTGGGTGATGTTTGGAAGCAGATGACTCAAGCTCGTGTGTTAGGGGAGCTACCACTAAGGCACCTTCAACTTGTTAAATCAATTCGTGTGAAGCTAGATGTCATTACCTATGGGCGAGAAATTATGGGTTTCAAGATCCGTACTCGTAGTAAAAATTTATCAGGCACTAGTGTGGCAAGTCCACATGTTCCATTCTGCTTGGACCATTTCTCATCTTTTGTTTGTATTGGCTTGTGGGTTGGTAGGAGATTCAGTGATCCCTTGGTTCAGAGTAATATTAACTTATCACCATTCAAGGTCATTGAAGGTTCCAATGACCAGCCTATGATCAAGGTCACTTGCATGGGGGAAAGGGGGACATTTTTTGCCATGGAAATCTCATCGGTGGTCCTTCTCAAATGTAGCATTGCAGGACTCAAAGCCATACAGATTCTGAATGAACCAACAGCAGCCGCAATTGCTTATGGCATTGACAAGTTGGGTGGTAACATTAGTAAAAGAAATGTTTTTATCACCTACCTCCTTGCCAAGAAGTTTAGGGAAAAGAATTTGAAAAATCATCTCCCTCTAGTACCAATTCAGTGGCCTTTTGATAGAGGAAAGGGACTAGACTATTTGAAGGATGACCTGGGGTTGCCACCTTTTGAGCTACCTGGATATAGGGGAAACATCTTGAAATTTCAGCTTTTGAGTCACCTGGACAAAGGAGACACATCTTTGAATTTTCTTCCTGGCTGGGAATTCCATGAATCACATGGACCAGTTTTTCTCAAAGGGAGTAATTGTTTTTATTTGGAAGTTGAGAAGACTGAAAATGATGTAGATATTAAGACACCCCAAAAGATGAGTTGCATCCAATTGTTGTTAAAATTGAGATTGTATCCAATGTTTGACCAAGTGGCGATGATGTTAAATCTGAGATGGAATGCTGGCAGGAGGCAAGAAGCTCTCCGAAGATCAATGAAACTTACCCACCCGCACCTTGTGGGCAAGGTGCTCTGAAGGGGGAGGATTTGTAACAGTCCAACATGTTAAAGGAGATGTAACAGGGTCTTGGGCTCGTGGGCCTTATTGTTGTTTTGTTATGTTATTTTCCTTAGCTTGGTTATAGTTTATGGACCTAAATGTAGAACGGGCTGAGCTCATAGAGTATGTATTGGTCCTTGGTCTATCTTGTTCTATTCTAGTTTGCTTGGTAGTCAGCCCAAGCCCAAGTTAGGGATAAGTCATCTTTCGTTTGGCTATATGTATGAGCCTTAGTGCTCTAGAGGGATCATCCAGAAAATTAATAGAATTCTCCTTTTCAAGTTTATCTTCTTCTTCCTCTCTATTGTTCTGGAGGTTTCTCACCCTCGAAGTAAGATTGTTCATTCAACCCTTTGGAGTGTGTTACAGTTTATAGTTGAAACGTCATTTTTTAGTACTCCCATGTTGTCTCTGGGCATTTTAGTTTTATGGGTGCCCGACTTGCACCGTGTTTGTATATTGCTCGCCTTGAAATGCATCCACGCTACACCTTATTTTCCCGTTGTACTCTTTTGCCCACACTGCATTGTACTAGCCTATTCTTTTCTTGCCCCCGCATCTTTGCTCACATAGAACGTTGCATTTCTTACGTTACTTGCTTGCGCGTTGCTTATTTTCCTTTGCTCACCTACCCCCATACTCGCTCAGACAACGCATTAAATATACCAATTTTAATTTGCTTAAGCCTTCCCTCACGCTATCTGTCCTTTACTTGTATTTTTGCTCACGAGGGTCATGCTTGCCCAAGGCTTGCTTATTTGAGAGTTTTGGTTGTCTTGACTGCCTAACCGGGCTTTCCCTTGCCCTTAAGATTGTGAATATTTTCCTTGATCCCGTACTGCTCTTCCATGGGGAGTTCTTTCCTTTGTAGGGCATGGCCCATACAGAAAACTCTAGAAACAATTGTTTATTGATAAAATTCAAAATTACATAATAAAGATCACAAGTATGGCCTAAATAGCTTCAAAATTCGAAACTACAATAATTTTGCTGAGAAAGGAGCTTCCAAATTGTTACATGAAAATTAAAAAACTTAACTAAATTATAATTCTGTAAAAAATAAAAATAAAAAATAAAATTTGACCACAATTGGAATTAAAGTCACTTCTAAAACTTAAAATGAAATGTTTTCTAAATAGGTAAATTGAATGTAAATTCACGATTTGAGAGGAAAAATAGATTATCAATTTGGGGGTTAAGACCATGACATGCTTGCCGAATAGACTGTTTTTCCAAATTTCGGTTTTATGCTCGACTCCAATACATGTAGTCAAATTATGTTCAAACTACTAATATGTAAGCGATATTATACTAATCCAGGGGCCTGTACCAACCAAGCCATCCTTCAACCTGACTAGAGGGCTCTCCACCTGTATAGCTGGATTTGGGGCCTCGGAGCAGAGGTCGCTCCACTACCTATGAAGCACAGAAATTTGCCCTGGCAGAAAGGGAAGAGGAAAACGCCATCTCAACAAGACTAAACCCTAAGACGAAACATAGGATCAAGCCACATTAAATGCGCCCTCCAGAGGATCATGCCGTATTAAATGCATACCCCAGAGGGCCACACCACATTAAATGGGCATGGCGCAATGGACGTCTCTTCAGAAGGTCACCCCCTTCCCCCTAGCCACAAGGCATGGTTGCCTGATCCTCGAGGCCAGGTATAAAAGAGAACCCCCAGGTATCAGAAGGGGGTTATGCTCTTGACTCTCTGAACTCTCTCTACTCTCACTACTATTCTGCATATTCTTCTGAAATATTATTAACTTTGACATCAGAGGCTCCCCCGGCCACCTTAAGGGCCACCACCTCTCGACCCATTCTCTATGTTCACTAGCCCAAAGAACCAAAGACCCGAACTACTAAGGGCCCAGCCCAAAGGCTTACAAAACACGACGTTTGTGGGATCCTAGAAAGTTCTTTGGAGTGTCCTTCATATGCCTACGAGAACCCGTTCTCAAACAGTTCAGGAGGAAGCAACATCAACAAATATGGAAGCTAAACTAGCAGTGATGGAACAACTGGTAGAAAGGTTGTCCACTGAGGTAGGTGTCATTCAAGAAGAATACCAGGCTCTCAAGGATAACGACCAAGAACCAGGGTAGGATGAAGGACCCAGAAACAATGAGCATCACAGATCCAAGAACGCTAGGGGGGGAGGGACGATGATGAAGATGAATAAAGGAAGAACAAGCAAATGGGCACTTTGACATCGATAGACCAGCTACTCGTCAACTCAGGCCTACTATAAAGTGTGGAAGTGATGGTGGTACCCCTATCATCAAGTTTCGAGTCCCCCTCATGGAGATGTATGATTGGACCCAAGACCCGGTCGAGCACTTCGAAGCCTTCAAGGCACACATGATCTTGTATGGTTTTTTCGAGTAGGTGGCCTGTAGAGCCTTCCCATTAACCTTGAAGGGACCGTTGAGGGTGTGGTTAGATTCCTTGGCACCTGGCTCTATAGTTAGCTTTGGGGAGCTAGCCTACCTATTCCCCATGCGGTTTATGGCAAGTAGGAGAAGAAGGCGCCTCACAGCATTCCTTCTCACCATCAAGAAGGGAGAGGACGAGAGCTTGAAAGCGTACCTCATTAGGTTCAACAAGGAATGCATGGTGGTAGAGGACCAGGACGAGAAGACCACCTTGGCGGCACTCCTAGAGGGAGTGTGGCCCCGGTCCCAGTTCATGGCAGAGCTGGCCAAAATAACCCTCACCAAGCTAAGGGAGTTCATGGATTAGGTCGATAACTTCATCAACACCGAGGACATGCTCCGTATCTTGATTGAACTAAGGAAGAAGGAGTTAGAGAGGGTGGAGAGGAAGGGGAAAGCCCCGACTATGGGCATTGCTTGTGAAAAGGCAGAAAGGAGGCCGCACGATGGATGGAATGAGGAACCCTCCTCGAAGAGTGTAGGACACCAGCTAGACCGCTCAGCATTCGCCATCCAAAAGAATGAGCGCCAGCCCACCTAGGAGGACAACCAGCCAACGCATCACTATTGTACCTACCACCAATTGACCACCCATAACACGAACGACTACCACTCCACACAGGGAAGAGGGGACCGGTTAGATCGAGGAGCACCAAGATATCCCCCTATTCGACGGAAGGAAAAAGTGTAGAGGAGGCGATCACGAGAAAGAAGCCCCAATAGGGGCTATAGGCAAAGGAGAGTGGAAAACCCACGAAGAAGGGAAGCCAAGCGAAGACCTCCACATGGTCCCCCTAAATCGTCGTGCCAAGAAGTACCCTCGTTAGGAAAATCAGAACCATAGTGTGGGGATTTTTCAGCGAAGGAGCGACTTCCTCCGGGGGAAGCTCGATACCGAGAGGTGTACTTGACAACGTACTGCCAAACCAAGTACAAGAAGAGCAAACCTACACCCACAATTTCCTAAGGGGAAGACAATGAAGAGGGAGTCCTTTACCTGCATGACGACGCTTTGGTGGTGACCATTATGGTGCCTTCGACCCCACATGTGATTTGGTGGAAGTTGTGACAACGGGATGATGACCACACAAATCACACACCCCCATCGCCGTGTGCAAGTGTGTGCAAACATGCATAAATGTGTGTAGCAAAAATAGCACAATAGAAATATATAAGGTAGTCAAAACTAAGTACCAGAAAGTTTTAAACTTTACAACCCCAAAATAAAAACCACCAATGGATTATACAGCCATCCAGCTGAAATAAAGGAAAGGCAACAAGGTCCAACAATAAATACGAGTACAGTCCCCAACTTTCACTCTTCAGGTGGGGCCTATACCTTTTGCTCATACCCATTCTCTGCACCAAAGTAGTGCAAGTAGACAATTTCTGGATGATCAAGCGTGTTGTCTAAGGGGTCCAATGAATGTGCGTGCATGTTGTGGCAGCGAGTCGACAATAGCGGTGCACAGTAACAGAGCAAATCTAGGCAGATTAGTGGGGACCCACGGCTGGAGAAAAGCTTAAGGGTGATGAGACTAGCAGAAAGGAGGGTGGATAGGACTCGTGAGGCGGAAGAGGGTGGTGGTGGGTGGTAGAGCACGATGAACAGTGGCTAACCTAGGCAAAACTTGAGACTGTAGGGTTGGTAAAGTAGTGGGTGGCAAATATGATAATTTCAGAGGACAAGGAAGGATGAGGGTGGTAGGTGGCAGTGTAGAGCCCTAACAGAGGAGATCTAGCCTTTGATTGGGTGGATGTAGGGATGAAAATTTAAACTGAAAAACCGAAGAACCAGACCGGACCGGTTGGTCCGGTTTTAAAAATGCCCAGTCTGGAACCAATTCCTACATTTTAAAAACTAGTTAAATTCAGTCCGGTTTCGTTTCTTGGCTTTTCGGGACCGGGCCCGACCGATTTATAAAATATTTATATAAAAAAATTAATTTTTAATATTATATAAAATATTATATATAATTTTTATATATAATTATATATGAAATAATTTTATATTATAATTTATAACATAAGATTTTAATCTTAAATATGAACATTTGTTTGATCATATATTATTAATATAAAATATATATTAATTACATTTTATGATCTAATAAATTCTCAACATATTCATTTTGATAAATATATATAATACAGTAGTAATACTAATATACATTAGTCTATTAATTACATTTTGCTTTAATTAATTAGTATATATTAAAAAATTACATTTTTTTATGACATTGGCAGTTGATTAAAACCATAAAATTGGACTGAACCGAACTGAAACTAGAACTACCAGTTTAAGAAGATAACCAGTCCGAGATCAGTTCTTGAAAATGCAAAACTAGTATATATCAGTTCGGTCCCAAAATTTGTATAAAACCAGACCAAACTTGACCCGTTACACCCCTAGGTGGATCTGAGAGGCTAGGTGTTGGGTTGGGTTTGCGTGGGTTAGGAGGGGCTAACAGTGGTCCTTGGTGGCGGTGTGGGGCAAAGCACGGTAGCGCCGTGGGTTTCAAGGGGCAGGGCCATGGGCTTCAAACTGGAGAAAGGGAGAGGGAGGCTCAGCTGGGCTAGGCGGTGGCTAGGGGAGGAAGGCATGGCCAATGGGTGGAGGTCTGACGTGCTCGTGGGCAGCGACGTGTGGCTAGAGGCAGTGGATCTGGGTGAGATAGGGAGAACCCATGAGATTGAGGTGATGCTCGGGGAGAAGGGAGAAAGAGAAGGGCTCCGGTGGTGGGGAAAAGGGATGAGGTTGGTGAGGGAAGTAGGTGATGTCGTTGGTGTGGGTTGGCTGCAACGACACTTGAGAGAACTTGAGAGAGAGAGAGAGAGAGATAGAGAGAGAGAGAGTTGCATGGGAACGACGTTGAGGAAGATGCAACCGACGATGGAAGGACAAAGCTGGCCGTGCACGGCATGAGGTGGTGGAGGGCAAGCATGGCTCACTGTTGCGAGAAGAATAAGAGGAGAAAGGCTTGTTGGGGGGGGGGGGGGGGGGATCGTAGTGCTGGGGAAGGGGGAAGGAAGAAAGGGGAAAGAAGAAGAAGGAAAAAAAAAAAACTAGGGTTTTCACCCATTGGTCAAAATGCATAGCTTAGAGGAAAAGAGCTGGGCCCTTGCCTGTAGCTTATGGGTTCACCTACATAGGTTGGGCCCAAAATAGAATTCTCACACTTACAACAAAACCCACTTAAAAAACACATGGGGCCTAAACAGAAACACAACACCCAAAAATAAAACTCCCCTACTCACAACCCATTACACAACAAGGCGCAAACCCAAAAAAATAAGATAAGAAAGAATTAAAATAAAATAGAATAAAATACACAAAAATCATAACATTAATGAAATAAAATAACACAAAAAATAGTAATAATAATAAATAAAAACACATAAAACTAGGAATTTCACAACCATGCTAGTTGCCAACTTCACCACAAGAAGGATCCTCTTTGACAATAGCAACTCGGCTGACATCATGTTCTGGAAAACATTTACCCACATGGAGAAAGACGTTACCCGACACCACCAACACCAATGCTGCTCAAGGGCTTCTTTGGAGAGATAGTCTAGCCTACCAGGACAATCACCTTGTCTATCCTGGCAGGTAGTGCTCCCTTCATGGCCCCCATCATGGTCGACTTCCTGGTTGTGAAGGCCTCTGCTCTTACAACACCAATCATCGGCCGGCCGACCCTCAATGAGTTTAAGGCAACCACCTTCACCTACCACCTAAAGAGGTGAATTTCTCGACTACTCAAGGGGTAGGAGAAATCCAGGGAGAACAGGTCCTAGCGCGAGAGTGCTACATGCAAGAGCTAAAGTTGAAGGCCGACAAGGTGCCCATGGTACACCTCCCAACCCGTTAAGACCAATACACAACATGGATATGCACCTCACATGAAGCTGTAGCTAACTTTTGTCGAAGACTCAACCTACCACGGCTGGAGAAGGAGCTAACCGATCCCCCAGAACCCCCCATCCACCGGGTAGGAATGTGTAAATGTCATTTTCTGTTGTATAAACTTTATTAATGAAAGACGTGAGTTTTTTTAGGATTTCAATGTGTAAGATCAATGTCTCCACCAGCATTAATCCTCGACCTACCTCCCCGCGGGACACCAAGGGGGTGGATCATGCCTAAGTGCTGCTCTACCCTTCCTGCGGAGCAGTGCGGGCTAGCCCTCAGCTTCCCGATAGCTTACCTTACTCGTGGACATCAACAGGCAGGAGACAGTCTAGTCTCAAACTACCCGATCCTTACCTCCTTACGGGACTGCAAAGGGCAAAATAAGCCAAAGGCCATCTCAACCCTCCTGTAAGGGAGAGTGAGTTAGGCCCTATGGCCACCCGAACACTTACCTCGACCTCTGTCATGACAAAGAGTGGGATTAGCGCTAGCCTATCCCTCACTTACCTTCCATGTGATGTCAAAGGGCGAGATTGGGTACAGTTGCAAATTGTCCGAACAGACTACCTCTATGCGAGGGTCAACAGGTGGGTCCAACCCCCTGGCAACCTTACCTCTACCACGGAGGAGAGCAGGCTTGGTCTTTAAATTGCTCAAATGAATTACCTCGTCCCCATCACGACTAAAATGTGGACCGATTGCTCAGCTGTTCAATTTTACCTTCCCCGCAGGGTACCAAAGGGGTGAGTGTAATGCTTAAGGCTACTTAATCCCTCCTGCGGTGAAGTGTGGGCTAGTCCTCAACTGCCCGATAACTTACCTTCTTTGTGTGCATCAATAGGTGAGAACGGGTCTAGTCTCAAACTGCCCGAACCTAACCTCCCCGCGGGACTTTAAAGGGCGAAATAAGCCAAAGGCCATCTCGACCCTCGCTTAGGGGAGAGTGGGTTAGGCCCTATGGCCACCCGAATACTTACCCCGACCTTTGTAATTACAAAGAGTGGGATTAGCGCCAACTTGATCCTCACCTACCTTCCCCCTGGTGCCAATGGACAGAAGCAGGTCTAGTCACATACTGCCTGAACAGACTACCTCCACGTGAGGGATGATAGGCAGACTACCTCCATGTGAGGGATGATAGGCAGATTTTATTCTCCAATGAATAGCGTCTTAGACCTTCACCACATGTCAGCCAGATAGCTCAAGTTAGCGAATGCAAGTGATTATTTATACTATGGTTTGATTTATGCTGCATGCTCGAATGTCCGACAAAGTATTTGGGCAAGCTCGACCCTCTCTCGCCAAGCGCGAGGGTCAACGAAGCGAGTTCATGCCTAAGTGTTGCTCGACCTTTGCCAAAGTCTCTCGGTGAGCCCAACCTTTACTTGCTACTCAACCCCTCCACCCACCAAGTGCAAGGGTCAATGAGGAGAGTTTATGCCTAAGTGTTGCTTAGCCTCAACCAAAGTCTCTGGGTGAGCCCTGCCTTTACTTGCCGCCCGACCCCCCTCTCACCAAGTGCGATGGTTAATAAGGTGAGTTCATGCCTAAGTGCTGCTTGACCTCGCCAAAGTCTCTGGGCAAGCTTGGCCTTTACTTGTCCCTCGACCCCCCCTGTAGCCAAGTGTGAGGGTTAATGAGGCGAATTCAAGCCTAAGTGTTGCTCGACCTTTGCCAAAGTCTCTGGACGAGCCCGACCTTTACTTGCTGCTTGACCCCCCTCTCGCTAAGTGCGAGGGTTAACGAGGCGAGTTCATGCCTAAGTGCTACTTGGCCTCCGCCAAAGTATTTGGGCGAGCAAGACCTCACATGCCGCTCAGCCCCCTTTTGCCAAGCATGAGGATCAACAAAGCGAGTTCATGCCTAAGTGTTGCTCGACCAATGCCAAAGTCTTGGGTGAGCCCAATCTTTGCTTGCCGCTCGACCCCCCTTCTTGCCAAGCATAAGGGTCAACGAGGGGAGTTCATGCCTAAGTGCTGGTCGACATCTTCCAAAGACTTTGAGCGAGCTCAGCCTTTACTTGTCGCTCGACTCACTCTTGCTAAGCGCCAGGGTCAAGGAGGTGATTTCATGCCTAAGTGCTACTCGACCTCCACCAAATTATTTGGGCGAGCCTAACCTCATATGCCACTCGGCCTCCTCTCGCCAAACGCGAGGGTCAATGAGACGAGTTCATGCCTATGGCCTCTACCAAAGTATTTGGGCGAGCCCAGCCTTACATGTCGCTTGGCCCTTTTGCCAAGTGTGAGGGTCAACGAGGCGAGTTCATGCCTAAGTGCTGCTCGACCTCTGCCAAAGTCTCTGGGCAAGCCTGACCTTTACTTGTTGGTTGACCCCCACCTTTGGCCAAGTGCAAGGGTCAACGAGGCGAGTTCATGCCTAAGTGCTGCTCGGCCTTTGCCAAATATCTAGGCGGTCTAGCCTTTACTTGCCGCTCGACCCCCGCTCTCGCCAAGTGCGAGGGTCAACAAAACAAGTTCATGCTTAAGTGTTGCTCGACCTTTGCCGAAATATTCAAGCAAGCCTAGCCTTACATGCCACTTCGCCCCTCTCACCAAATACGAGGGTCAATGTGGCGAGTTCATGCCCAAGTGTTGCTCAGCCTCCTCCAAAGTATGTGGGTGAGCCTAGCCTTAGATGCCACTAGGCTTTCTCACCAAGCGCGATGGTCAATGAGGCGAGTCCATCCTAAGTGTTGCTTGACCTACGCTAAAGTATTCAGGCGAGCCCAACGTCATATGCTGCTAGTCCCCCTCTCGCCAATCACAAGAGTCAAGAGGCAAGTTCAAGCATAAGTGCTGCTCGACCTCCGCTAGAGGATCAGAGTGATCCCGACTTTCCTTACACCCCCCCCCCCCCCTCCCCAAAAAAAACAAAATGGGCAAGAAACCGGCAAGGTGAGGTGACTTAATATGTTCCTACCTCCCCCTGCGGTGCGGGAAGTCACCTACCCACAAGGGAAAACGGGAGCCAAGCCCATGGCACCAGTAGTGCTATCTTTTACCCAATGTTTGACCTCTTCTCGGGACAAGCAAAGGATATACGCAAAGTGTAAATGAATCACAAAAAAAAAACACGAGCTAAAAAGATAGAAAATACTTATTCATTAGCGATCGAAATCTTTACAAAGAGGAAGATTACAAAGCCACCATGAGGGGCCTTACAAGAAGAAAAAATAAACGTGCACATCTAAAAAAGGAAAATGCTCCATCGGTGAGCTTGAAGTCGGCAAGGTTTCCTGAGGCTGCATGACCCCTCACCCAATCCAAGAAGTGTACAAAAGATAGGAGCCGGAGGGCCATCGCGCTTCATGCACCTCAAGACCCTTCATCTTCGAGACATCCACCAGAAAAACTGTCGTCCTAGCAAATCAGTTCCTAGTGGAAGTTGCAGACAAAGGCTCCCAGGGGATGATCCTTCATGCTATCAAGGATGTCAGCAATGAGCCAACGCCAAGTAGGTCCCGAAAGGAACCCTCCTTCCTGACACCTTTTCCTCCTCCTTGACTGGAGAGGATTTGCCCGAACCTAAACAATTTAGTCGTGGGAGAAGCTGCTAGCACCAGCTAAGCCTAAGAGGGAGGCACCATCTCAACTCATTCAGCTGAATAGGTCAAGACGTTGTAATGGAACATGGACTGCACGAAGAGTCCTGAGATAGGAAAGACCATCAAAAAATACGGCCATAAAGCCCAGGCCACACCACCTCTAGAATGCACCTCCAAGTTAGGACTATTCCGGTTCCGGGTTTTGACCTGGATTAAATCCGGGCCGAAATCGGGATTGTAAAACCCGGACCTATGCAATCTGGGTACGTATTTAAAATCTGGGTACCAGATTAAAAACCCGGTACCCGATTTCATTTAATGGCCCTGGATCTCACCCTCTCTCTCTTGCGTTCATTTCTAAAAACCCTAGCTGCCGCCTCTCTCTCTCTCTCTCTCTCTCTCTCTCTCTCTCTCTCTCGTTGCGTGAAGTGTTCTGTCTCTCTTTATCTCACACCGAAACCCAAGTCCCTACGTTCCTCTTCTGTTCGATTGTTTCTAATTGGTTGTGGGTTTCGTCTAAGTTAATGACGGCTTAAGTGTGAGGGTGGTCCTGCGGACTCAACAAAATCGCCATATTTTGAACACCTCCACCACCACAAGTGTCGTCGCTAGTGATATAAGAAAGAAAAAAGGGAGTTATAAAACCTAGGCTTGATTTTTTTTTTTTTTATCTTTTTTTTGTTTACTTCAAGTGTTGTTCAATCTCCACCTCTAAATGGAGCTTTTGGGATTTTCTTTATATTTACGATGAAATTGATGATAGATGCTTACTGTTTTGTAGGTTAGATCTGGATTTATAGAATCTTAGGGAATATTTTTGTGGTTAGATCTGGATTTCTAGAATCTTAGGGAATATTTTTGTGGATTTATAGGAAAAGGAGGGTCGTTTGGAGCACCCGATGTCAGTCAAACATATAGAATGGGTTATATTTTTGTTGTTATATTTTTATAATATTTTGCTTGGATTCCAAGGGTGAAGGATATCAGATGATCTTTCTAGTTGCTTCTTGTGAATTTTAAGGTGTTTATAACCACTTTTACTATATAATAACCACCATTAAATTTTAGTATATATATGCCAACTCTTGGGTGGTCTGTAATAAAAAAATCATCTCAGTAAGACTCTAGCCCATAAATTGAGAATGTTTTCGATTATGGTTGGTATCTCATAAAAGGGAAAGTTTATCCAATTGAGATTTAAATAAACATATGGTATACATTTTTCACCTTCAGTTTAGAATTTAGTTGTCCTAATATATGTAATGTGAGCATTTGTTTCAGTACATCTTAACCCTGTTTAACTATGATTGGCCAATTTCTAAGTAGGTTTCTACTCTTGTAAGTAATTGTCATAAAATCATAAGCATATTTACTTGACATGTTTCTTTTACCAAATGGCATGTCCATTGGGTTCCCACATGCTTTTCATTCGCTTGTGTGCTTTGTGTGTATTGTCATGCTGCATTTGTGTGGTTGATATAATTAATTCTTAAGGGGTCAGGCAATTCCATGAAATGTGTTTGATCTAAGGCTTCGTGGTTTTGATCTTTATGTTCTCTTTTGCTTCTTAATTTTGCACATGCTTTCCTTTTGTTTATCTACATTGTGTGTATTTTCAATCTGCATCTGCGTGTCCTAAATAAATAATTTCAAGGTGTATTTGCACATGTTTTGTTGCTCCTTAATGGAAGGCTGCTGAATTCTTTGTAGTTTGCTGTTCTTGCTGTACTTTTTAGTTCACTATTTGGTGCTTTGTACTGTGGTATACCATGCCAACATTGTGCTTGATCATGTGCTTTTCATTAAGCCTTTTTACCCAAAATATTCTGCATAATTCTTTCAATCATATTTCTTAATCTACTTCTCATGAAAATCATAGCACATGACATCAATATTCTTAGATGATTTTCCCTTGCACAACACCTGGATATCAAAGTGCATCAGGCAGATGGTGAAGTTAGCTCACATAGTTGCAACCAAAATTCCCTATCAAAATTCTTTGACCAGTTGACTACTTTGTCCTCAAATGCAATTGCTTCTACCACATTTCATTTGTCAATTCCTAGACTAGTTTTTCTAGAGCCATATTATAATAATTCATATGATAGGACTTGCAAGTACTTTTGCTACAACATTTCAATGCAAGGTTTCCAATGGAATTTACACTATATCCTTTGTTTTGGGCCAAGAATAATGTTTACATGTCTTTATTTACTCCTGCCATGCACCTTAAAGTCAACTACATCATCATCTCAAAAAGAGATGTTTTCCTATATAGTATCGCATCTTGAATATACATTACAATGTGTCAAGCGGTGACCATTATCCTGTACCTGATGAATCAGCTCCAGTGTACATAATTGTTGGAGATGGAGGAAATCAGGAAGGTCTTGCTGGAAGGTAAAGCAAGATTTACAATTCCCTTCTTTGGAAACTTTTGTTTATCCTGATACATGGGATTTATTTGTAGGTTTTGGGACCCACAACCATATTATTCTGCATTCCATGAAGCCAGTTATGGTCATTCTACATTGGAGATCAGGAACAGAACCCACGCATTTTACCATTGGAATTGAAATGATGAAGGAAAAAAAAAGCAGAGACCAGACTCAGTAACATTTTACAATCAGTACTGTAAGTATCAATTGTGTCCAACTTTTTCATGAATTGCTTCTGAATATGGATATTTAGTTTTGACCTGAAGGTTTATAAGTAATGTCTGTAATGGTATATATAAATGTTCAAGAAAGAGCCGCTTAAGACCTTTTTATTCTTTGTTTGTGGTACATGTAAAGTCAACACAGTTGATTTGGTTCCTCCTGGATTGGGCTGTCAAAAATAGAAAAGATCAACACACCTTTGAACATATTTTTTCTTTCCATGACTTGTGCTAATCAATTAGTTTCCCCAATTTAATAGGGTTTGTAGGATGTGTTGCTTTTAGTTTTATGCCATTTTCATTCTATTTTGTTTTTTGCAAGATCACTTTCAGGCCAATCACTTTGAAGTTGCTATTTAGTGTGGAAATTAAATCACTAATTTTGTAATTCATATATTGTAATTTAATATTTCGTAATGTAATGTATAAATAACAAATAATATAATATGCAGTGGATTGTATTATAATGCATGCATACTTTGCATAGATGAATATTAGAATTTTTTTTGTTTTACATGCATTTTTATTGCGAGGCAAATTAAGTGGAACTTTGATATAGGAGTTGATATTTTTCAACCTCTAAAGTGCACAATCAAATTTATTCTTTTGTTTTTTTATAAAAAAATCAGAGCTACATGTGAAAATATTGAATATACATTTAGGATTTTATATGGGTTTTTTTTTTAAAATTAAAAAAGAAAAACAAAAAAAAAAGACCCGGGTTAAATCCGGAATCCGGGTTTTGAAAATCTTGGATTCATCCAGGTTTCGGCTCGTTTCTGACCCCGGCTAACCTGGTCCCCGGCCCGGATTTTAAATCCGGGTTCCAGTTGGGGTCTATTTGGATTCCCGAGCCGGAACCTGGATGGATAGGCCTACTCCAAGTAACAGGGAACAACATGACCTTCGACAAGATTTCCTTTAGGCACTGCAAAGAGTTGCTGAGCATTTGCCTCAGTACGAGCCTGTGACAAGCCTTCATCCGAGAAACCTCACTTAGAGCCAAAAGGCTTATCGAAATAAGATCTCTCTAGAGCAAAACCCACGCAAAAAAGACAGAAGAGCCTTAAATGCTTGAGAGGCAGGAAGGGAGAAGTGATGGTTGCCAGCTGAGAAGGGAGGACTTATATAGGCGTTCACGATGGTTCGCTCTCCAAGGACTTGGAAACGTGTGTATCCCATGGCCCTATCAAATCCAGTGCAAATCTTTCTACAAGTGTTACACGAATCTTGCAGCGTCTACCACAAATTCTATCTAGCACCATTAATGCGAGAAGAGTGTAATGAAAGTGCATTATGTCTAATTGCCCAAAGTACACGGGAACCCTTGCACATCATATCAACTGCCAAACAGCCCTAGTAGGAAAAATGCAGGGCTTATACGTGGCAAAGTGCAAGTACCCCTCCTTTTTCCCAGAAGGGGGTATCTCAAACCATAGTACACAAAGCGAGTGATCATTCCTCTCGTTGGAAGCATGCGAACTGCCTCTTCAGGTCTCACAACGGCGGTCGTGGCCCCCCCATCAGTTGGCGAGGTAGATACAAGAGACTCGACTTCCATTCACGGAGCCCCCTCGGCCAACCCAACAATAGACCCAGCTAGGATTTGAGTAGCAGCAATTACAACCATGATATCGCCTGTGAAAGCTTCGCAAATCGCCCAAGGAAGGCCCTTGAACAGACGTATTCCCTTCGGTAGGGCTGAACACCTCTACGCAGTCCCCAGAGGCATCTTGACTCTTGATCCTCGATCGCAGATCGGGTAGTGGACGCTAAAGAATGAGTCATCTCCACATTAGCTTCAGGAGGTGGCTCAACCACGGACGACTGACGAGGTGCCTCATCTAGAAGGACCCCCTAGAAGTGCATTTGAAGCAAGTTACCCCTCCGAGTCATATTTTGCAGCTTCGCAGGCACAAAAGGCACCTCTAAGTCAATGACCACCACGAGCTCAGCTACTAGAATAACAGGCAAAGGAAGAGCGGTTGGGGTGCTAAGGCTGGAGGATTTCCTCTCCCCTTGCTAATGGGTAGGATCCTTGGGAGACACTTGAGAGACTAGACTCCGAACAGGCATCACTGGCCTTGGTTGCTAGATGCCAACCCCACCAATTGACCCAGAGGAGATAAAGGGTCATTGCCTTGGTTGCCTCAGTGCGAGGCTTATTCCCCTTGCCTTTAAGGAAAGGCTTAAGGAGCACTTCTTCAACGAAACCGCTGGTTGGCGAGTGGAAGTATCATGGCTAGCATGAATGATGTGGCCAATGGGAGAAAGATACACCGCGAGGTTAACCTCCCCCAGAAGAACCTTAGAGTGGACGAGAAGGGGGCGCTCTCTTGCCCACTCCTTAACAAGGGCGATGTGGCCCAGCTCTTCTGGCATGGCTGTTGGATGCACGACCTTGTCGCTAAGAACGACGCTCCACTAGGCCCTAATCGGGAACTTGGCACGGCTAATCTGCCCAACATGGTACTCCCATCCCTAACCAGATACAAAAAAGAACTTTCCAATCCAATCTATGATTTTGTGATATCGTTGCTCCAGTACGACGAGGGTGTTTATCGCCCTGAAGCTACAAATTTCCTCGACACCCCTTTTTACATTATGAGTTAGGAAGAATTTACAGTAGGTCAGGTTGGCATGCTCTGGGTCAGACTTCAATAGTGTAGGCCGCCATAGAACGTAGCAACATATCAGAATCTTCCAAGCATTAGGATGGAGTTGAGTGGGAGTCAGTCCAGGATGGTGTAGAACCTCGCTGATTGGAAAGGGAAAGGGCAACCTCAACCCGCAGGAAAACACCGTGTCAGGGATGCGGTAGGTGGAGATCAGTGACTACAGAAAGTCGCGAAAGGCCTCCAAGCGCCAATGTTGGTCGGCGTAGCCAGGCTTTGGAGAACTGGCCTCGGGCTGGTTTTGACTCACTCAAAATTGAGTAGCACAAAAGCTATCCCAAGTGCAGGAGGATGTCGTATAATAATTAGGAATAAATTCCTAGATCGTCTCCTCAGGGAAAGCTACTTAAACTCAACTCGTTGAAAATGGTGAAAATCTTCACAAAGAGAAAATAAAGATGATGGTATGTGCAATGGATGGAAGAGTGCAACAAGAATGAAAAAGGGTACTAGTCTTGGACTAGATTCATGTTTTTAGATTTTTGAATGTTGAATTGAAATGTAAAAGACTAAGAAATTAAACTAAGAAATTAATAAAATTAAGATAAGAATTGAACTAGATTAGAAAGTAATTGACAAAATATGCACTGAAAATTGAAAAGCCCCAAAATCAAGATTATAGGGTTCATACTTGTATTCAAATAACAAATTCCCAAAATTAATCTATAGCAATTGTAATCACTATTTAATTGAAAGCTTAACGAAGCAAGAAAAATAAATAACACGAAGTAAATAAATAACAAATAAATTGCTCTCTTCAATACGCTACAGTGTGAGTGTGTATCTCCCAAAAAGTGAAACTTTTTTGTAGCTTGAAAAATTCTCCCAAGAGAAAATAAGTGTGCGGCTCCAAGAGAGTTCTCTCTTTTTTCCGGCGTGAAAACCTTTCAATATATATGTATGCAGCGCCACTCTCCCAAGGAAATAAAGTGTAGGTCCAAAGTCCTTTTTGGTCAAAGTTTTCCATCAATTAATAAAGCTT
This sequence comes from Carya cathayensis, assembly GCA_011037825.1. NCBI lineage: Eukaryota > Viridiplantae > Streptophyta > Magnoliopsida > Fagales > Juglandaceae > Carya > Carya cathayensis. The sequence continues at coordinate 1,013,826 of QGSO01000172.1, forward strand.
CGGTCAAATTTGTCAAATAAAGTCTTGGGTAACTGTTTCTAACCCTTTTACTTAGGAAAGTTCACTAAGTCACCTTTATTCCTTTTTTTTTTTTTCATTTTCTTCTTCTTCTTCTTTTTTGTTTTTTGTTTTTTGTTTTTTTGTAGGCATGGCTCGGTAGTCCTGTAATTTACTTCTCATGTGTTAAATCAATGAATAGTAAATAAAGAATACTACAAGCGTACAATGTGCAAAATATCCTTCAAAATTTACCCTTCGTTCTACAAAGATCTTATCAAGTTTCATCTCAATAAGTATAGCATCCCGGTATTTCAAGCCACATATCAACAAAATATGATGCATCAAAAATCATGCTCTATGCTTAAGCTTGAAAATAAATCTTCACAAAATATGATTCCGCTCAACTACTCCAACAAGATGCTCAATCATATATGTATCAATACACATCATATTTTTTTTTTATTTTTTTTTATTTTTATAATTTGTGCACACACGCTACCCCCCAACTAGTGAGAGTCATAGTCTTCAATGAATTGAACGAAAGAAAACAAAGTGCACAGAAATAAGCAAGCAAAACAAACAAAATAACATGAAATATAAAATCAAAGCAAAATAACAAATAATAAAAAAAATGCAAGTAAAGAAAACTGTAAAGAAGGAAAAACAAATCAAAACACTTCCCTGGGGTCTTGCACAAGCAAGATCTCTTCATGTGGATCAAAGACTTTCAGAAATGACTTTAGACGTTGTCTGTT